>CM042146.1:31508152-31538152 GCA_023376005.1 Doryteuthis pealeii
AAGTAAGAAGATGAAAAGAAATAAGACGAAAAGAAAAAAAAGATAATGGTTTATAAGAAATAAAAAGGAATAAAATATTACGGAAATGAAAGAGAAGTTTAAGAAAATTTATTGGAAAGAAAGAAAGAAAGAAAGAAAGAAAGAAAAAGGGAATTAAAAGAGACGGTAAAGAGAAGAAGATGAGGGATGAAGAAAAATAAAAAGGAATAAAAAAATTACGGAATATGAAAGAGAAGTTTATGAAAAATCTATTGGAAAGAAAGAAGAAAGAAGAAAGAAAGAAGAAAGAAAGAAGAAAAAAAGAAGGAATAGAAGAGACAGACAGAGTAAGAAAATGAGGATGAAGAAAAATAAAAAGGAATTAAAAAATACGGAATATGAAAGAGAAGTTTATGAAAAATCTATTGGAAAGAAAGAAAGAAAGAAAGAAAGAAGGAATAAAAAGAGACGGTAAGAGAAGAAGATGAGGGATGAAGAAAAAATAAAAAGGAATAAAAAAATACGGAATATGAAAGAGAAGTTTATGAAAAATCTATTGGAAAAGAAAGAAAGAAAGAAAGAAAGAAAGAAAGAAAAGAAGGAATAAGAAGAGACGGTAAGAGAAGAAAATGAGGGATGAAGAAAAATAAAAAGGAATTAAAAAAATACCGGAATATGAAAGAGAAGTTTATGAAAAATCTATTGGAAAGAAGAAAGAAAGAAAGAAAAGAAAGAAAGAAAGAAAGAAAAGAAGGAATAAAAAGAGACGGTAAGAGAAGAAGATGAGGGATGAAGAAAAATAAAAGGAATAAAAACAATACGGAATATGAAAAAGAAGTTTATGAAAAATCTTTTGAAAGAAAGAAAGAAAGAAAGAAAGAAAGAAAGAGAAAAAGAAGGAATAAACGAACGGTAAGAGAAGAAGATGAGGATGAAGAAAAAAAAAAGAATTAAAAAAATACGGAATATGAAAGAGAGTTTATGAAAAATCTATTGGAAAGAAAGAAAGAAAGAAAGAAAGAAAGAAGAAAGAAAGAAAAAGAAGGAATAAAAAGAGACGGTAATCTCACAAGGGATGAAGAAAATAAGTAGACGAAAAAAAAACATAAATGGTTTATTATAAGAAACAAAATAGATGAAGAAATGGCGCAAAGAAGGGTTAAGATTGAGAAAAATATTTTGGAAAGAAAAAAAAGATGAAGAAGGAATAAAAGACAATAATCTCACAAGGGATGAAGAAATGAGGGAAAAGGAAAAGCAAAAAAAAAAAAAAAGAAAAGATAGCATTAAAAAAAAGACAGAAAAATCGAATGGGAAGAGAAGAACTCGATGACGGTAAAGAATCCAAGATGGAGGAAAAAGAGGAACAATCTTTGAATTGTGGGGAAAGAGGGAATAGAATGGGTTTTAAATACTGTGTTGTTAGGCCAACGACCCACAACAGCACCAGTGACACTACTTAAACTTGCATTTTCCCCCAGCTTCTATTGTTTACAAACGTCGTCTAACACACCAGCAATGAAGACAGACAAATAGGTATATAATTACATTTATGTCTTCAACCAGCTAATATGACCAACACAACATCCCTCCCAATGTTTTGCACCCCTTCATCCTCTTTTTTCTTTTCTCCTTCTCTTCCTTCAATTTATCCTATTCCGTGTTTTTAACCCGAGTCAACTTGATTTACGAGCGCCATTCCTAACTTGAACGAAAGACGGGCGCGGGCAGCACCTAACCGCGTTAAGTTCTGCCTAGAGCTACAAGCTTCCCACTTTGTGACGTTCGCAATTGAATTATCCGCTCATTGTTGGCGTTCTGTGTCTATATCTAATAAAACCGATCTTGACCCTTGTCGCTGGAGGATGCGGCGAATCGGGAGCGATGACGTATCTTTCCAGGCAGGCGCTGTGTTTAACTGCTTCGGCCTAAAACGCAGGATTGCTCCTCGGAGCCCTCAAATGAACCATGAATTATGAGGTAGGGATACCAGAGGCGCGGAACAGCTGTTGTTCGGCTTGGTACCGGAGCGCGCCGACAGCCGATCTGCTTCCGATGATTGGTTAACTGAGGCGGACAGGAAGACGTTTGAAAGATTCTGTAGAGTTTGCAAATGTTTGTCTCTATTTGTGCGCCTTTGCCTGCATATTAAGAGGTTTCGTCTAAAAAGTATTGCAACTATATATTTCAGGTTGGCAACCCTGCATGGAATTGACTGTTCAACGATTGTTTTGAATAGTTGGTGGTAGTAAGGTAGTAAGTACTTAAAAAAGTACCAGTTATAGCATTGATATCTGCATATTAAGGGGTTTGTCTAAAAAGTATTGCAACTATATATTTCAGGTTGGCAACCCTGAATGGAATTGACTGTTCAACGATTATTTTGAATAGTTGGTGGTAGTAAGGTAGTAAGTACTTTAAAAAGTACCAGTGATAGCATTGATATCTGCATATTAAGAGGTTGGTTTAGAAAGTAACGCGTCTATATATTTCAGGTTGGCAACCCTGAATCGAATTGAAGGGTCGGTGGTAATGAAGATATTTAGTTGAGTTCCCATTGAAAAGGTACCAGTGTTAGCATTGGTACCGGCATATTAAGAGGTTGGTCTAGAAAGTAATGCGATTATATATTTCAGGTCGGCAACCCTAACTGAAATTGGCTGTTCAAAGATTACTTTTGAATGGTTGGTGGTAGTGTAGGTATTTATTCGAATCCCCATTCAATAATTACCAGTATTAGCATTGGTACATTCTTGATAAAAAAAAAAAAAACCAAACACAACGGAAGAAAATACAAGATATGCAAAGTTGCATATGCATGAACATTTAACTTTATCTATCTATCTATCTATCTATCTATATATATATATATATATATATATATATATATATATATATATATATATAGTCATCCACAGACACGTGTTTCGACTTATCAAGTCTCTTCAGTGTGGCTAGACATTTATTAATTATTATTATTATTATTATTATTATTATTATTATCTTAGATACAAGCTATTTTCAGAAAGTATCAAGACTGAGACTAAAGCTGAATTTAGAAAGACATACAAAAATAATGAATGAAACGCCGATTTAATTATGTGTAGTTTCTCTGTAATCCAACAAACTTACTCCCGCCAGTTTTCCACTGGTCGAGGCACTTCTGATTTGACTATTGTAATATGACATGGTACTGCATCGCCGCAATTCCTACTTCATTTCAGTCTTTAAATCTTACATTTGAGATGGATTTTTCTTTTAAGAAACAAGAAAACTCAGACGGGACTAAGTATGTTGTGTGTGGAGGTTGATATACATGCAAGTCGTGTATCGCCACAAACTGCCGATCAAAACATAAAGAACCGAATCGCCGAATCATCAAGACCAGGCATATCAAACATGCTGCCTTCGGGTTGTATGCGGCCCTCAGCAAGCACCAATGCGGCCCGCACACAGACTGCGCTCTAGAAGGGCGCGTTAAGAGTGTCCTATTTTTAAAAACACATTTTCAAAAAATTATTCGGTGAAAACGGTCGTTTATTTTCACTAGCAAATATATGCACCCTCCGGGTGCAAGTATTTAAGTTTTGATATAAGGAAATATCATATTAAATTAAAAAGGCTAATGAAACTGAATAAGAATGCAGATAAAAAGATTTAGAACAGAGGGGTATGATTGAAAAATAGAACAACTTTGAAACTAACTCTTCCATCATTTTCCATTACTCACGTCTTTCATTGGTAAATTTTCCTAATTTAACTATTTAGTTAAAATAGGAAGTAAAGAATAAAATTACAGTTATTTCTTCTTGTTAATGGATTTCTTTTAAGATTTATCCCCGAGTTGTTTGCTCATATTCAATAAGATAAAACCAAACAATTAGAAATCAATAATACTAAGCATGTATTTATTAAAATCGAATTCTTAATATCAATATGCAAATTAGACTTCTCGTTCACACTGTAAACCGCTATTTTGTTGAATATATAAATATACGTGTATGTTTTTAGTATGTAGATCAATCCAACAGTATTAATAAGGTATAACAATTTTATCAATAATTGAGGTTTAAATAAAAACAAATTCATGGTGAATGTGACGTCAATAACTAAGGGAATTGTGACTTGAGTAGTGATTTAGTTTCGGTTACAGACAGACAAACACACAATCTCCATTATAATAAGATTAAGCCATTGTGTTTTTAAGAAAGAGATTCTGTTTCTCAGTCCCTTCCTTTGAGTTGCGGAGGGTGGAGGCTAACTCAGTCAATGAAAGGGGGTGAGTCTTTCCTCTAGCATTCTCCTGCTAGTATTTGAACTTGGTCAGTAATAGCATTTTTCCTTTCTTTTTAACAATTTTTTTCATTGGCTTTTAGTTGCTAATAAAGAAATTAAAGACAGCAATCATTAATGTCTTCTGTTAAGACAGACGAAGATTTAAAGACTTAGTTGTGCGACCCTCACGACAGACATATCTAAACCCATGCTGTTCTCATGACATACATATGTATACCCAGTTTGACATGTCTGGTCTAGACTGTTTTAGAGACATCTCAACATTAGAATTTTATAATTTTCTCACGGGTGCATTGATCTTTAAGAATGAAATTTTGTAAATCTAAAAGACTTAATCACAATTCTTTCTTCATTTTATCTCAGCTCGTAAAATTTCTCGCAAAAAGTTAAAAATGTTCTTAAAGTAGTTTACGAAAAAAAAGTATTTTATTTTTATAAGAAAAGGTATGCGTCCCCTGGGCGCAAGCATGTAAGTTCTATTGTAATGAAATATACTAAATTAGAAAGACTAACGAAACTAAATAAGAACGAATATAAAAAGATCACACTTATTTAAATTATACTTTTATTGGTTTCTATATGAGATAATTTTATTCGGTGGAGAATAAAACAATGATATTAGAAATCAATAACCAAGTAATTATTTATTAAATACGGTTTTGTTAAAACCAGTATGCAAATTAACCAAATCATATATCATGTAAACCTTTATATCGTTTCGATATGTAAGACACCTTGCATGATTTTAAACCCACTAATAACATGGGCTGTTTTGAGTCAAATCTAACTCAGATTTTCATAGATATCATTGATAAATAAGATTTATTCATTTCATGTATAAATGATTTTGACTATAAATCAAATACTCGTGGATAAACTTACGGAATTCCTGGGGATATCGGGACGTAAATAGTGGCGTAGTTTTGGTTACACTCAAAAAGACACCGAATCTCCATTGTAATAAAATGTAATGGTAAAACTTGCAAATCATACTCAAAATCCCATGACCCAGAAAAAACAGAATCCACACATTTTGTAATAAAACTGTTAATTTTAACCAGGGGGTTTAGAGTTAGGGTTAGGGTTAGGGTTTAGGGTGAGTTTAATGGGAAAATAAACAGAACCCACAATTTTGTAATAAAACTGTTAATTTTAACTAGGGGGTTTAGGGTTAGAGTTAGGTTTAGGCTAGGGTTAAGGTTAAAGTTAGAGTTGGGGTTTAGGGTTAGTTTGATGGGAAAATAAATAAATAATTTGGGTTCTGTTTTTTTTTCTGGGTCAATCTGTAATATCATGGGATTTTGAGTATGATTTGCAAGTTTTACCGATTTAATAAACTGAATTATCGTTTTAAGTCATTTAATGTATGATCAGAAATTTTGTGACGCCTAGAAGATTGAAACAGTAATTATGTGTTAGGGAAGTGACTAATGCTAAACAGCCTATGTCCACTGGTAACTAAATGCTGTAGAAATTGAGATCGAGTTAAGAGATGCTCTGTGCAATAATTGCATAACTGAAGCGAAGCGTCACTTAAGTTTGAATGAGGAGTTGGTGTGTGCAGCGGTCACTGGCAATAGTATTAGTGTTAAAGTGATGGCAGTAATTAGTGAGATGATATGGAAGGATATAAGTGGATGAGGCTGAGACTGTGAGGGGGGGGGCTCGTTGAGGGTAAGGGTGACTGACAAAAGGGGTTTAGCGAATTGGAATGAAGAACACTGGGAAAAAAATACGCGGGGAACGCGCGTCCAATTGCGTCCCCTGGTAACCGTGTTCCAACACTCCCTACCCCCTTCTCCTCTCTCTCTCTCTCTCTCTCTCTCTCTCTCTCTCTCTCTCTCTCTCTCTATCTATCTATCTCTGTCTGTCTGTCTGTATCTCAAACACACACACACACGCGTACTAATACGCTCTCTCTTTTTTACCCTCTCGTTCACTAATGGATGCCCGTGCTTAATACGAATCCCATATACACACACACTGTCCAACATACAATCATAAACATCCACACAAACATACTATTAGTGGTTGAAATAAAGTTGGCGGAGTAACCTATTGTCGGTATCAGCCGGACAACGCGGGAGTCTATCCCCTTTTTTGGCTAGCGCTAAACCCTGGATATTGTGTTGCTGATGTGGAGCGCCACACCTAACGACAGCTCCACCACTTAACCGCACAGATCAGATCACCCAATCTGTGCGTGTGCTGAGTTAGGGTGGCCGGTATCGAACCAGGAACCTTGCGATTCCTAGGCGGGTGCTCTACCGACTGAGCTAAACTGGCCAGTAAACATACTAGTCACGGGGGGGGGGCTAAAGTTGGTATCAGCCAATCAGCGAGGGAGTCTATCCCCTTTTCAATAGCGCTAGACCAAGAAGATTGTTTTAGCATCAGAGTGGAGCGCCACATCTTCCATCAGCTCCTTACTTTACCGCACAGATCCCTGTGCTACTCATACGCTGAGTTGTCGAGGACCGGTATCGAACTAGGAACCTTGTGGTTTCGAGCTACTCTTACACAAATAAGCAAAAACTCAATACATAGTCCAATATAACACATTTACGCATAGAGATACTAATGTACGAGGATGAGTAAAAAAGTAATGCTACTTTCTTTAGGATAGATATAATTATCAACACAGGAACATGTATCATACATCAGAATGAAGCTAGGTCACATCCATACTTCTCACATAGTCACCGTTTCACTCAATAGCAATGATTCACCTTCGAATCAGAGCATGTACCCCTGTCCCGTAAAATTATCTTGACTGTTCTTTGAGCCACTTCTTCACTATAGATCCACATCGTCCATACTCACCAAATTCAGCGCCTTCAGACTATTATCTCTTCGGCCCCATGAAAGAGGGTTTGAGAAGCAAACATTATTCCAGTGACGTGGAAATGAAATATGTAGTGAAGAAGTGGCTCAAAGAACAGTCAACAGAATTTTACGGGGCAAGGATACATGTTCTCATTTGTAGGTGGAACATTGCTATTGAGAGAAACAGTTGATATATGAAGAAATAGAGCTGTGATCCACAGAGGACCAGCTTCATTTGATGTATGATACATGATCCTGTGTTAGTAATTATAACTATCCTAAACAAAATGGCATTACTTTTTGACTCATCCTCGTATATATAGTCATACAAACATACTGTAGTACCTTTACGTACGAGTTTGATTCGTTCTCCACTTAATTCAATTAACTATTTGATACCCTCTACCCAGTCGACACCGCGTAGCCGCTTCTAGTATACAAATAAAGGAAGTTGTGGAGAGTCATGAACACCTAGAAACTATGAGAAAAATATCATGAGAAGACAATGATTATCTTCAGAATAATGATACTTATAAAAACTAGCAAAAAAACAAAACAAAAAAACGCCCTCCGAGTAGTGTAAATAATTATTTTTAAAATATATTGCCTGAATGGGTGGGGTTAAAAATGTCAAATGGTTTTTGATCATAAGTAAATAAAATCATCAAATTTATTAAAGAAGTAAAAAAAATAATTCATTAAAAGAGAAAAAATAATAATTTGAAATTAAACTTAGTTCTGTCTCACGCATGGATTAATTATTAATTAAATAATCATTTTGAATATTTTACACATGAATATTTACGCAAAATTGTAGGTATGTACTTATTTTTAAAATTTTGTAGTTAACTTCTTGTTACTAAAAAAACGGCGAGAGTAAAAAATTTTTTAGATTTATTACAAATTTCGCAAATTATCTTTTCCATTTAAAGTAATAATACATTTTTTAAAATTAATTTCATTGTTTTTACAGTTTATTTATTTAGATACTGTATAGTTTATTTATTACAATGGAAAGGATTCTATCGTTGAATTATAAGGAACACCTTTTATTTATTTTATAATATCAATTGTTCTTTATTCTATGGATTGACGATTTTGGTTAGTGTGACGTAAACACTGACGTAGTTTTGGTTACAGACAAATAGAGACCGAATCTCCATTATGAATAGAAGATGTGGCAATATGTGCATTAAATCGTGATATTAAGTAATATGCCACTCTGTCCGTGGGTCATAGAATACGCTGACTGTATCCCGTGCAATAGAGTAAGTCACCAACCGCCCAAAAATGGTGTAATATTAAATTGCATCTGATAGTGGGGCTACAGATCTGGTGAGTTTTGAGTAACCTCTCATTGCCATTACCCCTATGTCCACGCTGATCCAGATTGGTAGCACCTGCGTCAAATAGATCTGTTGGGTTAGTAAAATGTTTATTCTTTTGGGTAGGGTTAAGTGAGGGAGGTGAGGCTTTCTTTGATTGGATATATCAATCACGTGATGTGCCCAGAAGTTTTGATGCCAAAATACCAAAACGCTCAGATACATCCCGGACCAGATCCCTACGAGACATCGACCAGAAATTCTCTCCAAGACATCATTAAGTCAGAATGTACCAGCCATCCTCTCCACCACTCACCGCTAAGTCTCTCAAACTTAACTCTATACACAAGAAGGCCTTTATATTGTGAGTCATTGTTTTATTTGTTCTTTAATAAATTGTTAGAATTAAACTAAGTTTTAATTCATTTATGGATTCTGTTAGTCTTAGAATTAAATGCTATACAAACAGATCTATTTCAAAATTATTCTAATTGAATATGAATACTTGATATCATATAACTATGCAAACATAAAATGTAATTGTAAAAGTAAAATGAAGCTAATTCTCTAAACCACACAGTCTACATTTATTATTTTGTTGTGTCTTGTTAATTTTTGCTTTCATGCAATTTGTTATTGATACGAGCAAAATAAAAAAAAACGCCCTCTGGTCGACGTAAAATAAATATTGCATGAGGGGATGGAGTTGAAAATTTAATATCAGAGAGTTTGTATCATAAGTAAAGTAAAATCATCAAATTTATTAAAGGAGTAAAAAAATTTAAAAAAAATGAAATGGAATCTTAGTTCTGATAACTTTAAATATATATTAAAATAAAACAAACTATATATACATAGATAATACCAGGTAAGTATTTATCAAAACTTGTTTAAAAAACCAATGAGGACTGTCTAACATTGCATGCTCAAATTTTGTGTGTATTTATTCTGTTATGACGATTTTAGGCAATGTGACGTAAGCAGTGACGTAGTTTTTGTTACAGAAAAAAAAAACGGAAGCGAATCTCCATTATTAATAGATATCCGGGTTAAGGGATATACTATGAAGATGGTAATTGGTATATTATCGCAGTAATAGCTGGTGCGTCGAATAGCAGTACGTCTTCCGAGCAGTCGTGGGATTCTGACTGGTAGGCGAGTAAGCTTAGACAAGTAGGCTTAGGCGCTTGTACCACCACAGTGTCGAATATTTATATATGACACTGTCCAATCCGAATATAGTGAGGGGGTACCAAGGTATTTACATATTCATTACATCAGTTATTACGCCATTATTTTGTGCAGCAATTATTAGTGATTCAGTTTCTCTCTTGAGGTTTCCTCTTCTTAACCATGTTCAAGTCTTTTCATGTGCAACTTCTTCAATCTGTCATTTGAAGTATCCATAAAATTGCTTTTCTTCCCATTTTTGTTTTATTATATTTTTTCACTCCTTTTGGGTTTTCCCCTAGGCGTTAGCTGATGGTATTTTACTGGTGTCTGAGTGACAACAAGTCTCCTTGGGTCTCCAGGATTCTTCTGAGTATTCTAGTCGATTGCCGCAATGCAGTAGTCTGGCTGGTCTCAATTCTTCCTCTGGTTTCCAGATCCTCCAGTCTTTTTTCCAAGTTTACTGGGATCGTTTCAAGTGCACCAACTACTATTGGTATCACTTTCACTCCGATATTCCACAGCTTTTATTTTTCACTCCTTTTGAGTTTTTCACATCAGCATTAGCTGATGGCCTTTCACTGGAGTCTGAGTGACAGCAAGTCTCCCCGGGTCTCCAGGACTCTTCTGGGTATTCTGGCAGATTGCAGCAGTGCAGTGTTATAAATGGTACCAATCCTTCCTCTGATTTCCAGACTTTCCAAACCTTTTTCCAATCCTTTTGGGACTGTTCCAAGTGCACCAACTACAATTGGTATCACTTTGACTCTCATATTCCATAACTTTTTCAATTATCTGGCAAGGTCCAGGTATTTGTCCATTTTTTCATTTTCCTTTAGCTTCACCCTGTGATCTGCTGGAACTGCAAAATTCACCAGTTGACAATTTCTTTCTTTTTTGTTTATCAACACTAGGTCTGGTCTTCTTGCTGGGATGAGTTGATCTGTTTTTATATCAAAGTCCCAGAGAATTTTATGCGTTTCGTTCTCGAGAACAGATTCTGGTTTATATATATACAATTTTGTTGTATGGTCAAAATTTGATTTTTTGCATAATTCCCAGTGGATCACCTTTTCAACCCAGTCGTGTCTAGTTTTGTACTCCCGTTATGCTAGTTTGCTACATTCGCATAGTACATGGTTTACGGTCTCATCTCTATTACCATAAAGTCTACATTTACGATTTTATTGGGTCTTATCAATTTCCGCTTTGATATAGTTTGTCCTTATGGCATTATTCTGTGCAGCAATTATTAGTGATTCAGTTTCTCTTTTAAGGTTTACTTTTCTTAACCACGTCCTGATTTTTTCATGTGCAACCTCTCCGATTTGATATTGTGTCCATATAATTGTTTTTCTTCCCATTTTTGTTTTCTAGTTTTTGTTGTTTTTCTGTTTGTCCATATGTCACATCTACTATTGTTGGCCGCCATAAGTAATCTGTCTTTACTCTTTTTTGTGTAGTTTCGAGTTCTTGGATTGTGGTTTCTACGCAGTCCTCTATGTTGGCAAGACCTCTCCCCCCTTCATTTCTTGACACATATAATCTGTCTCTATCGTCTCTAGTGGAGAGCCTTGTGCATGGTCATTAATTTTCTCGTCCTTTCTGTCTGAGTTCTTCTTTTGTCCATTTTAAGGATGATCCTGAGTATCTTATAATGGCCCAGGTATTGATTCCTTTCATCAGATTTCTGCTGTTAAGTTTGTTTCTAGAAGTTTTCTCGTTCTCCTGAGATATTTTTTTAACTTTTCCTTTCATTTCTGTTTGCTTAATATTGTCCGCTTCTAAAATTCTAAGTATTTGTAACTTTCATTTTCTTCAAGTGATTTTATAGTGTCCTGATTTGGTAGTTGTATTCCATTCATTAATTTTCTTTCAACCTGTTTCATTACTAGCATAGCACATTTTTCAATTCCAAATTCCATTCTATATCTTGGCTATATATTCTGATAGGTTGTACCCGGGTTTCTAATTCTTTTTCATTTTTTGCAAAATGTTTTATGTCATTCATGTACATAAGGTGGTTTATCTTTTCTTGTGAGTTAGTGAATTTGTATCCCCCTATACATTATTATTATTATTATTATTATTATTATTATTATTATTATTAAATAGTAAAAGTTACATCAATTCAAAAAGTGCTCAGTGTTAAATAATTCAGAAGTAGTTGACATGCCTGTAAAACCAACCAGCCAACCAACCAACTACCACTGAAGGCAATCATTAAAATTAACAGCAACAACGTCTTCCCTACCACCATCACATGACCATTTCCAATTTCCTTCTTATCCACTATTATTTCACCCGTTCACCATTATTAAAACCGTCCAGACCACCATTGACTCAATCGCCCCGCAGATTTAAAATCTTCCTTCATTCTCCAACCCTCTTTCGCTTTCCTTAATTTCATTTCTCTCTCTTATTTCTATTTTAAATTGCCTTTTTACGGGGGCGGGGCGGGAGGGTGTTGGGAGTCTACGACTTCGGTAGTCTGTGAAAATCGACCCTGCCGCCTAATACTGGTGTCGCCAAGTGGCTGTCAAACAAAGACGTTCGGCGATGAGGACGGTCAAAACATGTGTTAGCCTTGACTTGAATTCCCACTGTTTGTCCATCTAACGGCCCACTCGCAGCCTTCTGTCTTCTGGCGAAAATAATTTTCTTAATCGTCATCCCCAAACACTGTCTTCTGAGAACAGGGTCCGTGGGATCCCAATTGGAAAAGGGTTATCAAGAAATTTAGGGAAACAGAGGGTGGAGGTTGGCAGGTGGGTGGGTCTTGGTGATACAGTAAATGTGTAAGTGGTTATGTCTTTGTAGAGTTATATACGAGGTGTGTCAAAAAAGTGTTGAGATTTAGGTACTTTTTGACACACCTTGTATTCTGAAAAATTAACATTCTATCCACTCGTTATTCTATCTTGGTAAATATAGCTTTAATATCTGTACTTTTTGACACACCTTGTATTCTGAAAAAGTAACGTTCCATTTATTCACCATTTCTATCTTGGTAAATTTTAAAAAAATGTCCTTTTTATTCTTTATTTTTAATCCTTTACTTTCTTTATAATAAAAAGGGGGAATTGTCTATTATTTAGCTGAGTGACGACACTCATAAAACATAATAATTATGCGGATAAGCAACACTAGATAATCAGAATTTATATTCTTGTATTTCATCTTGGACGATTTGGATGGTCTCATTTTTAAAGCGGAGGGTTTTACAGGATGATAACAGTTGTACTTTTAAGGAACGCGAGTATTAATATATAGATTAGAGAGAAATGCTTGATATCGTATAACTTTACTAAAAATATACAAAACATATAAATATAAACGTACAATGTTTGCAATTCCCCGTCCCTGATTATTAATAATGGAGATTGCATGCGTCTATTTCTGTAACCGAAACTATATCACTACTCACATGACGATTCCCTTTGTTATTTACGTCACATTCTCTATGATTATAGTTTTATCAAAACCTCAATCATTGATTAAATTTATTTAAAATATTAATACTGTTGGTCTTATCTGCATGCTAATAACATGTAATTGAATTTATGTATACAACAAAAATACGGTTTACAGTCTGAACGGGAAGGCTAATTTGCATATCGATATTAAAAAATTGATTTTAATGAATATGTTACATAATTATTAGATTCCTAATATTTATGTAAGTAGTGTAGAAACCAAAATGGCTGTTTAAGTGCAGCCGGCGGCCTTGAAGGATTGAGTGACAAGGCTTGACCTGTCCTGATCCTCCTTCCGGTGGATACCGTGAGAATCGGTGGAGAAGACACTATTGCGGTTTAGATTAGAAAGAGATTTTTAGTCAGATCAGCCAAAAACCACGACGGTGGTAAGTCGTGTTATGCACACTCCGACTCAATCTGCGCAGGTAGTCTGGTGGGGATTTCGAAATAAAATATGATCTAAGTAAATCGAAGTCTTGTGTTATTATCTAAAAACTACAATGACACAGGGCTTCTGATAAAGAGAAGTCCCCAATGGAAGACCAGACGAAGTCCAGGCGCTAGAAGAGATGTTAGAAGAGAAAGAAGACGCCAGAAGAAGAATAGAAGAAAGTAAGGAAAGAGGTATACAACAAATATATGCTTGGTATTATTGAGTTCTAATGGTTTGGTTCTATTTAATAAATATGAGCAAAAATCTCTTCAATAATTTTTTTTTAAATCCATTGACAAGAAGAAATAACTGTAATTTTATTTTTATTTCCTAATTTAATTAAATACTTAAATAAGGAAAACTTAGCAATGAAAGACGGGAGTGAAGGAAAATGATGGATGAGTTAGTTCCAAAGCTGTCCTATTTTTCGATTATGCTCCCCTCTGTTTCAAAACCTTTTGTTTACATTCTTATTTAGTTTCATTGGCCTTTCTAATTTAGTATATTTCATTACATTAAAACTTAAATACTTACGCCTGGAGGGTGCACATTTTTGCTAGCATTGATAAATGAACATATTAATGTCGGAAAAAGTAAATACTAAAATATCGAAATATATTTTGAATATTGGTTCAAATAAAGAATTAGTTTTAATATGGAAATTCGATAAAGAGTAAATAGATAAAGGAATATATGTGTTAGGTAATTCATGGGTAGCCTGTGAATTATGTAAGTAGTGTAGTATAAATTTTGAAATTGAGTTCCTTAGAAAATTCAAATCGGAAAGAGTTAAGAGGAAAATTACTGTCAACCGTTATAGACAAGTAATAACTTCCGGAAACTCTCCAGTAGAAGCGTGTGTTTTTAGTCAGTTGAGCCAGGAAAGTCAGTATGAGCGGATGAGGAAGTCAGTCTCGTCAAGACGTTGCTTCTCACCGCGCGGTTTTGGGCTGGTGTTGTTTTAATTTTAAAAGAAAACAAGTCTTCTTTTCCCTTTCTAATCTTTTTAATAAAAATGGAATGGTCCATTATTTAGATGAGATGACGACACTCTTAAGAAATAATGATTTGGCTGATAAGCAACACCAGATAATGAGAATTTACATATTAGTTTCATTTTGGGCGATTTGAACGGTCTGATTTTTAACCAAAAGATAATAATGGCCGTACAATTAAGGGACACGAGTATTTTATTTATCAAATAAGTATATAAACTTGTTTAATAATACTGTATATGAATGCTGTAAACTTCAGCTTCTCTCTGTCTCCGTCCCCTTCTTCTCAGTCTCTTCTCTCTCTCTCTCTCTCTCTCTCTTCTCTCTCTGTCTTTCTCTCTCTCTCTCTCTCTCTGTCTCTGTCTCTGTCTCTGTCCTCTCTCTCTCTCTCTCTCTCTCATATATATATATATATATATATATATATATATATATATAGATAGATAGATGGATAGATAGCAGAAAACAGAAAATAAGCAAGAACCAATCTATCATCCCCTCATCATCTCCTCATCTCCTCATCACCCCCCTCTCTCTCTCTCTTTCTATCTGTCTATCCATCTATCTATCTCTCACACTCTCTCTTTCTCTCTCTCTCTCTCTCTCTCTCTCTCTCTATATATATATAATATATATATATATATATAGAGAGAGAGAGAGAGAGAGAGAGAGAGAGAGAGAAAGATAGATAGCAGAAAACAGAAAACAAAACAAGCAAGAACCAATCTATCATCCCCTCATCATCTCCTTATCCTGTCTCTGACTCTCTCTCTCTCTCTCTCTCTCTCTCTCTCTCTCTCTCTCTTCACACACACACACACACACACACACACACACTATATCTATCTATCAATCTGTCTCTCACACACTCTCTCTCTCTTCTTTCTCTTCCCTCTCTCTCCTCTCTCTCACTCTATCATCTATCAATCTATCTCCCACACACTCACTCTCTCTTCATATTTACTCTATCTCTCTCTCTTTCTTATCTTCTCTTCTCTTCTTCTCTTTCTCTCTCTCTCTCTCCTCTCTCTCTCACTCTATCAATCTATCAATCTATCTCCCACACACTCACTCTCTCTCTCATATTTACTTTCTTTCTCTCCTCTCTCTCTCTCTCTCTCTCTCTCTCTCTCTCTTAATCTATCAATCTATCTCTCACACACTCACTCTCTCTCTCATATTTTACTTTCTCTCTCCCCCTCTCTCTCTCTCTCTCTCTCTCTTTCTAACTCTATCTATCTATCAATCTATCTCTTACTCTCTCTTCTTTCTCTCTCTCCCCCTCTCTCTCTTCTCCTCTCTCTCTCTCTCTCTTCTCTCTCTTGCTCTCTCTCTCTCTCTCTCTCTCTCTCTCGCATTTATATACCGATGTCAAGTGGGTATATAACAAATGGATGAGCAGGAAAATGGCGGACAGGATGAGGAAATCAATCGATCAAATTGAAGCAAAATGGAAAAAATAACAAAGACAAAATAACAAACTGAAAAGAAAGGAAATCCCTCCCCCCCCACACACCCAGAATATAAACGTCCCCCAAAATACAACGGTAAGTGACAAAAAGGAGGTTTCAAAATCTGTTTTTTTCTCGGGGGTGAATACGAACATGTAGGGTAAAAAAAAAGAAGAAGAATAGAAACCGCAGATGGAAAACTGAAATGGGACGACTGATTCATCTTTTGGGGGACTTCATCCTCCATCATCATCATCATCATCATCTTAAACAGCTGTGTTAATTTATTTCTATCACTTCCATGCTGATCTATTTATTCCTTTAAATCATTTTGCTTTTTCTTGTATTCCATAGTTTTTTTTTATAGCGAACAATCAAACTATTAAGAATGACTGTATTAAATGTTTAACCTTACCCATCAGGACAGATCACAGACACGGTCAAACAGGCGGCCTCCATCATCATCATCATCATCATCATCATCATCATATCACGCATGTAGCACGGATATCCATGACAATCTCTCGCCAACCCTTCCTATCATTCATAGTCCCAGAGAGGTCCTCCGCGCAGTATCCCCACATAGTTGATCAATACAGGCTTGGTGGTCGGCCCACATTAGCATGTCCATGTGCTGGCTTCCACAGGAGGACGTCGCTGATGAGCTCGTCCTTACTTCTGCAGCAGTGTCCAGCATGCCTTGTCCGTCTCACTCGGATGGTTTGTGAGATGGGGGCAGGTGGCCGTATAGCTGCTTCCTTGTGGGGTGCTGCTTCCACGACTTGTTCAAGACCGCACCTGGCATCTTTGTGCAGCTCCCATCTAGCTTATTCTCGAGGCGCTTCGTTAGGTTCCAGGTGGTGCAGCCATACAGCAGTACTGATATAACCACAGCCCGGAAGAATTGTCGCTTTAACTTTTCAGGGAGATCGGATTTCGTTTCGTTACTGGATATAAGATTCATAGCGAGGAGATTAAATGCACCACAAGAGCGTGTAGCATCAGAAATCATGGGTATTGTGGTCCTTGTGCCAGTCAAGGTACTTGATAAGATGACTTAATTTCGTGACTACCACATGTGTCTCCAGCTAGTTGCTCTGTCGATGTTTTCTGTGTCCACATTGTGTTTTCCTTTGATCCGCAGAACAGGCATCGACGCAACTTGGTCGGAGCGTCTTTGTGACTGGTCTGAAGATCAGTGGAAATGCGATGCCGTACTTATTGACAACTCTAAGAACAACACACCGTTAACAGTAACAAGGTTTTATTGATATATACATAACAGATAAATAGGTTTTGCACATTAGTTCGAAGAGAAAAGATATGCTAAATATCTTGTGTTGTTACTAAGAACAAACAAACAACACAAGACATCTCAGACAGATGCACAAAAACAAATTTAACCAACATATTTATTTTCAAAACATTACCAAAGAACGCCACATTAGCAGAAAGGTTTAGTGAGATTTGTGAAACTGAAGTTTGCCTTTCAAGATATCGTCAATATTTTGTTTGGAAATGCTACATTCAACAAGAGAATTATTTTTTCAAATGTTTATCAGTCAATTTTGTTCGATGGGTTGATTTCACATATTTCAATTTTGAAAAAGGTTTGCTCGCATACATAAGTTGTCCTTTTCTAAGAAACAAATTCAAGTACCCTCGACAGCCTGATAAAATACTTTCACGGACCGGATCCCGTTCGCGGGCCATAGTTTGGTGACCTCTTGTGTACAACGACGGGTGTGCAGTATACACTACAGATTAACTGGTTAAAGATGAGACCGTCGAAATCGTCCAAGATAAAATGAAAAAAATGTAAATCCTGGTGTTGCTTATCCGCTAATTCTTATTTCTTACGAGTGTCGTCACACAAGCTAAATAATGGACGATTACATTTTTATCTAGATTAGGGGAAGAAATAGAACATCCTATATCATCATCATCATGTCGAGCAATTTGCACGGATATCCATGACGATCTATCGCCAACCTTCCCTATCATCCATCGACTCTGGGAGCTTCTCAGCGCAGCAGCCAGCATCCCTACATAGTTGGTCAATGTAGGTCCTGGCTGGGCAGCCCACATTAGAGTGCCCATGTGCTGGCTTCCACAGTAGTACGTCGCTTACGAGCTCGTCCCCGCTTCTCCAGCAGTGTCCTGCATGTCTAGCCCGTCTTACTCGTATGGTTTGTGAGATGGGGGGCATGTGACCGTACAGTTGCTTTTCTGTGGGGTGCTGCTTCCACGACTTATTCAGGACTGCTCGCAGCCTTCTCGTGCAGCTCCCATCTAGCTTATTCTCAAGGCGCTTCGTTAGGGTCCAGGTGGTACAGCCATATAGCAGTACCCCCACAGCCACTGCCTGGAAGAATCATCTCTTTAACCTGTCGGGGAGATCGGATTTCCATATGACTGATAATTTGTTGGTGGCCAACCATGCCTTTCCTATTCGAGTGTTAACATCGCTTTCTGTGGATAAGACACTACTACCTAAGTATGTGAATTTTTCTACTGACTGAAGAGCTTGCCATCAAGTGTGGAGATGTCTCCTTGCTTTAGATATTATAAGACAGAAGGAAAGAACAAAAGAGAGTAGGGGAAGGATAGAGAGGGGGCGAGCGGGTTAATCTATTTCAATCGAACATAAGGAAAAGATGATACGAAGTAAAATGAGAAAAAGATGTAGTCAGTCTATAATAAGAATGAGAATGCTATGAGAGTTTGATTCTCACCAGGTGCTTCATACTTCTAACACTGTGCTACAATTATGCTAAACTTAGTAAATGACAAATAAGACAGAGTTTAAGAGTTTTATAATTATTTCCTTTTGTTATTTACTTTCTTTCTGTTTCTTCAGTTCATTCATTTTTTCTTTAAATTTAATCTCCGCCTTTCTTTTTTTATCTTCTTCTTCACGATTCTTTTTTTTTTTTTTTTCATCTTGCGGTTTCCTTTTCCACTATTTTTTCTCTTTCTCAATATTCTCAATTTCAAGATTTTGACTGGTGGGGCTTGGGAATTTTAATGCGTGAGGCGCGAAATAAACAATTTCTATTGAGTGAAAAAAAAATCAATGCCTCTTTATTTGAAATTCTTTCTTCTTTCTTTCTTCTTCATTATTTCTTCTTCCTTCTTTCTTTCTTTCTTTTTCTTTCTTCTTTTTTCTTCCTATGTTTTTAGTCTTAATTCTTTTATATCTCTCTTACTTTTATTTCTCTATCTCATGTATTTTTTTACTTTTTACTTTTTACTTACCCCAAGGTTATAATCATGTACCATATTCACAAAATTGATCAGGTTACTCCTTTTCTTTATCTCTTCACCCAGTTACGACAAAATAATTTTTTAAAAACATGTAAAACATTAAAAAAAGATAAATATACGTTCCCTTCTTGTCAAAGATATCCTCAATTTGACCCTTCAGGTCCTAAATAAATTGGTTCTCTAATTAGGGTGCAAAAAGCCTACAGGAAAAATTCGAGAACTGGGGAGTTCGAGAGAGAGAAGAGGGGAGAAATAAAGAGGGAAAGAGAGAGAGAGGGAGAGAGAGAGAGAAAGCGGGAAACAAAGAGAGAGAGAGAGAGAGAGAAAGAGAGAAAGAGAGAAAGAAAGAGAGAGAGAGGGGGGAGAAGAGGAAGGATTTCGCTATAACAACGGTCGACTTTCTTCGTCAAAACCGAACGGGGTGTTGTGGGGAGGTGTGTGGCGAGGTTCTTGAAAAGGCGGGAATGAATGTGTCACGTCATTTGAGTATGACGTCACAACCGGAATTTAAAAAAGAAACGTTTCCTTGTATATTTAGTTACTGTACCAAACGGTACCATTCTATTTTATATTCTTATTTTAGACAAATGTCTGTCTCAGATACGATTTGCGTTTTGAGTGTCTCACAGCCGAGTAAACGAAATACACAGCTTCAAAAAGACACGATGGCCGAATTATGTTGGGTTGTTGGCTGGAATTTACGGCATTTCAACTTTTGGGGGGTTATTTTGTGGCGAAGATGTTTTGTTTGAATCATTCTTGATGGGTACTCAGGTTTCTTTTTAAACTCAATCTTTTTGAACACATTTTTAAACTCACATTTTCTAGTTAATCCATAGGTGGGACCCTAACAGGTACTACCACTCCCGGTCAGAGTGGACCAGGGAGTAATGTTGATGACGGGATCTCCATATTCCCCACAGCTTCAGAATTGGATTTTACCATCAAATAAAGTTTAACGTACCCAGGACATTAAGACCCTCAGCCATCGCCTTCAAGCACATATATGATAAAATGGGTTGGGGCTTGCCATAAGGGGCAATAGGGTTGGAACAATCATATAGGTGCTAGGGCTTGACGTGACCAACTGATTGATCGGGTGGCGCTCAGATCGACCGTATGGCTTAAGTGAGGACCAAATTAGTGTGTTGCATGTCATGGACTGCTCAGCGATCAGGGTTTCAACAGTTAAGCATCACGGATGACCAGTCACAGCCAACAGGTGGTGCAATTGAGGATGTCATTCCTTTTGCGGAGGTGCAGTCGGTGTATTCTAATGGTGTATTCTAACGTCTCAGTCGACAGGGATGCACCATCTCTAGGAGTTGGTGAAAGAATTTTCCACCTTTGAATTAGGAGTAACTTCATTCTCATCCCTACTTGTCGGTGTGTTTTAAAATACACTGACTGTATCCCCTGTAAGTCAGTAAAGTCAACAGGACGGCCTAAAATCGGTAACAGCCAGCCAGCGAGGGAGTCTATCCCCTTTTCAATAGCGCCAGACCAAGGAGATTGTTTAGCATCTGGGGTGGAGCGCCACACCTACCATCAGCTCCTTACTTTACCGCACAGATCCCTGTGCTACTCATACGCTGAGTTGGCGAGGACCGGTATCGAACTAGGAACCTTGTGGTTTCTAGCCGAACGCTCTACCGACTGAGCTAACCCGGTCCTGTAGAGGGGTTAAAAACCACCAAAAACATGTCCTGTGTTTGACACGAAACTGTATTCATAGTGGGGCTCCAGTTCGCAAGTTCTAGAGCGCGCGGAGTACCCTTTATTGTGAGGGTCCCGAGGTAATAGTACCTGTTAGGGTCCTATATATCGGTTATATAGATCTATTTAGAAATTATACGTTTGGTTTGGTTTATTTTTTAAATGGCATATCAACGGTTGTGGGTTATTTAATGCCAAACCATCCATGTAGAAAAGCAGTATCGGCACTATGTATCCATAACTGGGAGTTGAAGGTTTCCTAAGGGTACCAGTCTGATAGTGTAATAATAGTACTAATAGAATTCGAAGTCGCCAACACAGGATAATTATTTGATGTAACCATATTAACTGTGCAAAATATCTTATCGAATAAAAATGATTATTTAAAACTATATAAATATTAGAATTAGACAGGAATATTTGAAACCATAAATCTGTATAAAAATTATTTGTATTTGATAGAACTAATGGAAACCATATGACTGTGTGCAAATTATTTGTATTATATAGGAATACTTGATACCATATCTTTCTGCAAATATTTGAATTAGATAGGAATATTTGATACAATATTACTATCAGCAAATTATTTTATATTAGATAGGAATACTTAATATCATTATTGTGCCCCAGAAAACTACTAAGAAAAAAATATACAAAAATTGTAAATTTAAATGTACAATGAAATCAATTTTATGCATAAAACAATCCCAGACGGGTTGACATCCCATTAACATCAAGCAAGCAAGCAAACACTCTAGGTATAAAAAGTTTTATGTTTAATATTCCAATACATTACGTCATCATTTTTCTCCAAAAAGATGCAATTTGTTTATTGTTATAACAGGAAAATAATTTTCAAAAGTTTCCCAGAGATTTCACCACCTGGGGCTCTGACTGCACCTCTGTATTAGGGTAACACCCACTCAATATGGCCACCTGTTGTCTGTGAGTGGCGACCTGTGAGGCTTAAGGATGGAACCCTGATGGCTGAACTGATATATATATATATAGACCAGTAGGAAGCGCGTGGTATAATGGTTAAAGTCATGGGAAATGGACTCGTCGCCCCGAGTTCAAATCCTGGACGTGGTAATTGCATTTCATTTAGCGCTAATACACTTGGGAAAGGTATGAATCCTACACTCCCTCCAGCTATGGATAAATAGTAGGGCAGACTGGGCTCTTTAACCTTGGTTAGGCAACCGGTCTAGGAGAAGGAAAACTCTGAATTCAAACCTGCTGAACTCCGCTTAAGAAATTGACCTTGTGTCACATCCTGCTCGTGCGGAGGGGTTGGTAAATATATATATATATATATATATATATATATATATATAGACCAGTTGTTTGGGTAACCGGGTAAGTATCAAACTAACTGGGGATTCTCTGCTACCCCAACTCTTAAATCCCTATAGTTAGCGGTGTTTTTCTACATGGATGGTTTTGGCATTAGATAACCCAGAATGATAAATATGCCATTAAAGAAAAATTGAAAACCAAACCAAACCTTAATGTATCTCTAAGACACCTGTATGCTTGTCTTACCACTAAGCTCCTCTAAGAACACAACAAATGAAGAAGAAGAAGAAAAAAGATAAAAACCGGGCCATAGATAAAATCGAAAACAAGATAAGTTTAATGAAAAACCTGATTTTGAATCTATGTGACTGATAGTGAATCGACCCTCTTCCCCCAGCTTCGACCATCGTTAGACCAGAAAACATTGCACTTGTTCCGTGGTCTTCGTAGGTTTCTGCTAATTTTGCCAATTGTCGTTTGCTGAAAGAGATCTCTCCATTCGCCTGCGTATACTTTGAAGTCTCTTTAAAAATGTTCCCTTCATAAAAATAAAGAAAAAGAAAACAAAATGGCCACCAAGAAAAATGGCGCCAAATCTAAACATTAAAGGTGAAAGGTTGACAGTGATTTCATGTGGCCGATAGATGACCTTGTTAGTTCCGCTGTCCAAAAAAAAAATAGTAGGGGGGGGACGATGTAAGATTTATAAAATAAAATAAAATAAGAATAAAAAGATTTGACAAATAGCTAAATAGATAAGCATAACTATGAGAGTATAATTTTGTTTTCAAATATATTTTCTCCGTATAAAGCATCCGTAATGTTTTTTTTTGTTAGTTTTCTTGTTTATTACAAACATTATTATTGTACTCATTAACATTAGTATTAGTAGCGAAGATTATTATTAATTTTACTCGTTTTTTTAAAAATTATTTTTCTTATATTTTTATTAAGCCTGTTGTTGTTGCTGTTGTTGTAATGGTAGCTGTTGTTGTCTTGTTTTGTAGAGCTTTCTTTCATTGTACTCATTATTATTAATATTCATAGTATTGTTTATTATTGGTGTGTTTATACACACACACACACACACATATATATATATATATATATATATATATATATATATATATATATATATAATATATGGGGGTGTTTGTGTGTGTGTGTGTTTTCTTTTTTACCACTGTTTTTTTATTAAGCATGTTATTGTTGTTGTTGCTGCTGCTGTTGTTGTTGTCATGTTTGCAGTACTCATTATTTCACCCATTATTATTAATATTAATTGTGTTATTCATTATTGGTTTTACTCTTAGTTTACTTCTTTTTATCAATCATGTTGTTCTTGTTGTTGCTGTTTTTATTTTTGCTGTCGATGTTGTATTCGTTGTTGTTGTTGTTGTGTTGTTGTTGTTGTTTTTGTTGTTGTCGTTGATCTTCTTCTTCTTCTTCTTCTTCTTCTTCTTCTTCTTCTTCTTCTTCTTCTTTCTTCTTCTAGCAGAGCGTCTTTTTCATTGTATTTATTATTATCAATAATATTAATATTATTGTTTATTATTCGTTTAACCTAAAGTTTTCTACTTTTCTCTTGTTTATATTATTATGTTACAGTTGCCGTTATTGTTGTTGTTTTAGTTGCTGCTGCTGTTGTGTTTGCCCAGCATCGCGTTATTATTATTATTATTATTATATTATTATTATTATTATTATTATTATTTGTATTAGTAGTAGTAGTAGTATTGTTGTTGCTGGTGCTTTTGTTATTAATAGTAATATTATTGTTGTTGTTGTTGTTGTTATTATTATTGTTATTATTATTATCATTATTATCATTATTATTACCAATTAATTATTATTATTGTTGTTGTTATTAATATTATTATTGTTATTATTATTATTATTATTATTATTATTATTATTATTACCAATTAATTATTATTATGGTTGTTGTTATTATTATTATTATTATTATTATTATTATTATTATTATTATTATTTGTTTCACTCAAAGTTTACTACTTTTCTCTGGTTTATATTGCAAGTCGCTGTTACCGTGATGTGTTGTTGTTGTCGTCGTTGCTGCTGTTGCTGATACTGTTGCTGCTGCTGTTATTGTGCTGCTGCTGTTATTGTTGCTGCTGCTGTTATTGTCACGTTTGTGGAGCTTCGCTTTTATTTTCTGTTGTTTTTTCTTTGAAGAAACTGAAAGCAAACTGTTCCAAAGTTTTCGCTAAACTTTGCGTCATTATATCTATCATCATGGCCGACATTCTCCTCAGCATTCACGTTATTGTTACCGGAGTTGATACTCTTCTCAATGCTGCTAATGAATGTCGCGTGAGCAACTATCATTTTCTTTGTTGTTGTTGTTGCAGTTGTTGTTGTAATTAATGTTATTTCTTTTTCTGTAAAAACATATGACCAAAATAATCGCCCAGGGTATCATTATTGTTGTAAGTAAAAGTAAAGTTGTTGGGGTGGCCTTAAGTCGGTATCAGCCAGACAGCGAGGTGGTCTATCCCCAGTTTACTAGCGCTAGACAAAGGGGATTGTTTTAGCATCTGAGGTGGGATCCCACACCTAGCATTATCTTCCCATTTACCGCACACATCCCTGTACAACTCATACGTTGTTGGCGAGGACCACTATCGAACCAGAAACCTTGTGTTTCCCAGACGAACGCTCTACCGACTGAGTTGCAGATCTTAATCTGATATCGTTATCAATTTGATAATAATAATAATAATAATAATAATAATAATAATAATAATAATAATAATAATAATATTCTCTGGGACTTTGAAATAAAAACGGATATCTTATCCCAGCAAGAAGACCAGACCTAGTGTTGATTAACAACAAAAAGAACTTGTCAACTGGTGGATTTTGCAGTTCCAGCAGATCACAGGGTGAAGCTAAAGGAAAATAAAAAAATGGACAAATATCTGGACCTTGCCAGAGGACTGAAAAAGTTATGGAATATGAAAGTCAAAGTGATACCAATTGTAGTTGGTGCACTTAGAACGTTCCCAAAAGGATTGGAAAAGGGTTTGGAAAGTCTAGAAATCAGAGGAAGGATTGGTACCATTCAGAACACTGCACTGCTGCAATCAGCCAGAATACTCAGAAGAGACCTGGAGACCTAAGGAGACTTGCTGTCACTCAGACTCTAGTGAAAGACGATCAGCTAATGC
Organism: Doryteuthis pealeii; assembly: GCA_023376005.1. NCBI lineage: Eukaryota > Metazoa > Mollusca > Cephalopoda > Myopsida > Loliginidae > Doryteuthis > Doryteuthis pealeii. Next base: position 31,533,583 of record CM042146.1, read on the forward strand.
TGATGTGAAAACTCAAAAGGAATAATAATAATAATAATAATAATAATAATAATAATAATAATAATAATAATAATAATAATAATAATAATGGTTCCCACGGGTTTGGAAATGAATCTGTGTGAACTGGAAATCAGATGAATAACCGAGACGATCCAAACTGCAGCATTTTTAAGAGCGGCTAGAATACTCAGTAGAGTCCTGGAGATTTGAGGAGACTTTGTGGGATACAGCCTTCAGTAGATCTCTAGCTAAAGTGGATGTAAAAATCTCTAATGGAGAAAATTATAATAAGAAGAATGAAACTCATAAAGTTCTCTGGGACTTTGAGATAAAGACAGATTACCTTATCCCAGCTAGAAGAACAGACCTAGTATTGATTAACAAAAAAGAAGAGAACTTGTCAACTGGTAGATTTTGCAATTCCAGCAGATCATAGCGTGAAGATGAAAGAAAACGAAAAGATAGACGTATACCAGATAAAGAAGTCGAAAAGAAAGAAAGAACCAAAGAAAGAACCAAAGAAAAAGGAAAAAAAAGAAAGAAAGTCACTGAGGAGTTAGAATTAATTAAATGAAGAATAAACAGGGAAGCAAATTGGAAAGAACAAAAACATGAAACAAAAAACAAACAAAAATAAAAAGAAGGAAAAAACAAAGATAGAATGAATGAATAAAAGGAGAGTCAAAATAAAAATAGGAAAATCGGAAAGTATTAAGTTAAAAACAAAAACAGATATGGAAGTCGAAAAGAAAGAAGGAAACAAAGAAAAGCTACAAGAAAAAGAAAGAAAGACAGAATGAGAATAAGAAAGAAAGAAATAAAAAAAAGAAAGAAAGAAAGAAAGAAAGAAAGAAAGAAAGAAAGAAAGAAAGGTAAAAGCAGTGGAATAGGAAAGAACCGAAGAAAAACGAAATATATAAGATGTCGAAAAGGAAGAAAGAAATGTAATTGTCAAAGTCCAAATGCTTTACCGAAGAAAGAAAAGAAAGAAAGAAAGAAAGAAAGATTAAGTTTTGTCAAGAGTCAAAATTGAAATAAGAAAGAAAGAAAGAGTTAAAATTAAGATAGACAAAAAGAAATAAAGACAAAAAGAAAAAAGAATAGACTCAAAGACAGAAGTAAAGAAAGAAAAAAAAAAAGAAAGATTAGAATTTGTAAAGGGTTAAAATTAAAATAGAAAGAAAAAATAAATAAATGAATGGATAAAAGAAAGAAAGAAAGATCGAAATGTTAAATTTTGTCAACTGTCAAAATCAAAATAATGCAATGAAAAAAAGAGTTAATATTAAAATAGATAATATTTCTCTGAATGTTTGAGATGAGGCTTGATGATTAGTATTATCTGCATTATTCGGACTATTGTACCCATCTTCATTCTTATTTGTACAACGTGTCGGCCGATATGCTCTCCGGCCTTCTTCAGGTATTTCTTCTCGGACTCGGGAACCTTCTCGGACTCACAACTCCTACGCCAGCTATGGTTAGCGGAATGAGAACAGGATACCCCCGTGGACTAAATAAAGGGTTAGGTTCGAAGTTCCGTGATGGCTCCCGATTACGACAAGAAAGTTCCTGAGTTTGAAAAGAAGGTTCCCGAGTCCGAGAAGGTTCCCGAGTCCGAGAAGAAATACCTGAAGAAGGCCGGGGGACATATCGGCTGAAACGTTGTACAAATAACAATGAAGATATGGACAATAGTCCGAATAATGCAGATAATACTAAAATAGATAAATAGATAAATAAATAATATACCCAAAAGAGAAAGAGAGGAAGAAAAGAAGAAAGAAAGAAAGAAAGAATAGACTTAATTTATGAATGAATTCAATTGAGAAAAATCTGTGATAAATTCAATGACCTTGTATTAAATAAAACGAAATAGACAAAAAGAAAGAAAAAAAGGAAAGAATTAAAAAAAAGGGGAGTAGGAAAGAACTGAAGAAAAAAATATATGAAAATGTCGAAAAGAAAGAAAGATAGAAAGAAAGAAAGAAGCAGAAGATTATGTAATAGTTTAAGTACAACTGCTTTACAGATAAGAAAAAAATACACCAAATAATTTTCTGCATTTCACAGACCCGGGAAAATGCGAAAATATCAAGCGGAAATATCCCAAGATTGGATACAACCTCCTTTCATTCAAGTGGACACCTTTATCGAAAGGTACCTGGAGATTTTGCCCATCTCATTCTCAAAATCCCCTATCACAAAACAATTTACGCCTTAAGGATTTGGATCACTTTGTCATCAGGCAGATATGACAATACCGTTTCTAATTCCTCTGGTCAATATGACTTCCCCCGATACAATCTCATCAAACGTATCCTCGCTTCGGGCCGTCGATTTGCCGGCTAAATTGCCCAAACATCTGCCAGAGTCGTGTCCCTCTTTGTAAGATGGCCATCAAGATCTAGCTCGAGTGTTAATTACCTTGGAGATTCCTTTTTATATATTTCTTTGGCAAATCAAACCTTCAAAGAAACTCATTATGAGAGTGATAGATGGTTTTGTAAAGCAGATACCGATAGGCGTACCTTTCTGTCATAAGAATATAACTGCATTGGCCTTTTTCGTCATACCTTACTTATTAGTGAAATGGATTCCTCTATATCTCTTTATGTTATATCGTAATGACCAGTTATACCCTAGTGGTCGATCACGGAAGTATTATGAGCAGAATGTCAGTAGAATGTCATAACAGTCGTATTACTTATTTCGAGAAAGATAATTATCTGTGTTGCTAGGGTTCTCAATATATATATATATATATATATATATAATATATATATATATATATATATATATAAAGCCTAATGAATCATCTGCGTACCCTTTTCAATAAAGTCAGCGATCTGATGAAACTCGTCGGGATACACAGATACCCATGGGCGGAAATAGATCTATGGCCGCAAAATGGCCGATTTTTAAACCTTTTTATTTAACAATTATATTGCTCTGTTCCATTATATTGGACAAAGAGCTCTCAATTGGACCTGAACTATTCTTACTTTCCACCGTTGGATGAAAGGGCCAATCTATCTACGGAAAATATATATATATATATATATATATATATATATATATATATATATATATATAGAGAAGAGAGAGAGAGAGAGAGAGAGAGGAGAGAGAGAGGAGAGAGACAGAGACAGACAGACAGACAGACAGACAGAGGGAGGGTGGGAGGGGCGTAGAAATAGAAAAACAAGAAAAAGATTTGTTTATTTTTATGGAAATGTCGACGCTATAACGTTTCGGTTGTGTAACCTTCATAAGGACCCGTGGTAAAAAAAATTGTTTGTGGAGATGATGGATGAATTGCCGAATGGTTGTATATTAAGAAGTGGGGTAATCAGTATCAGCCAGCGTAGATTTCAGGACACATGGAAGATCTTGGAGCTCTGGTGTGGGGACGTGGGAGGTGCTAAGTTGATAGGTTGATAAACCGAAATGGAGAGGGAAAGTGTAGGTTAGGTGTTGACCCCATAATTCAAGAAAATATTCTAGTAGTCGTCTGAGGAAATAAGACGGGGTGTAACTATTTTGAAGAATTAGTGTGGCCTAGTGGGAGAAAATTGTTCTCATGCAAGTATATATATATATATATATATATATATATATATATATATATATATATACGTGTGTATATATATGTGTGTATATATATATGTATATTATATATATATATATATATATATATATATATAGAGAGAGAGAGAGAGAAAGAGAGAGAGAGAAGAGAGAGAGGGAAGAGAGAGCGAAATAATTACGAATTTCTAGGCAATAATACCGAGGTGTGATATTTTATCTAGAACAATTATTACATAGATAGATAGATAGATAGATAGATAGATAGATTTGTTTGGTTAGTTTTTTTCTCATGGCATATCAACATTCGTGGGTTATTTAACGCCGGATAAATCAATCCTTGTAGAAGAAACTCTAAGAATGAAGGGTTCATACCTTCCCCAAGAGTATGTCCGAAATCGGGAGTGAAGCTCGATCTCACTACGATTTCACAATTCAGCTAGTTAGTCACAACGACTCCCCCCATATAGATAGAAAACAGATATTGAAAGGCTAGAACATAGATATGCTAACACATAGATAGAAATAGAGAGAGATAGATACGTTGACACATAGATAGAAAGTGAGTGAGAGAGAGATAGTGAGAGAGAGTGAGTGAGAGAGAGAGTGAGAGAGAGTTGAAAAAGCTGTATGATCGATGTTGACATAGATTGATTGATATATAGATAGATAGAGACAGAGAGAGAGATAGATATTACCACATAGATAGATAGATAGATAGACACGTTGACAGAGAGAGGGGGTGGTTGTAAGATCGGAGAGACAGATAGACAGACAGACATAGATAGATAGATAGATAGATAGCGTTTTATTGTATCCTTTCTTCTAACGATCATATGTTGCTCTTGAGCGGTCGAAACAGATTTCTGTCAGCAATTATAAACATCATTTGTAAATCCATAGATAGGTATAGATACGTTACACATAGATAGATACAGATATATGATAGATAGATATGAAAGTCCTGTAAGATAAGTTTCAT
>CM042146.1:31545652-31553152 GCA_023376005.1 Doryteuthis pealeii
TGGCCTAAAGTCGGTATCAGCCAATCAGCGAGGGAGTCTATCCCCTTTTTCACTAGCACTAGACCAAGGAGATTGTTTTTCGTCTGAAGTTGAGCGCCACACCTACCATCGACTCCTTACTTCACCGCACAGATCCCTGTGCTACTCATACGCTAAGTTAACACAATTAACCAAAAATAGTTTTAAATGTATTAAAAATAAATTACATTTTTATATTATTTTTACCTTTTTTTACTGATGCTCATTATGCTACTAATTTTTTACTTAGACAAAAATTTGACCTTAATAATCGATTTAATTGATTTTAACTCGTTTTGAAAAAAAATGAGCAACAAGTTGGCAATGCCTATATGCCGTGAAACAAAACGGCCAACCAGTCCTTCTATGCGTATATAATGGAGTGGACTGGGTCTTTTGCATTGGTAAGAGCAACTGATATAAGAGAAGGAAAACTCTGAATTCAAACCACCTACAAGTGTGATGCTAAATTACCTCATTGAAATGGCAAGAGCAAGAACTGGAGTCCCTAAATCAAGCCAGTGTTGTATCTTGATAATTCCTTACGTAATAGTTGTGTCTTCCCTATGCTGATTGTTAAAAAGGGAGACCTACAGCATGGGCAACTGTTAGTATCCAGCATCTGTGCTGCCAAGATCCAGGTGCAGGCTCATCATATGCATTGCATATACACGTCCTTTTATTATTTATTGTTCTTTATTGGTTAGTTTTGGCACCATACGGGCGCAAGTATTTAATGTAATGAAATATATTAAATTAGAAACTCTAATGAAACTAAATAAGAATGCATATAAAATGATTTGAAACTGAAGGGATAGAATCGAAAAGTAGAACAACTTTGAAACTAACTCTTCCAACATTTTCCATCACTCTCATCTTTCTTTGCTAAAATTTCCTAATGTAACTATTTAGTTAAATAGGATGTAAAGATGAAATTACAGTTATTTCTTCTTGTTAATGGATTTCTCTTAAGATTTATCTCCGAGATTTTTACTCATATTCATTAAGATAAAACCAAACAATTAGATATTAATAATACCAAGCATATATTTATTAAAATCAAATTTTTAATATCAATATGCACATTAGTATTCCATTCACACTATGAACCCTATTTTATTGTATACATAATTACAATTTCATGTTATTAGTATGTAGATATGGTCAACAATATTAATAATGTAAAAAATATCAATAATTGTGGTTTAAATATATAGAAGGGGGGGAAATAGAGGGGGGGGGAATAGATATTTGAGTCAACAAGTTCCTGCTGAGGTGGGGACCAAAAAGAAGCGAGTTCACCGTCTTCTCGCAGGCCAAACTTTCTCTTGGTCAACACAGTCTTCGTCTTCGACCAGCAGCTGAAAATCCGTCGTCGTCAAAATGATATTTTCTGACTGCCGTCTCACGTAAGCCGAATGCTTCTCTGCTTGTCACCCCACGCTCCACTTGCTTTGGTTATTTATGGGCATATTACCCAAACATCCGGGCACATCAGTCGAACCTCGCGTCCGTCCAGTGCCTAAATCACATTTGTTTTTGCATGCGGGAGGACGCGGGTTCGATCCCGGTAGGCAAGACAATGTCTTGCTCTTTTTCCTTTCTCATTCTCCGTCACAAAATGAAAATAAAAACGTGGAGAATGTGACGAAAATAACTAAAGGAATCCTTTCTTGAGTAGTAATAGAGTCGATTACAGACAGAAAAGCACACAAGCTCCATTATAATAAGATGAAGAGTTTGCTATTGTAAAGAGTAGATGTCTTCAACATCACTGATGTGAAACGTACCATAGCACATGTGTCCTAAGTATCCCCTAAGGGGTTAAATCACCGGGTGTCCCATCGTTGTGTAATAGTTATCGAGCTATTTAACTGTCGCTAAATTGACCAATTCCTAACAACCAATCAGATGCGCGGTGCTTTGTATTTAAATGGGATAGAGTTCTACAACCGTAAAAAAAAAGAATTTTTGGTCTTTTAGCTATTATTGTTGGTGGTTGTGCCAGAGTTTGATCACCTCTGATAGGGTCAGCAGGGCGAAGGAAGTCTGATGTTTGAAGACCCGAAACTTCCCAATGAACCCTGCGGATTACATCACTGACGACAACCACCAGCGCCCCAAATGTAGGAGCGTATATTTAAAGTAAATCATCGGGTGTCCCATCGTTGTGTAATAGTTATCAAGCTATTTAAATGTCGCTAAATTGGCCAGTTAGTTATATTTTATTTTAATATGGTTATTTTATGTTGATAAATTTAATTACAACTAAAATATCCAGTCTTTAGAATAATTTAGTGTTTTTGTTTTATTAATTCATTTTGTGCTGACCATTAGTTGCTGAAGTCTATGAGTCCCTAACCGGAAACTGGTAAAGGGAACATATACAAGCCCTTTATAGTTTACGCCGCTGGTTGGAAAAGGCAACACGGTAAGAATATGTGCCATTTCTTTCTTGTTTTTTAATTCTTTTGAAAAATTATTTGCTGTTATCTTTTAATTGAATGTTATTTGTTTCGTCCTTGTAAGGTCTCACGGTTTTTATTGAAATAAACTTGATGACATCAGTAAGAGGCTCGTCGTTCTTTGTACGGAAACTAGAGGTAGTAAAAAGCTAGTCTCAAAGGTCCATTACTACTGTATAGCGAGTTCGAACCTCGTTGGATTCCCCATAAGTAAAAAAAAAAAAAGAAGCAAAATAATATTACACATGTAATTTATTTTTCAATATATTTTAAACTATTTTTTCAGACAATTTTGCTCAAATATATCGTAGATATGGCCGTAAACGCTGTGTCAGATTACGTAGAATCCGTATTTTACAAAATAAATTTACACCCACCCCCCGATTGAAAAAATTATCAGAAATGGGAATTATCCGATTTTAATGAAATTTTCAGTGTTGATTTATCATTGAATAAATATTATATTGCATCAATTATTTTAGTTCAAAGCTTTCTGATTTAATTAAGTATTTCTTATATAAAGAAAGAATTATATAGTTTGTTTTATTCTGATATATATTCAAAGTTATCTAACGTATAGAGTTTTACGAGAAAATTATTTACAAACAAGAAATGTTCATTTTTTAGTATCAAGATGTTAACTAAAAAGTTTACGAAAAATAAATTCCTACGATATTGTGTAAAATATATGTGTAAAATATTCAAAATAATTATTTCATTAATAATTAATAGATGCCCGCAACATTTTCTATGAGGTTGACAGAACTAATTTTCATTTCAAAGTGTTTTTTGTTTTTTTTTTTTACTCCTTTAATAAATTTGATTATTTACTTTCTTATGATACAAACCCTCTAACACTGAATTTTTAACTCACACCACCAGGAAAATCTTTTAAAAATTAAAAGTGTTTAATAATTGGTTTGAAACATTGTGTTTATATCGGTTTGGTGGTTGATTTTGAAGGCTATCACAATGCAAGGGTAAAGCAAAATGAGATAACTATGATGTTGTTTGTTTACGCAGCGAATTTCAAGGAAGACTGTCATACGACAAAATGGACAGAACCTAGCAACAAGTTAATTGCTCCGGACCTTCAGAAATATTCTGATGAAGAGATTTTTATCATGAAATATTAAGAATAAATACAACATCATAGTTATCTCATTTGTCTTTACACTTGTATTTTAAAAATAAATTTTTACACTTCCCGGAGGGCGTTTTTTTTTTTTTTTTTTTTTTTTGCTAGTATGGTATAATTTATACAGTTCCCTTATATTCATCATCTTTATCGGCACATTCTCGCAAAGTCCCACGGGTGATTAAGATATTCTTTAATATTTCTATGAAGGTGTTACAATTCATGAGAGATCATGAATTGTGAACAGATCTGTAGCTAAGAATTTAAATAGGGTCCATCGATTTGGAATCAAAGGGAGTCTATGGAAAATTACCGGTGACGATGTGAGAGAACTGAGTTTACATTTCTCGCATTCACGATTCACAATACTGGTGAACGTTACAAAATCGTCGTCACCATTTTTCTCTATCTTCAGGAAATTGAACCGTGTATTAAACAGTGACTGATTATTTCCAAATATTTCCTTAAGCAGTTCTACTGTTTCAGCGAAGGTAAAGTCCGTTGCTTCTTTTGGAATTATGTAGTTTGTATATCTTTCATGTTCCTGGGTGCTCAGCTTCCGAATTAGTAGACGTATTTTCCATTCTTCGTTTTTTTTTTTTTGGTGAAAATTCGTTTTGGAAAAGGTCATCCATCGCTTGTACCACGAAGCAAAAGTTTTTACCGTTCTTAAAATCATAGGTAAATTCTGTGATAGTTTTTGCCATGTCGTCGGCTGAATTTGTGTTCAAATTCTCTTTCCCTGTAGAATTTCAACCTGGTGATTAAACTGCTGATTAAATTGTTGAGTCGTCATAACCATGAACTATTGTTGTTGTTTTGCAAACATCTCTTGTTGTTGGTTTAAAATTTTCGTTAAGGCTTCCTGTGAAATCGCCATTTTCTTTTATATCCACGTGTGTAGAATTTTCAAAAAATCTTCGTCGCAACAAAATCTGTTGTATACCGAGATGTAGGAATATACAGAATTGATAATAAAAACAGAGAATATGTTAACAATAACAATATTTGTTTTATTTATTCTCACTGACAGGGAATACAGTGGGATGGTTTTGGATTCAGTTACGGCTTGATGTAGGATACGCTTGTGTCACGTACCGTGCTCGCTTCTTTTCTGGTCTCTCAGTATTTTCCCCTCCTCCTTTTTTCCGAGAGTATCTGGTTCGAATCGTTAGGGGAGATAACTCTCCCAAAAACTTTTGATCCCTTGAAAACGCGCCATGACAGGCACATGATAGTTAGAGTTAGATTCGACCCGACTTGGTAGCAGGGCAGACGTGATTGTTGTCTCTCCCCTGTCATCTCAATCTCCGCGGTAGAACCAAACAATCTGGCTTGATCAAGCAAATCTAAGTCTTGTTGTGTTTATTAAATGAAGAAACAAGTAATGTCCAGCCCAGATCAGCCCAAAGAAAATTAGCAAGAAGAAATCAACCCTTAACAGCAGATAGAAGGCAACTAGAAAATGGCGTCCGACGAGATAGAGTCAAGACGAAGAAATAGAATTAGCAAAAGCGGTAAAGAGTTATCAAGTAAGATCATCTCGTCTCTAATCTATTTCTCTGTCTGTCTGTCTGTCTGTCTCTCTCTCTCATATACCCGATGTTTATAAGTGCTATATAACAAAAGTCTCTCTCTCTCTCTCTCTCTCTCTCTCTCTCTCTCTCTCTCCCGATGTTTATAAGAGCTATATAAAAAGTCTGTCTGTCTGTCTGTCTCTCTCTCTCTCTCTCATATACTCGATGTTTATAAGGGCTATATAACAAAAGTCTGTCTGTCTGTCTGTCTCTCTCTCTCTCTCTCTCATATACCCGATGTTATAAGGGCTATATACAAAAGTCTGTCTGTCTGTCTGTCTGTCTCTCTCTCTCTCTCTCATATACCTGATGTTTATAAGGGCTATATAACAAAAGTCTATCTGTCTGTCTGTCTGTCTGTCTGTCTCCCATCACACAAACACGCACACACATATACCGATGTTTATAAGGGTTATATAAAAAAGTATCTTTATAAGAAAATCAGAAGTGATATTACGGAGACGTCCTGGAGAGATTCTGGTTTGATGATCGCATAGGCGAGAAACTGACAGCAACCGCCGTTGATTCCGGTATCCTAAGAGACGTGTCATTTCTACCATTTCCCTATAGCTGGAGGGAGCATAGTTGGTTTCATAACTAACATATGTAGCTCAGTCGGTTGGGCATCCACCTAGGAAACAACTCAGCACACAAAGTAACACATCTTAGATGTATACGGTAAAGTGAGGGGCTGTTAATAGGTGTGGCGCTTACTGCAGACGCAAAAACAATCTTTCTGGTCTAGCGCTCTTCACTGTCCGTCTGATACCCACAATTGCCCACTCTGCATACGTTACTATCTATACATATATAAAGTATACATCCCCCACCCTCACACACGCAATTATATATATATATATATATATATATATATATATATATATATATATATATTATATATATATATATATATATATATATATATATATATATTCACTGTGTGGTCGCTCTATGTATATGTGTCTCTATTCATGTTTTTTGGGTGTATTTTGGAGAGATATTTTATGTATATATATATGTACATACACATAATTTTTCTTTCTTTTATATACATATATATATATATATATATATATATATAATAGAAAAAATGATGTGTATGCATGTATATATGCCCATACATTACATAATTACGTATTTTGTGTATTCTATTATGTGTGTGTGGTGTGTGTGTGTGTGTGTGTGTGTATGTGTGTGTGTGGTTAATTTCCGTTTTGTTGTGGTTTGTATTTATCTATCAATATATATATATATATATATATATATATATATATATATATATATATATATATATATATATATATTGCTATATTCAATATCTCTTCTTAGAAAATAAGAGGTAATTATCGAGAAAAACTTTACAATTATCACTTACGTTGTCTCAGTGTCATATCACACACTTTCTGGCACTGTTGCAACAAAAAAAAGTATCTTCATATAATTTCTAAATGCACTCACAAGGGAACCCTGTTCAAATTCCTTCCTTAATTCCGTTATAACAACATTCAATCCATTTTTCTCTCCCTATTTCCTCTCTTCATCATCTTATTTCTTCTATTTAGTACCCCCGCTTTCAACCCTAACAACGAACTTAATGCCTTTTCTTGATGAATAAACTTCCTTCTTCTATTTCTTCTTCTTCTTCTTCTCCTCCGCTCGCTTACCCCTCCCCCCCCCCCATTTCCCATTTCTTTCCATTCAAATCTCTTTTATTATTTATGGTTTTATCTTTTCCCAAATCTCCAGAGCAGTAAATGATCCCAACATTCTCCTTTTCCACTCTTCCGCTTCCGTCCTGCTCATCTGCCTTCACGCAATTTGTTTTCACTAGGATCGTTTTGCGCATGCGTCGACATACATGCACGCATGCGCACACAGCGTCGCATTTTAGTTTCGTCGTCCATGTTTTCTCGGCTCACGTATCTGTTTACGTTAAGTTGTATTTATTTTCTTATTTCCTTTTTTTTCTAGATTTAAACGAATGTGCACCATTGTATTGCATTCTCTCCCCACTCACCCTCTCTCTCTCTCTTTCTCCCCCCCTCTCTCTCTCTCTCTCTCTCTCTCTCTCTCTCTATCTATCTATCTATCTATCTATCTATTTATCTCTCCCTCCCTTTCTCCTGTCGCTGTGTAAGTATTTTCAGGCAGTCACTCTATCTTAATATTAAACCCAGTTCTTGTTTATTCATTTATTTATTTGTCACTTCATTTGTTCCGGCGTATCGGTAAATTTGTCTTTCTAATTTGTATTTTACGCATGCGCATGCCGTTGTTTGTAAGAATGCTCTAATGTGTTTTT
>CM042146.1:31565652-31600652 GCA_023376005.1 Doryteuthis pealeii
CACTTTCAGCCCCATATTCCAAAGATTTTTTTTGTTTTGTTTTTTTCAATTCTATAACAAGGTCTAGGTATTTGTCTATTATCATTATTTCACTCCTTGTGAGCTTTTCACACCAGCCAAAGCTGAGGGTCTTTCACTGGAGTGACAACGTCTCCTTAGGTCTCCAGGTCTCTTCTGAGTATTCTAGCCGATTACAACAATACTGTTATCTGGATTATCTCAGTTCTTCCTCTGATTTCCAGTTCGTCTAGTCTCTTTTTTAAGCTTTTGGGGACCTTTGCAAGGGCACCAACAACAATTGGTATCACTTTCAACCCCATGTTCCATAGTTGTTGTTGTTGTTGTTGTTTTTCTTCTTCTTCTTCTTCTTCTTCTTATATTATTATTATTATTATTATTATTATTATGATTATTATTATTATTATTATCATTATCATCATTATTATTATTATTATTATTATTATTATTATTATTATTATTATTATTATTATTGTGTAATAGTAGTTGGGTGCCCTTGAAACGGTCTCCAAGAAACTGGGGAAAAGATTGGGGTAATTGGAAATCAGAGAACGAATCGAGATTATCCAAACAACAGCATTGTTAAGATCGGCTAGAATAGTCAGATGAGTTATTGAGACCTGAGAAAATTGTTGTCACTCAGACTCCAGTAAAAAGCCACCAGTTTAAAATTGTGTGAAAAACTTGCAAGGACTGAATGATAATTATGATAACAACAACAACAACAACAACAACAACAACAACAACAACAATAATAATAATAATAATAATAATAATAATAAACTGTAACCACTTCTTTTCCTTTTTACTATTTCTGTGATCATTTCCCTGACTTTTTATGCTGTAATTCATCTTCAGTCATATATATATATATATATATATATATATATATAATTTCCAATCACACTGTGAAGACAAACCCGCTAGGCGTCATATTCTCGCATTGCTATCACTAACACCACCCCCACCGCCACAACTTTCGCCACTGCCGAACAGTTGAGGCAGTGCGCGTTCAGAGGATCCTGCAAAAATATGACTTTTCGACGCAAAGCAAAGGTGACAATCAAGTTATCGTGCGAGTGAAGTGATCTCCTCGTCACTTCTTAGGGAGGTTTTTCTTCTTTCTCATCTTTACTCTACTCTGACAAACACGCACCCCCCCCAAACACTCACCATCCGCAGCCATCAAAAAAAAAAAAAAAAGACAGTGAGAGGAGAGAAAAAAAGGTTGTATTTCCCTTCCACTAGACACCGACAAACCACACACCTTCCAGATGCTCTTATCGAGACCCGATTCTGATTTCCACTGTCAACGCTAAGTCGAGAACCGCCACTCAGTTCTCTGTCTGTCGCAACATCAGTCCACGTTTCCCCGTCATTAAACCCCACCCGCTGACGTCCCTGCTACAAGCCTTTGGGCAGTGCCAAAGATGATTCGCCAGCAAGCCTCCAACTGTGGACCATCCAATCATGATTCGCTGCCTCGCATCAACCTGCCCTTCCTTTCCCATGCACTCTCTTACAGTGGCGCCATCTACACAACTGCTGCCGTTGACAAGCCATCAGCTGGAGCAAAAAAAAAATCTAGAAGTGTTAAGATTGTCCAAGGAGTAGTTCAGTCGATCGACGTGGTCAACGCAAAAGGGTCTATCTTCGAGGCCATTCTATAAATATTCGTAAAAATGAGGTGACGTCGTCGGGCCACTTCTGACTCCACCAGCTACGAACCGCGGGCGTTGGCGAAGTCACTACCATGCTTCTAGCGTCGCCCAGAGTCAGACAGCCAGTTTGAGTGAGAGGACTGACATTTCTGTATAATTATTAGCCGGCCATTAACTCTTGAACCGGTCCAGTGGCAAGGAAGGCCGTCAGATCATGCGGACGGGTGGCCTTCGTCAGGTTTCATGCGCTCTGTTCTTTTTTTTTTCTCCCCATCTTCTATCTTTCACACACGGTCGTCTCGGCTCCTTCCATCACTGGTGTCGTCGAAAGGCGGACGACGATGACCGTAATATCTGATTTTTGTACTACAATTCCTAGACTGTCTTTCAGTCCGCAAGGACATTTTTGCCTTTTTCACCCCCAACTGATATGGACTCTACTGAAAATGGGAAATTGTTTTCGGAATTTTCAACCCCATGACCCTTTTTCTTCAGATTAGCAATTTTTTCTCTCCTATTGCCTGAATCCATCTGTCAACTATGCATACATTTAAGAATTTTAACCCATGGCAACCAATCGATATTTAATGACTATAACGTGTTTCTTATACGTAATACGCACATGCAAAAAAGATCTCAACCTTGAAAAATTTACAGATTTACCTTTCGAATCTACGAATGCAAATGTATCTATTTTTTCATATATTATTATTATTATTATTATTATTATTATTATTATTATTATTATTATACTTAAGCTGAGCAGATCAATTTTTGTTTCCTAAAGGCTTTTCCTGTTTAGTTTAATGACACAAAATTCCTACTAAAATATTCCTTGCGTTTAGGTTTGAGTTGTGTTTGAAAATATTCCATTTTAATTGATTCTGATTAGACGTAATTAGCAATTAAGTCAAAAACTGACCTATCCCTCACTCACATTCTGCATATCACTTTTACCCTCTCTATGTATATATAAATTGATTACCTCCTCGTTATATATGTTAGTTTCTCTGTGTGAGTAAGAGAGAGATGGGAGAGTGATTGTGATAGAGACATTTAATTACTCATGTTTATGTTAAGATTCAGCGACAAGCCGGTAGCTTAATAAAATTCCATAAGCCATTTCAATTTTAATTAGGTCAAACATTTTAAAATGTTTTACAAAATGATTTTTTTACTCCCGAATGTATTTTTTATTTTTATCATTTTTATTGAATTGCAGACTCTCTTTTCTCTAATCCCATTTATCTACCGAGAGCTCAATGGGTGACCCAATGGGTCACATTTGGTCTATATATATATATATATATATATATATATATATATATATATATTGTCGGATTTATTTCCTCATCGTATATCCATATATATATATATATATATATATATATATATATATATTATATATACTAGCAAATATATGCACCCTCCGGGTGCAAGTATTTACGTTTTAATGTAATAAAATATTGTATTAAATTAGAAAGGCTAATGAAACTAAATAAGAATACAGATAAAAAGATTTGAAACAGAGGGAGTATAATAAAAAATGGAACAACTGAAACTTACTCTTCCATCACTCTCGTCTTTCATTGTTATTTTTTCTAATTTAAGTATTTAGTTATAAGAGGAAGTAAAGAATAAAATGACAGTTATTTCATCTTGTTAATGGATTTCATTTAAGATTCATTGAAGAGATTTTTGCTTATATTCATTAAAATAAAACCAAACAGTTAGAAATCAATAATACTAAGCACATATTTATTAAATTCGGTTTTTTAATATTAATATGCAAATTAGCAATCCCGTTCACACTGTACACCGCTATTTTGTTGTATATATAAATATAATTGCATGTTATCAATATGTAGACATAGTTAACAGTATTAATAATGTAAGACAATTTTATTAATAATTGAGGTTTAGATAAAAATAAAATCATGGAGAATGTGATGTCAATAACTAAGAGAATTGTGACTTGAGTAGGAATATAGTTTCGGTTACAGACAGAAAATCACACAATATCCATTATAATAAGATAATGAATTAGGTGAAAAAAAGTTAAATTTGCTTCATGTAATATTGTTTCCACTGCCACAAGCTTAGCTCGAAACAGCATCTTCCTAAATAGAGCACAAACATTTAAATTGACATGGTAATAACGTGTTTCTTATACGTAATAGGCAAATGTAAAAATATATCCGTGGATATTTGAAGGTAACTCCACCCTGAAAACTCACGGATTTACCTTTTGAATTTACTTATGTATATGTATCTATTTATATATATATATATATAATATATATATATATATATAAATATATGTGTGGGGGGTATTTGGGCAGCATTCTTTCATTTATACATGTAGAATTAAACAAAAGACACATCTCCTGTTTAACAATTTTATTTTTTATCTTTTCTAGTTTTCTGTCTAACTTTTTAATATCATCACTCCTGATGATGGCACTTCGAGGTGCTGAAATAATCGGGACTTGAACTTTGGTGGACTTATCCAGGAATTCCACCCAAATATTAAAAATTTGGACAGAAAACTAGAAAAGATCAAAAATAAAATTGTTAAACAGGAGATGTGTCTTTTGTTTAATTCTACACACACACACACACACACACACACACACACACACACACATATATAATATATAATATTATATATATATATATATATATATATATATATATATATATGAATAAATTAACTAAAAAAGAAAACCAACTTTAAATCACCACACAAGGAAAACGTTTTATTATTAGGTATTATTTCTTACCAAACTCTACAGCATTAAAACTATAATAAAAAAAATAAAAGTGCCTTATCTCTGTATTTATAAAAAGGAGTGTATATAGATAAAATGATATGAAAAAACACAGATGTTTAATTGAATTTATTTTTAAAACTTTTGCATTGCTAATATTGCCAATATTTCGATTTCATCAAAATCTTTTCATCTGAGCATAATGATAATTGTAACCGTTTTAAGATTTGATTGTTTTAAACCTGATTTTTCAAGAGAGAAAATGATAGAAAAGCAATGTTTATATTTTTACTCTCTTTCACATTCAAAGTTTTTGATATTCCCCAGTTCGCTTAATTTTACATTACGCAAATAGTACATAACTAGAAGTGGCTACCCGGTTGCGCCTGGGTAGAGGGGGGATATTATAAAAAGTTAGTCTCGCAGATCCATTATTACTTATTTTACCAATATTAGTTTCATAAAATATACGTTAAACAAAGTTCAATTATCTATATAATAATACCGGTGTTCCCACAAAATATGACCGCCTTCATATTGCAACACCCTTTGTTTAAAAATGAGACCGTCTAAATAAGCTCAGCTAAATGTACCAATTCGTTTTTATCATAAAGAAAGAAACTAAGTTTCAAAAATAAAGGAAACATCTCCACACTCAACGGCAAGCCTCTTAAGCCAGTAGAACAATTCACGTACCTGGGTGGTAATATCTCCTCCACAGAGAGCGATGTTAATACACGGATAGCAAAGGCATGGTCGGCCACAAATAGATTATCAGTCATATGGAGGTCCGATCTCCCTGACAAGCTAAAGCGACAGTTCTTCCAGGCTGTGGTTGTGTCGGTGCTGCTATATGGCTGCACCACCTGGACCCTAACAAAGCGTCTTGAGAATAAGATAGATGGGAGCTGCACAAGAATACTGCGCGCAGTCTTGAACAAGTCATGGAAGCAGCACCCCACAAGGAAACATCTGTACGGTCACCTGCCCCCCATCTCACAAACTATCCGAGTGAGACGGACAAGACATGCAGGACACTGCTGGTGAAACAAGGACGAACTCATAAGCGACGTTCTCCTGTGGAAGCCAACATATGGACATGCAAGTGTGGGGCGCCCAGCAAGGACCTACATTGACCAGCTATGTGAGGATGCTGGTTGCTCCACAGAGGAGCTCCCAGGTGCAATGAATGATAGGGAAGGTTGGCGAAAGATTGTCATGGATACCCGTGCTGTATGCGCGACATGATGATGATGATGATGATGATGATGATGATAAAGAAAGAAGGGAAAGAAAAAGAATTGCTAAACAAAAAATATCATAAGAAGAAAAGAAAGGGAAAAAGAAAGTAGGGGAAAGATAGAGAAAGGGAGTGAGCGCGTGAAAGCGATAACATTCATCTGTTTCAATCGAACAAGACGAACAGATAAAAAGAAGGATAAAAAGAGGGAGAGAGATAAATGAAGATTATACTTTTTACATATATATACATTTTATACTATTACATATTCCCAATAGCTCTTAAGTAAACATATGAAATGAAACGTTGTAATAATTAGATCATCATACAGTGATATATCCACAGGTCCAGCTAGTTGTTTTATTTAATAACTGAACATTCTTGTTTCATGAAATATAGTTATTTAATAAGCTTAGCTTAGATGTGGCACAAGTGTTGCATACCTTTCTCATTACTCCTTACTTTCTTCTATTCTTCTTCTGTTCTTCTAGGTCTCTTCTAACATCTTGGTGACTTCGTCTTGGTGCTCGGTCGCACTTGGCTCATTTCGTCTTCTAATCAGTCCTGTTACCAAGACACCCATTAATCACAAGACCGTGTTATTTTTCTTAAACTTTTATTTACTTAACTATACATGTCATGTAACTAAATATCTGACTAACATAGCGCGCGTATGCAGAGTGAGTTACAGTTAAGGCAGCACATCTTCACTGCCTGACGTCCAACTGAAAACTGAGGACTCAACCAGGTCCCACGTGACTTCACGTAATTTGGCGGGCTTTCTGTACTATTCCATGGAATGTCCCGCCCGTGATATGAAAAGGCCATCGCTTTAGAAATACACGGGAATTGACAATAATCTTATGCAACCGCATAGATTATGTAACACAAGGCCAGAAGTATGGGGCGTCCAATGAAAATCGAGCTTACTAACAATGGTCTGCAAATCTAGTTTGTTAACCATTACACCACATGAGGTGCCCATGTCTGTTTTAGTATAGTTATTTACTAAGCTTAGCTTAGAAGCGGCACAATGTGAGAAGTGTGGGGCACCCAGTGAGAATCGAACTCGCTAACAATGGTCTGCAAATCTAGTTTGTTAACCATTACACCACATGAGGTGCCCATGTTTCTTTTTGTATAGTTATTTACTAAGCTTAGCTTAGAAGCGGCACTAGGTGAGAAGTATGGGGCACCCAGTGAGAATCGAACTCGCTAACAATGGTCTGCAAATCTAGCTTTTTAATCATTACATCAGTTTCATGAAATGTAAGTTAAACAAAATAAATTCAATCATTTGAATATTAATATTAATGTGCATGTTCCTAGACCTTTCGTTTGTTTTCATCCTGCAACACCGTCTGGTTAAAAATGACGCCGTCCAAATTCTTCAAAATGCAATGCAAAAAATGTAAATCCAGATTATCTGGTTTCACTTAATCGCAGATTTCTTATTTCTCCCATTTTATTTCACCCAATTTAAAAAATAAAACATTTCAAATGGTCTTGCGTCGCTTAAATGCCCAACGTAATCTTAAAAGGAATTGAAAAAAAAGTTACATGTTTGTTTTATTTGTAATATTGAAATTGTGAATTACGGAAGATATTTCGATAATTCTCCTCATATGTCGTCCCAGGCCCCTGTCCTAATTGACGCTGTGTTTTAGCGAGCCAGCGTCAAGCGACTTTCCGGCCCAAATGAAATATCCGAGTTGTGTTTTTGTCACTTTTTGTCGGCATGTAATGTAGATATTTTACCCCCTCTCAGTTTTTATCGGCTAACCTATGTAAGTATTTTACAAACCCTATTTTAAGAAAGAAGGAGAGAGGGTTAAATCGCTATTGTTACACTTGTTACATATTGAACTATTTAGCAATAGCTCTTAATTAAACATATCAAACGTTGTAATAATCAAATTATCATACAGTGGTATATCCACAAGTCCCGCTAGTTTAAATTAAAGGTATGATTTTTTTTCAAAATCATGAAAATATTATGAATGAAACCAATATTCAGGGAAAACTATGGAATTCATTAACAAAAATAAAAATCGAAATATATACTCAGTTGCCCCTCCCTAATTTTATGAGTGTTTTAATTCTTGCTGAGGTCTGCAATAACGGTCTTTTTTATCGTAGACAGATTTGCATATCTAGGCTTCTGCTGTAATTTGAATTTCTAGGAATTCAAATTATAAAATCATTCAATAAAAGAAATTCTGGAAAAAAACTAAGCTATTTTTGGCACACCTCAACTGTACATTAGTTTAGTTCAGCCAGGGCCGGTTTAGCGCAGTCGGTAGAACGTCCGCCTAGGACTCACAAGGTCCCGGGTTCGATATAGGCTCTCGCTATCTCAGCGTATGAGTAGCACAGGGATCTGATGGTAGTGAAGAGCTGATGGTAGATGTGTCAGACGTCAGAAACAATATCCTTGATCAATCGCTAGTAAAAAGTGGATAAACTCCCTCGCTGTCTGGCTGATATGGACTTTAGGCCACCCAGACGACCTTACTTTTCTTTTATTATTATGGTTATTATTGTTAGCAATGTCCATAAATTATTTTAACAATCATTTAAAATTCACTACTGAAATAAATTGAATTCCCTGCTAAGTAATAATTGAGCGTGGGATTAATAGTACCACTACTGTTCTTCTACAAGGATGTCTTTGACGTTAATTCCCTAATGACGTTAATTCGTTAATTCCCTAAGGTTGATATGCTATTAAACAAAGAAAGCAAACCAAAACTAACCTTATTTGTCCATCATGTTTTCACAAAGTTCCTATCTAATCTTATTATAATGGAGATTGTGTGTTTTTCTGTCTGTAACCGAAACTATTCCCATAGTTATTTACATCACAATTCGCATAGTTATTTACATCACATTCTCCATGATTTCATTTCTATTTAAACCTCAATTATTAATAAACTTGTTTTACATTATTAATACTGTTGACCATATCTATATACTAATAACCATTACACTACAATGAGATCCTCTTCTTATTATCACTATTGTTATTATTTGTAGCAATATCAATAAATTCCTTATTACTATTGTTTTTATTGTTATGTCCATAGATTCCTTCAGCAATGATTTCAAACTTGATGATTTTTCGATCAAATTCAAAGGCTTTTTTCTGTATATCTGCCTCTTTGTTTATTTTCATTTTTCGAAACAAAAACTTCTTAATTAATAATTATTCTTTGTGATTCAGTTTTATTTTCCCCGAATCGACGGATCTTTCGTCTCATACAAAACACTTTAGAAAAAGGTTTTCATGATTCTGTTCTTCCTAAAATTATTTCCCTCTTTCTTTATTCTGAATTGATGAATAACCATGCCTTCTGGCTTTGATAAGTGACCCTTATATTTCGTGTCTGTGTGTAATGTTAATATCTCGACTTCTTTTGTATATGTGTCCTAATATATCTTTTAAACGCAAGTGTGTAGGCGTTTTATACTGTGTGTTAGTAAAATCTGTAATAGTTGTCCTTATTAGTATGCCATAGGAATGAATGTTGGTTAGCATAGGAAATGGACTCGTCGACCAGAGTTCAAATCCTGAATGAGGCTGTTTGTATTTTACAAAGCACTTGGAAAATGTATGCATCCAATAACTTGTAATTCATGTTGGATAATAATTAATAAAATCTGTAATATAGTTGTCCTTATGGGCCGGTAGAGCGTTCGGCTAGAAACCACAAGGTTCCTAGTTCGATACCGGTCCTCGCCAACTCAGCGTATGAGTAGCACAGGGATCTGTGCGGTAAAGTAAGGAGCTGATGGTAGGTGTGGCGCTCCACCTCAGATGCTAAAAAAACTATCTCCTTGGTCTAGCGCTATTGAAAAGGGAATAGACTTCCTCGCTGACTGGCTGATACCGACTTTAAGCCGCCCCGTCGACTTTACTTTACTTACTTATTAGTACGCCATAGGAATGAATGTTGGTTAGCATAGGAAATGGACTCGTCGACCAGAGTTCAAATCCTGGATGAGGCTGTTTGTATTTTACAGAGCAGTTGGGAAATGTATGCATCCAATAATTTGTAATTCATGTTGGATAATAATTTAACAATTAAGGGTCGGTTTCGCTTAGTCGTAGAGCATTCGGTTAGGAACCACAAGGTTCCGGGTTCGATGCCGGTCCTCGTCAACTCAGCGTATGAATAGCACATGGATCTGTACTGTAAAGTAAGGAGCAAATGGTAGGTGTGGCGCTCCACCACTCCGATGCTAAAAGCAATCTCCTTGGTCTAGCGCTAGTGAAAAGGGATAGACTCCCACGCTGTCTGGCTGATACCGATATTAGACCGCGCCGACGACTTACGTCGATTTACTTCATCTTAGAAATAATATCACCATTACATTTAATTATTATTGTTAGTTGATTTATGAATTGAATCTCTTTCTATTAATTTAAAGAATATGATTTATTTTTATTCTTATCATGTGAATATGAGGATTTGATTTCTATTTGTGTATAACTTCAGATCTTAGAGATTTATAATCATCATTCCCCCTTCTATAGAATATAGAATTACAATATTGAATTTTTAAAAGTATTTCTTTTATGTCTGTTGTACTTCCCAATACTCGTGGGAAAGGTGTGCATCCATCTACTCTCCTTCTAGCTATGGATAAATAGTAGAGCAGACTGGGCTCTTTAGCTTTGGTTAGGTAACGTGTCTAGAAGAGAAAAACTCTGAATTCAAACCTGTTAAACTACGCTTAAGAAATTGACCTTGTGTCGCATCCTGTTCGTACAGAGGGGTTGATCAATATAAATATGAATAAATGTGTAAATTGGAATGTTTTCTGTTAACTTTGATCCATCTTTTATTTTTATTTAGTCTGTACATTCGAACATTTTCATATTCAGCAAATTTTCAAATGACATTTTTTGCAAAACAATGAATATACCGGAAAATAAGATTGACTGACTGATTGATTGATTTTACGGCATGGAAACCCGTCTAGGGTTATTTTATGCCTATAGGTTAGGGAATAGTGTTAATTGTACGTTTTCATTTACATGTCCTAAGGAGCCGGTTCAGTTCATTCAGTAGAACACCCGCCTAGGAATCACAAGGTTCCTGGTTCGATACTGGTCCCTGCCAATTCAGTAGCACAGTTTGGGTAATCTTATCTATGCGGTAAAGTGGGATCTGACGGAATATGTAGCGCTCCACCACAGCAAAAATAATCTCCCTTGTCTAGCGCTAGCAAAAATGGGACAGACTCCTTCGCTGCCCGACTGATATCGTTAATAGGCTACACCGCCATCTTTACTTACTTACACTTTAGATGTTTTGTGTAGTCCTGAAGACGATATTTCTTTCATCTTTTTTATTTTTACTTTTATTATTTCTTTATTTATCTTCTTTTTTCTTTTTCTTTTTTTTGGCACACAATTAATATAAGATATTCCTATCTATCATGTCTATTTGACGGATAGACGTGATACTTACAGGTGTTGTATTCTCTCTTTCCTTTTTATTTCTTACTTCTATTTTTCTTCTGTTCTTCTTCTAGCATCTGGACTTCGTCTTGGGGACTTCGTGTCTGGTCTTCCATTGGGAATTTCTCTTTATCAGAAGCCCTGTGTCATTTGTAGTTTTTAGATAATAACACAAGACTTCGATTTAACTTAGATCATATTTTATTCGGAAATCCCCAGCAGACTACCTGCGCAGATTGAGTCGGCTGCGTGCATAACACGACTTACCACCGTCGTGGTTTTTGGCCGATCTGACTAAATATCTCTTTCTAATCTAAACCGGAAGAGGGTCTTCTCCACCGATTCTCACGGTATCCACCGGAAGGAGGATCAGGATGAGGTCAAGCCTTGTCATTCAATCCTTCAAGGCCGTGGGCTGCAACTTATAACAGCCATTTTGGTTTCTACACTACTGTACATAAATATTAGGAATCTAATAATAATGTAACACAGGGTCAGAGTCAACACCAACATTTTCTACTACTTCATGTCAGTTTTTGTTTTGTTTCACAAGATCCTACTGAATACGAATCATTTTAAACGTATCTAAGTAGTAAATCGCCAGGGTGGGACGGTTATCATCGTAAACCGGTTATTTTGTTTATACATAAATACAATTGCATGTTATTAGTATGTAGAAATGGTCAACAGTATTTATAATATAAAACAATTTTATTTAATGATTGAGGTTTAAATAAAAGTAAAACCATGGAGAATGTGAAGTAAATTGCTAAAGGAATTGCTACTTGAGTAGTGATATAGTTTCGGTTACAGACACAAAAAAAAACAAGATCTTTATTATAATAAGATATATTAAAGAATAGTTACTTAAAGATATAGAATTATTAGTATCATAAAGGAAAACTTGATACATTACCGAGAAAAAAAATTAAGAAACATAAAAAATGTAAATATAAACTTACAATGAATCAGATTTGAATTCATTAGAAATAGAGAGTTTAAGAGAAAAACTGAAAAGAAAAAGAGAAAGAAAGAAAACGTAAGACACAAGAGAAAAAATGACGAGAGAAAGAAGGAATAGAGAAAATTGAACTATAAAGTTTAAATTTTTAGAAAAAATAATGTAGGAAAAGAGATTAAAAAGAACAATAGGATTTTAATTTATAAAAGAAGAAAAAGCAAGAAATGGAAATGAAAAAAGAAAGATAGAAAACCTAAGACACTTGGGAATAAGCACGCGTGAAAAATGTATTTACCAAGATAGAAATGAACAATTAATGGAACGTTATTTTCTTTTCAGAATAAAAGGTGTGTCATAAAAGTGTCGGGTTTGAAACTGTATTTACGAAGATTGAAATGAACAATGAATGGAACGTTATTTCTTTTTTCAGTTATACAAGGTGTGTCATAAAAGTATCGAGTTTGAAGCTGTATTTACCAAGATTGAAATGAACAATGAATGGAACGTTATTTTTTTTCCAGTTATACAAGGTGTGTCATAAAAGTATCGAGTTTGAAGCTGTATTTACCAAGATTGAAATGAACAATGAATGGAACGTTATTTCTTTTTCCAGTTATACAACGTGTGTCATAAAAGTATCGAGATTGAAGCTTTATTTAACAAGATAGAAATGAACAATTAATGGAACATTATTTTTTTTCATAATACAAGGTATGTCATAAAAGTCCCGAGTTTGAAGCTGTATTTACGAAGATTGAAATGAACAATGAATGGAACGTTATTTTCTTTTCAGAATAAAAGGTGTGTCATAAAAGTGTCGGGTTTGAAACTGTATTTACCAAGATAGAAATGAACAATGAATGGAACGTTAATTTTTTCAGAATACAAAGTCTGTCAAAAAGCACAAAAATCTCGATGCTATTTTGACACACCTTGTATATAGAAAAGAGTGTATAGGAGAAGAAAAGAAAGGAGAATAATAATGTGTAAATATATATATATATATATATATATATATATATATATATATATATATATAGGGGAAGTAAAGACAAAAAAATGAAATGAATGCAATTCCTTTACCTTCAGGCATAAAATAACCCGAGACAGTTTCGCGTGCCGATCAAACAATTCGAAAAACTATTTCTTTCGCTTTGGGATGTTGGAGTTTATTATTATAAGACTAAAACTTAATATTCTTTATTCAAAATGTTATCTTTCTCCTAACTCTTGTTTTATTTTATTTTATGATTTATTTTTACGCAAAGTTACTATCTTCATCGTCTCCATTATTGCCTTTCTGTAAATCTAGTTTTATTTCTTGCCAACTCCACGAGAAAAATGTGAAGAAACTCTTGTTATATTCGCGCAAATTTTCAAACTACAAAAAAGTTGTCTCTAACAAAAGCCGACGCTTCTTCTAAGATCTAATTTCCCTTAAAAACATTTTCCCTTATTCTCTTATATTCTTAGGAGCCAACGTCTTTTGCTAACTATTCAAACAAACTAAGAAGTAAATATCTAAAAAAAGAAATAAACAGTTTTAAAATCATATTTGCACAACTAACAGAAAAATATCGCTTCTTAACAAGTTCTATATCAGTAGGAACCATTTTTAGACCCCTAAGCCCAAGAAGATTCGACCATTCTTACAGCTCTTTTATGCTTCCTAACAGACACTTCAAATGTTTACATTGCTTCTTTTTATCCCCCAAATCAAAGAACAATTCTTCTCTTCCGTGATTCCTTGGGGTGCCGTTCTCTCTGACACTTTCCAATGATACGGTTTTGAATTCTTTAATTACCATGTTTTGTTTTTTTCTCCTTTTAAAATACTGACGCTTTGCATCAGCCATTGTAAGTCCCGAACGAAACAGTGAAAGAAATTGATAAATACCTTGTTAATTACGCGCCAATGTGAATTGTCTTGCAAGTTACTAGTCCGTACCAAAAAGCGAAAAAGTGAAAAAGCGAAAAATCGAAAAAGAAACATCGCAATAAAGACATAAGCTTAAAGCACAAAATAGATGACAAAAGCAAGAGAGATTCAATAAGGAAGATAATAATAATTATGAAGATACTTCTTTGACATCGGGTCCGTTTTATTATATTTATACGCGTTTAGTTTTTCCGCCCGTTGTCTATGGTTGCATACATTTGAGGTCAAGAGGTAGTAAGGCCTCCAGCATTGTTTTTACTGTTGTCAATGATGTTAGTAATATTGTTTTTCGTATGGTTTCTTTTCTAGCACGGATGTTAAAGTTTTTCAAACTCTTTGTAACGATCTTCAGGATTTTTCTAAGTTTTCTGATAACGATGGGTACAACCGTCAGTGTCATATTTCAGACTTCCTTTAATTCTATGGTAGAATCCATATTTTTTTTCTACATTTAACATTTCTTTTAGTTACTATAAAAAATCTACTGGAAATGATTTTTACTACAAAGATGCATTGGAAATGATTTTTACTATAAAAATGCAGTGGAATTTATTTTCTATAAAATGCATTGAAAATGATTTTTACTATAAAAATGCATTGGAAATGATTTTACTATAAAAATGCAGTGGAAATTATTTTTATATAAAATGCATTGAAAATGATTTTTACAATAAAAATGCATTGTCAATGATTTCTTTCTTACATTAAAATGTACTGGAAATGATTTTTTACTACAAAGATGCATTGGAAATGATTTTTACTATAAAATGCTTTGGAAGGGATCTTTAGTATAAAATGCATTGGAAATGATTTTACTATAAAAATGCATTCCTGGGTATGACGTTAAACTTTAACTAATGTTGAAGCTTCAATCTGTAGTACTGCGGATTGTTGAGTAGTCTTTCATAGTCATTACTCCCATATCCACTCTGACTCGGAGTGGTAGTGCCTATTAGGGTTCCATCTTTCAGTTAAATAAAAAAAATGAGATTTGAAAAAAATGTGTTAAAAATGGAAATTTGAAAAATTAAATACACATCAAGCATGAATAGAACAAACCGTCTTTGGCATAAAATAACCCAACAAGGGTTGACATGCCGCAAAATGTAACAAACCTAACAAATAACATTTTCTGACTTCCAACCTATTTGTTGATTGTTGAATATGCTGCCTATATTTCCTTTAGGGAGGGAAGATCTCCGGCAAAATTTTTCTGTATTTATTTTATTCATAAAAGAAAACAGACATCAGCAGAGGCTTAAGAGAAGGAACCATTTAAACACGTCACGTTTGGGATATTAATATGTATTCTAATGTTTTCACCAAATAAATACATTCTTGAATTAAATGGACAAAATAAACATACTAAGAATAAACTTAGTTTAAAGGATTTCCGCCTTTCCCTCTCTCTCTCCCTCTCTCTCTCTCTCTCTCTCTCTCACACACACACACACACAAACAATATATATATATATATATATATATATATGAATGTAAAAGTAAGTAAGTCGTTAGGGCGGCCTAATGTCGGTATCAGCCATGCAACGAGGTAGTCTATCCCCTTTTCCCTAGCGCTAGACCAAGGAGATTATTTTAGCGTCTGAGGTGGAGCGCCACACCTACCATCAGCTCCTTACTTTACCGCACAGATCCCTGTGCTATTCATACGCTGAGTTGGCGAGGGTGGGTATTGAACTAGGAACCTTGTGGTTTCTAGCCGAATGCTCTACCGACTGAGCTAACCCGGCCCTATATGAATGTAATATAATCTAAATGAGTGATAAGTAAGGGATGATTATATTTGGGATCATCGAAATCTCACTCTACAACCATACTGTATGTTCTTGTAGGTGCAAACATATATATTCATACACGGATTTTTATTAATTCCTAAGAGAGCTCAATGTATAATTACCAATAAATCAATTATATACAGAACAATATATATATATATATATATATATATAATATATATGTGTGTGTGTGTGTGTGTGTGTGTGTGTGTGTGAGTGTATATATATCAAAACCTCTTTCATGGACCCGAGATGATATTGAGAGGCAAATATTATTCCAGTTACGAGGAAGTGAAATCTGTAGTGAAGAAATGACTAAAAGAACAATAAAATAATTTTACGGGGTAGGGATACATGTTCTCATTCGAAGGTGGAACATTACTATTTAGAGAAACGATGACTAAGCGTAGAAGTAGTGATATGATCCACAGAGGACCAGCCTTATTTTGATGTATAATACATGTTCCTGTTTGGTAATTATACGTGTCCTTAACAAAATGGCATTACTTTTTTACTCATCCTCGTTTATATTTAGCAACACCTCCGCCTGATCAGGGTGCGACACTTGGTTATTTTTTAAACAAAGTTTAACAGGTTTGAATTCAGACTTTTCCTTCTCCTAGATCGGTTGCCGTACCAAGATGAGAGATCCCATTATACCCTACTATTTACCCATAGCTGGAGGGGGAAAAGTTGGATTCCTACCTTTCCCAAGGGTATTAGCGTTATGCAACGTTTCAATTTGTAAAAAAGATGTGTCCAAAAGCCCCACGGGTCACCTCGGGCTTTAGGTGTTTTTTTTTAATTACCTTAAAATAAGTCATCTTCAGACGGTTACCTTGAATTCAAATGTTGTTTTGGAGTTGAAATCGTTACCACTAGATAGGCTAGGGTTCATAGAATAATCTAACAGGGTGTAGTAAGATACAATACTGCATTTTGGGGACGATCGGATTTCAAGTTTCAAGTCAGATTAAAACGGTTAGGTAAGTAATAGCGTTCTATACAACATTTTGAAATTTCTGTTTTAGAATAAGAATTTTTTCCCATTTTTCCTTTTTCTATATCATCATCATCAGGTCACGCAATTAGCACGGATATCCATGACAATCTCTCGCCAACCTTTCCTATCATTCATTTTCCCAGGGAGGTCCTCTGCACAGCAACCTGCATCTTTGCCTAGTTGGTCAATGTAGGTCCTTGATGGGCGGCTCACACTAGCATTTTCGTGTGTTGACTTCCACAGAAGAACGTCACTTATGTGCTCATCCTTGCTTCTCCAACAGTGCCCGGCATGCCTTGTCCGTTTCACTCGAATGGTTTGTGAGAAGGGGGGCAGGTGGTCATATAGCTGTTTCCTCGTGGGGTGCTGTTTCCACGATTTGTTCAAGACTGCATGCAGCATTCTTGTGCAGCTCCCGTCCAGCTTATTCTCAAGGCGCCTCGTTAGGGTCCAAGTGGTGTAGTCGTATAGCAACACTGATACAACCACCGCTTGGAAGAATTGTCGCTTTAACTTGTCAGTGAGATTGGATTTCCATATTACTGATATTTGTTTGTGGCCGACCACACTTTTGCTATTTTCTATATCTATTTTATATATCACATTTCTGTCAATAAGTCTGTTGCATTCATACTGCTTGGAGACCCTTGAACAAGTAGTAAAGATTTAAGCTCCGATAACCACAATTGAATTCAAGGTAATCGTCTGAAGATGACTTATGTTGAGGTAATTAAAAAAAAATAATATTGTGTTTATACATAACAAAGATGAGGACAACAGTCCAAAATATCAAAATTATTCATATCAATCCTCGTTGCATGAATACAGACAAGAAACAAAAACTCTGAAAATATGTGGTGCGTGGATTTATGTATTTTATAACCGGGATATCTAATCAATCAATCAAACAAGATCGAACGATCGAACGAAAGAAGAAAAGAAAGAAAGAAAAAAGAAAAAAGAAAGAAAGAAAAAAAGAAGAAAGAAAGAAAGAAAGAATACAAGATGCAAAGAAAAAGAGGAGAATGAAGGAAGAACAAAAAGTAAATTGTAAATTTTAATATATAATTGTCCCTACCGGATTGTCTTATAGCAATCCCCAAACTTTTTTTTATCAAATATGTGATAGAAATAGGTGGCTGAAGGTTAACTCTGACCAGGAGTGTTATTACCTATTAATGTCCAATCTATGGATTGAATATATTGAAATAAGTTATGATAGATGACGATTTGTTGAGTTTTTCTTTCTTATTAAAGTAGACTCACCAGATATACCGACTTTGGAGCATACGTAGACTCCACAACAAATCATATATATATATATTTATATATATATATATATATATATATATATGTATATGTATAGTATTAACTTACCGGTGGTATAAGAACGATCGTTGGAAGCGCCAATCCAGAGGTTAAGGTTGAGAAAAAAAAATACAAAGTGCTCAATACAATGTAGAGCAAAATTTATTTAAGAATGGAATGAGTAACCTACTCGAGTTTCATCGATAGATTCTTCAGGGTTACTTTTAAATTAATCGAGTTTACGTGGTGTATAAACATGCCCGTTGGAATGGGACTTAAATTCAGTAGAGGAACGCGTTCCTCTACTGAATTTAAGTCCCATTCCAACGGGCATGTTTATAACACCAAAGATTAATCGTAAACTCGATTAATTTAAAAGTAACCCTGAGAATCTATCGATGAAACTCGAGTAGGTTACTCATTTCCATTCTTAAATATATATATATATATATATATATATGTGGGGGGGTATAAAAAAAACGAAATGGCACAATCTCTGTACAAATGACATTTTAATGTAAGATACCTTGTTAAAGAAGATGAAAAGGAAGAAGAGAGAAAAAATGGAGACTAAAAGAGAGAGAGAGAGACAGAGACAGAGACAGAGACAGAGACAGAGAGAGGAAGAGTCTTGTACTCGACCGACTGAACTAGCCGGGCTAAGTGAGTGAGACAGAGAGTGAGAGGGGGGAGAGAGAGAGAGAAAGAAAGTAAGAAAGTGAGAGTGAGAGGGTGAGAATGATACAGATACAGAGATACATATAGAGAGAGAGAGTGAGAGAGGGAGAAAGTGAGTGAGTGAATGAGTGAGTGAGTGAGAGTGAGCGGGAGAGAGTGAGAGAGAGAAGAGAGTGAGGAGGGAAGAGTGCGCTCATTGTAAGCTAAACAATTTTAGTTCTGTGTAACGTTATTGTATTGCTTTTGTTTTTACATATTTTTTATTTGTATTTTTAACGATACTGAATTCTTTTTTTTCTTTTTTTTGCACAGAAAAAAAAATTTTCTTTTTAATACAGCAGATGATGCGACGGATAGAATTGGCCCTTCACAAGGCAAAAGTCTCTTGTGACAATCCACACCTTGCCAATATCAAATAAAGGACAATTGAAAGTAGAAAAGAAAAAGAAACTACACACACATACACACATATATATATATATATATATATATATATATATATATATATATATATATATATAAATGTTAGCATTAAAAATGGTGGCTCTTTAATGAAATACCAAATCGTAGAACTTGATACAGGTTACAAAAGAAACCAGATGTTTTTGGAGAAAAGAAGAATTTGGTTTAGGGTGGAAAGGTTTTGGGAAGAATGTTGAGAAGGTTTGTATACAGAAAAATACGAAGAAACGTAGAAATAGAGATGATACCAGACGATAAGAAGGGAAGGAAACACGAAGTTGGATCGAGCAAAAAAAAATGGCGGATATGAATTTGTAAAAAAAATGAAAAAAATAAAGAAAAGAAGGAAGGAAGTGAAAATATTCTGTTAAAAATTCAAAGAGAAGACGAAAAAATAAAGATCGGACCTGTGAGAAATTTTGGAAAGAAAAGTAGAAAACATAATAAAATGTCACACACACACACACACACACACACACATACATACATACATACATACATACACAAACATATATATATATAATATATATATATATATATATATATATATATATACATATATACACCACGCAAAATAAGACATACAAAGAAGAAAGAAAGAAAGAAAGAAGGAATTTGAGGAGAATGATAAAAATAAAAAAAGGTAAGAAAAGCCGAATGAAGGTAAAAATATCAACGTTCTTTGAATAAAGGCAGAATAAGGAGGGTCAGTTTAGTTCAGTCAGCAGAGCACCCACCGTGGAATGACAAGGTTCCGATCGATACCGGTCCCCACCAACTGAGCGTATGAGTAGTACAGATAGGCAAATCTGATCTTTACGGTAAAGTAAAAAAAAAAAAACGATTTGTTTTACAACGGGAAAATCTTATCAATTAAAATCTGTATCTATCAAAATGACACATTTTTGCCGTTTTTTTTGGGGGTCGATCGGTCGACTATCACCTTAGAATCGCAAGGTTCCGGATTCGATACCGGTCCTCGCCAACTCAGCGCATAAGCAGCACAGCTTGAGTAATCTAATATATGCCGTAAAGTGAGGAACTAATGGTAGGTGTAGCGCTCCACCTCAGCAAAAAATAAAACAATTACTCTGTTTTAGTGCTAGCAAAAAGGGGATAGAATCCCACGCTGTCCGGCTGATACCGACAAAAGATCACTCCGCCAACTTTACTTAACTTTTTAAGGATAATCGAAAAAAAGCAAGAAAGAAGAACTGAATGAATGAAGAGGAACTAAAATTATTGAGAGAAGATAAAAAAAATGTTAAAATAATGATAAAAAGAAAGAGAAGATAAAACGTACAAAATGAATGAAGAAAATATATGCTATATATATTAGGGCAGTTGGGTGTATCTGTATGTCCAGGGGAAACTTCGGAAATAAAACAATTAACGACAAAGTAAATATATATACACATTAAATATCACTAGGGATTGGCTTTTGAGCAAAAATAATGCAGCTTTGAGTTATATTTGGGAAGATATTTAGAAATTCAAATTTGAAAAGTAACAGAAGGGAAAGTCATTTTTTTTTTTTGTATGTTTTTTTTTTTTTCGCTTTGAAATATAATATTGATTGATTGAATTACTTGCATCATTTATATCTTATTCTTTAAAAAAAATGGAAATCATTGAATGGAAATTTCTTACTATATTGTTATATATTTCCGTGAGGATTTTTATGGGGCAACCAGCGAAGATCTCACTCGTGATAAGTAATAATGGATCTGCGAGACTAACTAAACTAAAGAAGACGAAAGATTTAAAGAAAGAAGAAGCTTTTTTAAAAAATCTATAAGAAAGTAAAGACAATACACGAAGAAAGAAAGAAAGAAAGAGAGAAAGAAAGAAAGAACGAAACAAACAAACAAACAAACAATAAAGAAAAATGAGAGAATTTTAAGATAAAGCCAACAGAGAAAAAATTAAAGACAAAATAAGGGGAAGAAAAATGAAACGAACAAAGAATCGCTTGAAAAGAAAGATGCCAAAGAATTTGATATAATACAGAAAGAATAAAAGTATGAGAATCCTAGAAAGAAAGAGAAAGAAAGAAAGAAAGAAAGAAAGAAAGAAGGACGGAAGGAAGGAAAGAAATAACAGAATCTAACAAAAAAGGGAAGAAAGAAAATAGAGAAAGAAAAGGAGGGTTCGTAAGAGAGAAATAGAAAACAATTTATTGAAAAATGAAAAGTAAACAATAAGAATGAAAGAACGAAGGAGAGAATGAAAGGAAGGAAGGAAGAATGAAAGAAAATAAACAATTTAATGAAAAGAAAGAAAAAAGAACGAAAAAGAAAGAAAGAATAGAAGAAAGTAAACGTTTTATCAAAAAGGAACGGAACGAAAATAAACAGAAAAAATGAAGGTTCGTAGAAAGAAAGAAAAGAGAGAAGGAGAGAATGAAAGGAAGGGAGGCAGGTCTGAAGAAAGGAGAGCAAAAAAAGAAATAATCTAACGGAAAAAAAAAGGAAAAAGAAAGAAAAGAAAGAAAGAAAGAAGAGAAGGAAGAGGTTTTATCGAAAAAAAGAAGAATGAAAATAAAGAGAGAAAATGGGGGTCTAAGAAAGAAAGACAGAAAAAATAAACAAAGAAAGAATTTGCTGAAAAAAAGAAGAATGAAAATTAAGAATGAAGATGAAGGATCATAGAGAGAAAGAAAGAAAGAATCTACCGAAAAAAAGAAGAATCGAAATAAAGAAAGAAGATAAAGGATCATATAGAGAAAAAAACGAAGGAAGAATTTATCGAAAAAAAAGAATTAATTTAAAATAAAGAAAGTAGATGAAAGATTAAAGAGAGAAAAGAAAGAAAGAAAGAATCTACCGAAAAGAAAGAAATAATTTACCAAAAAACAGAAGAATGAAACTAAAGAAAGAAGATGAAGTGTCGTAGAAAGAAAAGAAAGAAAGAAAGAAAGAAAGAAAGAAAGAAAGAAAGAAAGAGAAAAGTCAATAAAAATAAAATATAAAAAGAGAAAGAAGTGAATAAAAGAATCGAAGGATCAGGTGTGTTTCGCGATTCCGCAAGACCGAAATTTTCCAACATAAATTTGTCACAATGGCAAACATTTTTTCATTCCCTGCATCCGGTGAACAATTTTTTTTCGCGCTTTTTTTTATGACAAAAAAATCTTTACCCATACACACAACCTGTGCTAAACTAACAAAAATAACAAAACAAAATAAGAAAAAAAAAAAACACGAGAAGTGAAAATGAAAAAAAAAAAGAAATGCAATCCAAACTATAACCTCTTCTCCCATTTACTATCCAAAAATATTTGCTAATTTTCTTTGGTTCATATTTATTTATTCATTTGTGTATATATATAATATATATATATATATATATATATATATATAATATATATATGTATATATATATATTATATATATATATATATATATTTGTGTGTGTATATATATATATATATATATATACTTACACACACACACATACATACATATATATATATATATATATATATATATTATGTATGTGTGTGTGTGTGTGTGTGTGTGTGTGTGTGTGTGTGTGTGTTGTGTGTATAAAGAATTGGACTTCAAGACTTCATGATCAAGAAATATATGACCGAATAATGAAAGGAACAAAAGAGAAAAAAAAACGTGTTTTCTGATATCTTGTCCTGACGAACGGGAAAATGTATGAATAAAGAGAAAGATATAAAAAGAAGAAAAAAATTCTTGGTGGAGAGATACAACAAAAAAAGATCTGGAAGATGATCCTTTGCAGAAGTAAAATAATAAGAAGGGAAGAAGAAGAAAAAATGAAAACATAGAACAAATTTTTTTCTGTGCATTTTATTCGTTTTGGAAATACCAATGCAAATATTGAAGATGATCGCACAGGAATACGCACGTAATTCCGATGGTGTGAGATGGTGTGTTATTCTGTGGGTTTTGTTGGTGGTGTAACTGCATATAAAAGTGTAAGCGCAAACTAAGACTTTAGAAAAGAACATTTCACACACACACACACACACACACACACACACACACACACCACATATATATATATATATATTTCAATTATTTATGTATGATTTTTAAACAACATGAAAACGTGTATCTAAATACACTTGTACATAAATATATATATATGTGTGTGTGTGTGTGTGTCTGTATTTATATTAATATATGAATGCATATGTATATATATATATATATATATATATATACAGATATATATATATATATATATATATATATATATATATATATATATATATATATATATATACATATATTTAATATACCAACTTATTGGTAAATTAACGCGTAAGAAAAACCCAGCAAATTGTTTGATTGGAAAAATATACTATCAAACATCAACCACTTGTACATAAATATATATATATATATTATATGTGTGTGTGTGTGTGTGTGTGTGTGTGTGTGTGTGTGTTGTGTGTATTTATATTAATATATGAATGCATATGTATATATATTATATATATTATATATATATATATATATTATAAGATATATATATATATATACCAAACTTATTGGTAAATTAAAGTGGTGAGAAAAAAACCAGCAAATAGTTTGTTGTAAAAATATACTACCAAACATCAACCGGGGAAAAAAATTTTTTTGGAAAAAAAAAAGACTAAGATAATCGTACCAACCAAAATAATATATTGGTACAATATTTTGGCCAAAAGACAAAAACAATTTATATGCATATATATATATATATATAAGATATATATATATTCATATAAAACCGCCAGGAGACTAACGCTAATAAGTATAAAGTGCTCAATATCTAAGTAGAGCAAATAAAATTTATTTAATAGATTTATCTTATATATATATATATATATATATATATATATATATATATATATATATATATATTCTGTGAGTGTATGTGTGTATGTGTGTGGAGGCATATCCATGTGTCTATGTGTGATGATGTAAAAATATTTTCAATTATCTTCAATTAGGAATATTGTATGTGAAAATGTGGACCTATATACACATATATATAAGTGCGTATATATATATATATATATATATATATATATATATATAGATAGATAGATAGATAGATAGATAGATAGATGCAAACACACATATCCACACATACATATATATACATACGCACACATATTTATACACAGAGAATACACACACACACACACACACATATATATATATATATATATATATATATATATATAGTCAGACCAATCTGAAAGATCGCAAAACTGTAATAGTGTCAATTTAAATAAATAAACTAGGAAAATAATTGTGTATACTTACTTTAAATAGAAAAAAGATTATTTGCAGAATTTGAAATCAATTTTTGAAATTATTTTTTACTCACGCTCTTTTTCAATAAGAAGTGGTTAACTAAAAAGTTTATAAGTAAATAAATATTTACGATTTTGTGTAAAATGTGTGTGTAAAATATTCAAAATAATCATTTATTAATAACTGATAGAAGCACGCAACATTTTATTTGAGGGGTACAGAAATAAGTTTCCATTTCAAATTGTTTTATTTTATTTTACCCCTTTAATAAGTTTGAGGATTTTTACTTACTAATGATACAAAACCTGTGACACTGAATGTTCAACTCCCACCCCACTCAGGCAATATATTTCAAAATTTTTTTCATTTATTTATTTATGCTGGTAGGAATTAGTATATGTCATTGCTAGGAAATTTGAACTAAAATTTTAAACATGCATGTATTATAATTTTAAGAGTTTAGTAATGAATAACACCTAATAATACCCGTTTTTAATATGTAATGATCAGCAATAAATAATTAGAAATAAGCTCAATTGCTATCTTTAGTTTAAAAAGAATTAACTGATTATTAATGAAAAGATGCTATTTAATTTGGTTTCTTTGTTTAATGGTATATCGACCTTTGAGGGTTATTTAATGAACAACAGTAACTCCAGCAAGCATCACTGTTTGTTTGCAGTCACTGCTCCAGAGACTGCCATTCTAAAATTAGTCTGTTCAGCCACTCTCGCGGTTGCAGATAAAAAAGGACACTACGCCATCGTCTTTAGTAGACGGAAGAATGCCAACAATATATATATATATATATATTTATGTGTGTGTGTGTGTGTGTTGTGTATGTGTGTGTGTGTGTGAATATGTGAATAGACTGAGATAGATGTAAACAGCCTGAGATCGATTAATATGAAGAGTTGGAGATTGATTGAGAAATAGAGAGATAAGAACAGTCTGACATAGATAGGAACCGACGGCGTAGGATAGATAGATAGATAGATAGATAGATAGATATTAATAGAATGGGATCGATAGATATGAATAGATAGATAGATATGGATAGATAGATATATTGGAATAGTTTGAAGATAGATAGATAGATAGATAGATAGATAGATAGATAAATAGATAAGAATAGCCTGATAGATAGATAGATAGATAGATAGATAAATAGATAGATAGATGCGAATAGAACGGGATAGATAGATAGATAGATAGATAGATAGATAGATGTGAATAGAATGGGATAGACTGATGGATAGATAGATAAATAGATATATTGATAAATAGATATGAATAGAATGGGATAGATAGATAGATAGATATATTGATAGATAGATGTGAATAGAGTGGGATAGACTGATGGATAGATAGATAGATAAATAGATATATTGATAGATAGATGTGAATAGAATGGGATAGACTGATGGATAGATAGATAGATAGATAGATAGAGATAGATAGATATATTGATAGATGATGTGAATAGAATAGATAGATAGATATATTGATAGATAGATGTGAATAGAATGGGATAGATAGATAGATAGATATATTGATAGATAGATGTGAATAGAATGGGATAGATAGATAGATAGATATATTGATAGATAGTGATACTATTTAAACCATAGAAAGGGAATAAGGAGCTTCATACATTTACCGTAAATACTAGTCCGAAAGTGAGTGTAATAGTTTGACAGGAGTTCGAACTCTCTTTCTACGATATCACAGTCCAGCACGGTAGCCACTACGTCAGGGGAACTCCCCCCTCCCACAATTTGTAGAGGTGGACTTATTTATAGACAATACTGTACTTAATCACTTTCAATGACTGTGCTATCTAAAGAAAGACTGTACAATGTCTGGAATAGGCGGGTTAATATAAATATTAAAATTATATATTCCGACGAATAGTCTCAAATTTTTAAGATCATCAACAAATGCTACATCTTTTGATAATGGAGATTCGGTTGCTATCTGTCTGTAACCGAAACTGCGTCACTGTTTACGTCACAATACACAAAGACATTAATTCATAGAATAAATAACAACACTGTATTTTATATCTTTTTATTTATCTTTTTATGTGAAAGTCGTCGGGGCGGCCTAATGTCGGTATCAGCCAATCAGTGAGGGAGTCTATCCTCTTTTCACTAGCGCTAAGACCAAGGAGATTATCTTAGCGTCTGAGGCGGAGCGCCACACCTACCATCAGCTCCTTACTTTACCGCACAGATCCCTGTGCTACTCATACGCTGAGTCGGCGAGGACCGGTATCGAACTAGGAACCTTGTGGTTTCTAGCCGAACGCTCTACCGACTGAGCTAACCCGGCCCTTATTGATAAAATGAATAAAAGCTGTTCCGTAGAATACTACATTTGAATCGTTTCCATTGTAATAAGGACGAATTTAATAAATAAGATATGGAATTAATTAAAAAAATCATTTGCAATATTTGTAATCAATTCTAAAAAAAATATTTTTTACTCTCGACATTTTTCCAATTCAAGAAGTTAACTAAAAAGTTTACAAATAAAAATACACTACAATTTTTGTGTAAAGTTCATGTGTGAAATATTCAAAATAATTATTTAATCAATAATTAATACATACACACAACATTTTATTTGAAGGGGACAAAACTAAGTTTCTATTGCAAATTGTTATATTTTATTTACCCCTTTAATAAATTTGATGATTAAAACCCACTAACATTGATTTTTTAACTCCCACGCCCTCAGGCAATAGCTTTCAAAAATAATTTCTACACCACCCGAAAGAAAGAAAGAAAGAAAGGGAGGAAAAAATAAGAAAACAAAAGAATGAAAAGAAGAAAGACCCTTTGAAAATAAAGATATGTTAAATTAAATGACATAAATATTATAAAACAAGTATACTCAAGAAATGAATAACTTTGTAGGTAATTTATGAGGAAGTGCGTCCCGGTCTCCCGCCTCAAAACCCCTACCCGGTGACTATCAAAATAATAAACCCAGCTCGTCGTAATTCTTGTTTATTTATCGTAATTTGTTGTAATTCTTTTTAATGTTTAGATATGAAGATGGATATATAGTTTTGAATAGACTGAGATAAATAGATAGATAAACAAAGAAAATAATATAGATAGATACAAACAAATGGAGATAGATAAATAGATATTTTCAACAAGTAA
Source organism: Doryteuthis pealeii (assembly GCA_023376005.1). Taxonomy (NCBI): domain Eukaryota; kingdom Metazoa; phylum Mollusca; class Cephalopoda; order Myopsida; family Loliginidae; genus Doryteuthis; species Doryteuthis pealeii. The sequence goes on from CM042146.1 coordinate 31,593,409, forward strand.
ATGTATTTTTTTTGGGGGGGTCGCTTCTTTTTTTGTCGTAATTCTTGTTTATTTAAACTAAAAACAAGACATTAAACAAACATGAATAAAAAAAATCTTAGTTTTTAAAGTAATATAGATAAATATGAACAAATTGAGATAGAGAGATAGATGGATAGTTTTGAATAGACTGAGCTGGGTTGTTATTTTAATAGTCACCGGGCAGCAACTCTTGAGGCAGGAGACCGGGACGCACTTCCTCATAAATTACCACTTTGTACAATGAACAACCCTTAATTCTTTGCATCAAAAAGTATTTTTTGCGTATATTGCCTGTAATAAACGACCGATTATTTTTGTTTGTTTGGTTTGGTTTGTTTTGTTTTACGGCATATCAACCTCAGTCGGTCATTTAATGCCAATAAAGTTTTGAAATAAATCAATTCTTAATGGATAATACAATTTTTTTATAAATACATTTTTCTATTTAACCCATAGATGGGACCCTAACAGGTACTACCACTCCGGGTCAGAGTGGACCAGGGAGCAATGGTGATGAAGGGTGCTCCACATTCCCCAAACCTCCAGAACTGGAACCTCACCATCAGATAGAGTTTAACGTCATTCCCAGGACATGTAGACCCGCAGCCACCGCCTTCTAGCACCCATATGATAAAAAGGGGTTGAGGCTTGCCATAAGGGCAATAGGGTTGGGAAAATCATATAGGTGCTAGGGCTTGACGTGACCAGCCGATTGATCGGAGGGTATTATTTTTGTCTGAACTAGACAACAAAAATATTTCTCGAACATCCAATGAGATAAGGAGAAAAAATTCAAACACTTTAAAAACTAATTTAAGTCGTCGTCGGGTGGCCTTAAGTCGTTATCAGCCAGACCGCGAGAGGGTCTATCCCTTTTTACTTGCGCTAAACCAAGGAGATTCTTTTGGCATCTGAGGTGGAACGCCTCACCTACCACCAGCTCCTGCCTTTACCGCACAGATCCATGTGCTACTTATATGCTGAATTGGCGAGGGTCGGTATTGAACCCGGAATATTGTGGTTGCTAGTGGGATACCCTATCGACAACCAAATTCTAGGTGAATTAACAAGTCTAGAACTTGATGTACAATAGGCTATATCAAAGCGCATCGTGTATTGGTAAGAATCGTAGAAAATGGTTCGTCGTTTGCATTTTCCATAACTCTAATGCCATTCGGAAAGGTTTGCACCTAAATCCCCCCTACAGCTATGAATAAAATGTAGGGCAGACTGGGCTCTTTAACCTTGGTCAGGCAACCGGTCTAGAAGAAGGAAAATCTTTAATTTCAAATCTGTTAAATTCCGCTTAGGTAATTGACATTGTGTCACACACTGCTGGTACAGAAGGGGGTGAATATATATATATATATATATATATATATATATATATATATATATATATATATAGTATAAACAAAAAGTAATAAGACAATCAGGAATATTTCTTATATGTTTTTATTCTCAACTAGTTTCGACCTTAGGTCATCGTCAGGAGAAAATGTCTTATTTGAAGAAATTGTTGATAGATTATTAGAAAGGGAGCATTATAGAAGAACTATAAAAATTGAAGTGTTTTTGAGGGTTTGACATGCTATTAAAATCCGGGTAGACGAGTGTTAGTAGTAGCATGTCCATTTGTTCCGTGAAGAACCTCTATGAGATGGGTTATTTTTTTAAATATATATATATATATATATATATATATATATATATATATATGTGTGTGTGTGTGTGTGTGTGTGTAATATATATATATATATATATATATATATATATATATATATATATATATATATATATAAGGGAAATAAATAAGAATACTGCAGGTTGTTTTGAATGAATCCTGATAATAACACCCTACAAAACAGTCGCTGCACGGTCACTTTCCCCTCATCTAGGAGGCTAAGACAGGCATTATTGTGGAAGTAAGAACGAGCTCATAAGTGACGTCCTCATATGAATACCGGGGATGCACTGTCCCAATACCGGTTAAAAAGGGGAAAAATGTCTGATGTGACATACCCACAAAGCATGAAGCGTTGAATGCGATCAATCTACCCCCGTGATTAAATAAAGTTAAGTCCTGAATTCACGGGAATTGGCATCTAGAAAATACCGGAGCATATAGCAACCAGAATGGTGTGTGTATAGCGATCAATTTATCCCCCACGAACGAGTATGGCCCCGTAAAAAAAGCAGCCATTTTTACTTCAAAAATTATATTTGATATTTTTTCATAGAGACAACCATAATGGAATCCCATTATTTTCGCTATATACTTTTAATACAATCTTTTCGGAAATTAAGAAATACGCTTTTGTCAGCAAGTGAAATGGGAGAACTTATTTCACATTCATTAATTTTAAAACATTTCTAAAATAAATAAATTAATAGGTAGATGAGATAAATTTTTAATATCACGTTTCTTTATAATACAATAATGATTAGCATATATATATATATATATATATATATATATATATTATATATATATATATATAAGATTTTTGGATGTTTTTTTTTATTTTAGAAGCATTTCTAAAGTATGTATTACATTTTTACTTGAAGGCAATTACAATGCATGTATCGTATAAAATTCGATACTTTTTCTTATAGAAAATGAACTTGACAAGTGTAATCGCGGCAAAGGATCGCTCGGTGTGTAGAATATCGTACACACCGAGCGATCCTTTGCCGGGCTTACACTTGTCAAGTTCATTTTCTATAAGAAAAAGTATCGAATTTTATACGATACATGCATTGTAAGTGCCTTCAAGTAAAAATTTAATACATATATATATATATATATATTATATAATAATATATATATATATATAACATAATATATATATATATATATAACATATATATGCAATAACAAGATGACAACTACTTCAGTTCCTGTGTTCTTCTGAAAAAAGAGATTTTATCTCGAAATATCAAGAATAAATCACAGGTTAATAAACAACAGCATTGTTACCTTATTATTTTTTCCTTACACCTGCATTGTGATAGCCTTCAAAATCAACCTCTAAACCAATATTTACACAATGCTTCAACCAAATTATAAACCATTTATATATATATATATATATATATATATATATATATATGTGTGTGTGTGTGTGTGTGTGTGTGTGTGTGTGTGTGTGTGTGCATGTGTGTGTGTGTGTTTCTGTAAACATATATGCACACAAAATATATATATATATATATATATATATATATATATATATATATATGGTGGGTTGGATTAATTTTTGGGAAAATTCATGTTATAAAATTCATTATTGTAGGCACTGATACAATTATTTTACAAAAATTATCCAAAGGATATATGCGTTTTCTGGCATGAATTTATATAAATGTGCACATACACACACATATAAACATACATATATATATATATATATATATATATATATATATATATATATATATATATATATATCCACATGCAAATATATACAATACATATGTGAATATACACATTTTTTGTTCATGTATATACACATATATATCATACTAATTGTATCAATATATATATATATATATATATATATATATATATATATATATATAAGTGAAGACATGAAGAAATACCAGAAATTTATAAAAATTTAGACATACACACATACATTCACATATATTTATGCACATACATATATATACCTATACTATAGATGTATACATATATAAATATATATATTGAATATTTTTGTTTATATTTATACACACATATATAATAATAATTGAATATATATATATACATATATATATTATCCATATATATATATATATATATATATATATATATATATATATATATATACTAGTTTGAATGAAGATATGGAAAATGTCTTTGGGATTTTCAGTTGACCCCATCATGTTTGCCTGTACGTGAAGTAGGTGCGAACACCAGCTGTTTTCTCTCGGTGCCCGTCTAAAGATTTTTTATTCCCAATGTTGTGTTAAAAAATGAATAAAAAAAAGACAAAAAAGTTTTAAAAGAGTTAAGGGCCCTGAAGATCGCACTCTTTTAAAAAAGAAAGCAAAAAAATTACACTGCAGGAGAATACAAAAAAGCCTCCACCATTTCTGGACAAAGAAATAACGGAGAAAATAGACAACATGGAGAGAGAAAATTCACAAGAAAAATAAAGAAACTCGTTCAACAGAAGATAAAACCACATACCTTTCCCTGGCAATGTCTGTGTGTCGAGATCTTTTCGTGCGTGTTTCAGGTGATCTATAAGTTTATCTGTTGTGTGGAAAATCCTTAGTATGCAAGATATTCGTTATGACTGAAAATGAGATCAATAGATATTTTGGTACAAATGCAGAATAGCGCGCAAGAGATAATATCATTAAAAACTCATTTTACGTATAAATAGCATTAGACGTAATCTAATGATAGTATCTCTTGCGCGTATTCTGAATTAGTACCACCAAATCTATTTATCTATTTCAATTCTCATGTCTTATTTTTCTTTTCTTTATTTTTCTTTTTTTCTCAGGTACACATGCAGAATAGTGAGCAAGTGATAATATCATTAGAATGGCATTTTATGTATTTATAGCATTAGCCGTCGAAAATCCTAAGTATGCAAGATATTCGTTATGACTGAAAATGAGGTAGATAGACTTTTGGTACAAATGCAGAATAGTGCGCAAGGGATAATGTCATTAGAATCGCATTTTACGTATAAGTAGCCTTAGATGTCGGATATACTGTAAGTAGCCTAACCTTGACCCCTCAAAGGTTTCGGGTATTTCCGTGAAATCTAATGAATTTTAATGATTTTTATATTTAATCTAATGATATTATCTCTTGCGTACATTGTGTATTATAGGGCCGGGTTAGCTCAGTCGGTAGAGCGTTCGAAACCACAAGGTTCCTAGTTCGATACCGGCCCTCGCCAACTCAGCGTTATGAGTTGCACAGGGATCTGTGCGGTAAAGTAAGGAGCTGATGGTAGGTGTGGCGCCCCACCTCAGATGAAAAAATGGTCTAGCGCTATTGAAAAGGGGATAGACTCCCTCGCTGATTGGCTGATACCGACTTTAGGGCGCCCCGACGACTTAACTTTTTTTTACATTGTGCATTAGTACCAACTCTTTGGTAATTTATCCATCTTGTTTTTTATTTTATTAATAGCAGATTATATTTTCCATTATGATAACCATTGCACGAGGTGTGCCTCCTTTATTTATATAACGAATCAGATTGAAAATAATTTAAAAACTACAAATGCACAATAGCACGCAAAGTCTATCTACCTCAATAGCAAGCAAGAAATAATATTATTAGAATCGCATTTTACGTATAAATAGCCTTAGATTACGGAAACACCCGAAGTAGCCTAACCCTAACACTAGCAATAACCCAACCACTACCACTAACCCTAACTCTGAAACTAACAGTAACCTTAACCCTAAAACTAACTCTAACACTTGCCCTAACCCTAAACCTAGCGTCTCAAAGTTTCGGGTATTTCCGTGAAATGTAATCAAATGTAATGCTTTTTATATGTAAAGTCGTCGGGGGTGGCCTAAAATCAATATCAGCCAATCAGCGAGGAAGTCTATCCCCTTTTCACTAGCACTAGACCAAGGAGACTGTTTTTGTGTCTCATGTGGAGCGCCACACCTACCATCAGCTCCTTACTTTACCACACAGATCCATGTGTTACTCATACACTGAGTTGGTGAGGGCCGGTACCGAACTAAGAACCTTGCAGTTATCTAGCCGAACGCTCTACCGACTGAGCTATCTCGGCCTCTTGCGCGCTATTCTGCATAAGTTGTGATTTTTTCTTTTGAGTAAATGAATATGCGAATACCATTGAATACATATTGCATAAGCCCTAATGAAAGTAACTGCTTTGGAAAAATGTTATTTCTTTATTACTATGTATCTCTCTATCTAATACTACTAAAATCTACAATATATGTGTAGATATCTAAGCAAGCGTAACTCAACAAAAAGGAAATGTTATAGCGCAATCTGTATTGCAGCAATAAATATTAATTCTTTATATATATATATATATATATATATATAGGGTGTCCTAAAATAATGTATACTCTCTTTATTTGGGACACCCTTATGTATATATATATATATATATATATATATATATATATATATATATATATATATAATTACTATAAAAAATTTTTATCCCCCCACACCCCCCCGCCATCTTTCTCATCTCTTACTATAAAAAATAAAAATTTCATTTGACGCGTAAATGCCATCTCCCGCCTACCCACTTACATATTAAACGCACACAGCAACTCAAAAGTTAAAAGAATATTCTCTTGCCACCTGAAACAAACATCGTTTCTCAATGGTAACCATGCTCACACACACACACACACACACACACACACACAACCTTGAGGTTTGTTTCGCTGTCGTTTATCGCAAAAGATTTATACACACACGCGCAACCACACACCTAAAAAATGCACAATGCTTTTTTCGATACACACACTTACACAGTCCCATACTCACACCGTAAAAGGGAATATTTGACGTCATATTTCAAACCGTCTATTTTTCGACGTCCTTTTTTAAAACTTCAAATTTTAAACAAACTGATAAATAAAGACTATCACTCGCTTTTCTTGTTATTCTGTGATAAAAAAATTCTTATTACCTTCCATATACCAACAAATGCTCAGAAGATGATATAATAATTAGATCGAAACACTGCAGCGTCGGCCAATAAACTCACCACTTAATTCATTTATACCTGTGTTTTTCAATATTTCTTAATATACTACATACCGTCGGATTCACCTCCTTTTCTTCACACACACACACACACACACACACACACATATATATATATATATATATATATATATATATATATATATATATATATATGATAAAGAAAATGACTTACCGGGGAATAAGATATCGAGTGAATTGCAATATCGATGTTTGATACAAATATTAACCGAATAAGTCAGTTTTATAACGAATATAGAGTGCTATACGTTAGTAGAGCGGATTTAGTATTAGGGTGTATATAGAAATAACCTACTCTAGTTTCACCACAAAGGATCTAGAGGGTTAATTGTAATGAATTATTCAAGATATTGATTAATTACAGGCAATTACGGAAGTGAATAATGTAATTAAAAACAACATTATTTCTATATACACCTTAATAATAATAATAATAATAATATATAAATGATAATTATAT
>CM042146.1:31605652-31635652 GCA_023376005.1 Doryteuthis pealeii
TATATATATGAACATCATGCCTACGTAAAAGTAAAGTCATCGGGGCAGCCTAAAGTCGGTATCAGCCAGTTAGCGAGGGAGTCTATCCACTTTTCAATAGCGCTAGACCAGGAGATTGTTTTTGGCGTCTGAGGTGGAGCGCCCCACCTACCATCAGCTCCTTACTTTACCGCACAGATCACTGTGCTACTCATACGCTGAGTTGGCGAGGACCGGTACCGAACTAGGAACCTTGTGGTTTCTAGTCGAACGCTCTACCGACTGAGCTAACCCGGCCCCTACACCCAATGTTGCACTTGCAGACACATATTGCATATGCAACAACAATTGTAAGTGGATTATCGAAATTGAAGCAGCCATCTTGAAATGTCACCCCCACCCCTTCTCACTTGACAGTCTCCACCACCCTCATTCCCGATTTCCCGTCATCCTTTCCGTACCTCTAATTTGATTAGTCGAACGGTCCCCCACGTGATCTTTTCTCTCATTCAAATCTCCTCAGCGCAGCAGGGAGACGTCATTAATCAGAAAATTGAATAAATTGGGAGCGTTCATTGGTGATTTGGAGGCGTAGTCCCTTGGCAGTGTTTGGTGCGGGGCGCAATGATTTTCCGTGACAAGCCAAGGCTTGTTGGACGATAAAAAAAAAGTTGCGAAATTTAATTAGAGCTCCGACTCCAACACACGAGATGGCCAAAGTTAGACCCAGAAGATGGTGGGGGTGATGTCATAATGAAATGAAGCGATTGACACTGATCCAACAGAGGGCGCTGGCCGCATTTACTCCTAAGAAGAAAAAGAGACAGAGAAAGAAAGAAAGAAAGAAAGAAAAAAGATATTGGTAAACGAAAGGCAGATAAAAGAAAAGTTAATGTAAGTAAGAATATTTTTAAATAAGAATAATGCGGTATTTCAGAATTTTCCCCAATAAATAATTACAGTTCTACGATTTTAATTCGTTCCGCTCCTAACTCAGTTTCCTCGTATATTTCCATTGAAATAAACTGAATACTTATCTTATTATAAGGGAGATTATGTATCTGTCTATCTATAACCGAAAATACGTCACCTAAGACGTTATTTATTCGTTTAGATATTTACGTTATATTCTCAATTAAAGTCTTTATGTAATCCTGATAAGCAACTTATCTATTAACGAGATCTCTATTAAAGTCTAGTTCAAAACAACCCATGTTATTAAGAAGTTTAGAATTCTGCAAAGTGTGTTATATATCACGAAGATATAAAGGTTTTCATAGTATAAAGGTGTGGATAATTTTTATACCGCTTTTAAGAAAACCAGATTTAATAAATTATTACTTGGTATTATTGATTTCTGATATTAGTGGCTTATTCTCAAATGTATTAAAAATAACCTATGTATAATTTTATATAGAAATCAATGGAAATAAAATAAGAATAACTGTGATATTTTTATATGCGTTCTTATTTAATTTCGTTAGTTTTTCAAATCTAATGTATTTCATTACATTACTTGAATACTTAGCCTGGAGATGCATATTCTTGCTTGTTATTATAATGGAGCTTATGTGTGTTGTCTGTCTGTAACCGAAACTAAGTCATTAACGACATCTCAATTCTCTTAATTATTTACGTGATATCCACAATTAGAATTGAATAATCATTATCTAATCTTAATTAGATTCTTATTTAATCTTTATAAATTGTTAGTTGAATTAGATTTGTCTCAAAACAGCCCAAGTTATTTTTACGTTTAAAATCATGTCATGTGTATATATATGAATAAAAAAAATAATGGTTTAAATAGTATATGTTGTGGATATTTACATACTGTGTTTAACAAAGCCGTATTTAATAAATAATTACGTGGTATTATTAATTCCTAATATTATTGTTTTATTCTCAAATTTATCAAAAGCAATCATATGTATAATTTTATATAGAAATCAATTAACATAGAATAAAATAAGTACACAATTTTCATATGCATTTCGTTAGTATTCCTAAACTAGTATAATGTTTTAATTATTAAAAGTTAAATACTTGCTCCTGAAGGTCGCATATTTTTGCTAGTGCATTAATCCGTTTCAAGCCCCCGAAAACACCATGTTCGTTACTTTTTTAAAATGAGAAATATAGCCTTGTATTGTATAAAAACATAAGATAGAATTGATTAAATCATGTGCGCTAATAGGTTTTTTTAGACAAATTATATTTTTCATCGGCGTAATGAATTTGTAAACGTAAATGATTTTAGTGAACTTATTAACATAAGCGTATCTGAAGTTGGCTAAAAATTTAGCATAAAATAAAATGAATGAAAGCTCGTAACTTGGAAAACTCATTGATTGGGGCACTCCTAAGTGAAGGCACAACTGTAAATCTTAGAACATATAGATTCCAAAAACTAAACGTGTATAGATTTATTTCAGGAATGGATTTCCAAAGAAAAATATATATATATATATTATATATATATATATATATATATATATAAGGAATGACTTACCGGTAAAAATATTGGGTTGGTCTCAATATTGGTTGGTACGAGTATTACTAGGATAAGTCAGCGTTATAACAAATATAAAGTTCTCAATACGTAAGTAGAGCGGATTTATTATTATAGTGTGTAGAGAAATAACATACTCGAGTTTCACTATAAGGATCTTCAGGGTTAAATCCACTGAATTAATCAATATATTGATTAATTACAGCTAACTGCAGGAGTTCATGTTGTAATTATTACAACATGACTTAATAATTACAACATGAACTCCTGCAGTTAGTAGTAATAAATCAATAACTTGATTAATTCGGTGGATTTAACCCTGAGATCCTTATGGTGAAACACAAGTAGGTTATTTCTGTACACATACACTATATATATATATATATATATATATATATATATATATATATATATGGAAATACGGCGAGGAAATTTATCCGACAATAAGAGAAGAAAATATTTTAAAAATATAACAAACACAGGATGTTATGATCAGGGGAAACAATTTTATATGTCAATACTTAAGCATTTCGGTATACTGTACCATCTTCGGGACACTGTTAAGTAATGTTTATGTGAGGGATAAAATGAAAGATGTTAAGTGTATAGTGAATGTATGAATATGATGTTATTAACCGTTAATTTTTATATGCGCGTTTGTTTACGAAAGCCAATGACGTGATCATTGCATGTGCAAAAATGGAAGGTGAAGATCATAGGATGACACATGCATGAACGTGAATAGGCGGAGAACGAAATGTTAACAAATATATGACGTATTTCATATGGAATATTAATGTTAGAAAAGTAAGAAGATTAAAACAATGTATAAATACATATAATCCATATATACGCATATTCACATATAATCATATATATATATATATATATATATATATATATATATATATATATATATATATATATACCCAAGGGTATTAGTCCGAGAGGTAACGTAATAGCGCAAATGGAGTTCGAATTTGCTTACTACGTTATCGCAGACCAGCAAGTTATTAACTACAACTGCCCCCCCCACCACCACCACCATCACCACCAAAGAATTTGAGTTTTGAATGATTGTTAAATTGTTAACCAGAAGAATTTAATTGTCGAACCGATTTCGGAAGGCATGAACCGAATTGTTTTAATAACGGACTTGCTTCCGTACGAGAAAGCGAACTCCTTTTTTCAGTACTCTATACTAACCTCTCCCCTTTGGGGGCGCGTGGTGTAATGGTTAGAGTCGTAGGAAATGGAATCGTCGACCCGAGTTTAAGTCCTGGACGAGCTGTTTGTATTTCACACCTAGGGAAATGTATGTATACAACTACTCTCCATCCAGCTATGGGTAAATGACAGGATAGACTGGGCTTTTTAACCTTGGCTAAGTTACCAGTCTAGGAGAAGGAAAACTCTGAATTCAAACCTGTTAAACTCCGCTTAAGAAATGAACCCTGAGTTACATCCCGCTCGTGTGGGGTTGGTAAATATATATACTGACCTCTTAAATACTCTTTTTTCCTTCTTCTTCTTTCTTTCTTTCTTTTTTCTTTCTTTTTTTTCTTTCTTTTTTCGTTCGTTTAACTATTTCTTTCTTTCTTCTTTCTGAGCCTCCTTTTTTCGTTATTCGTCAGTGCGACCCTCCAAATCCCAACCCCCGGAGACTCCATAATCTAATTTACCGACGATACTTCTTGCTTTGTTTTCATACTCCTTGTCTCTCCGCCCCTCCCCAATCACAGAAACGGTGCTTATGTGTTTTTTAGAGACATAATTTCGTCAACTTTGCTTTATTTTGTTAAAACTGAACACATTTGAACAGACTGATAATCTTGATTGTCTTGCAGGAACAACCCCTTCTCTTGCCCAAACGGCCCCTTTTCCCTTGTTTTTCCTTCCCATCCGTCGGTTTGACCACTGTGGAGTGGACACTTCACAATAGGCGACAATCTTTCTACGCGTTAATCACTTTCCCGCGCGTCGGGGTTGATTAATGTACGAGATGTTTTCAAAAAGAAACCAAACTTTTGTGAATATAAATATCATCGATTTATTTGTCTGTCTTTTACTCCGATGAAACAGTCGAGCATATTAGCCACTAACACTCGAGCATTTCAAATAGATAGATAGATAGATAGATAGATAGATAGATGGAATTAAGATAGATAGATAGAAAGATAGATAGATAGATGGAATTAAGATAGATAGATAGATAGATAGATTGAATTAAGAAAGATGCAGCCGCTTTTTGACAACCTATACTGTATCTATGAGATGAGGCTTGATATACATATTTTTTATATGAATAATTTTGATACCGTTGTTCTCATCTTTATTGTATTAATGTATAAACACAATCTTCAGGCCATTGGAACCCCCAAGCTCAGTTTAGGTGTTTTTTTGAGTACCTTGAATTAAGTAACCATCAGGCGAAAACCTTGAATTCAAACTTAGTTTAGGAGCTGAAATCATTACCACTAATTCAAGGGAGCTCCAAGCAGCATAAATGCCACTAGAATTATTAACAGAAATGTGATTAGTTATAGAAAACTTTACCTCTATTTTATTTTTCTCGTATTTTTTTTCGTCTAATGATGATTTACTGTAATTAGAAAAACCCTCTCAGTGTATGAAATGTACAGGCAATAATAACAATAATTATGGGATAGAGGTAGTAGGTATTTACCGAACCTGTTCACCATGGGTAGGATATGACACAAGGTTGAAAGTATGGGGCATCCAGCAAGGATCAAACTGTCTTTACAGTAGTAATGGATCTGCGAGACTAACTTGCTGAACATATGGAACAGAGGTTGTAATATTTAGTATATAGTTCTTTTCTTTCCTTAATTTTCCTTTTAAGTTTTTTTTTATTTCAAGTGTTTTTTTTCAAATTTTTTCTTTCCTATTTTTTCTTTTTTCTTTTCAAATTTTTTCAGTTAATATTTTTCTTACATCTGTCCATAAGGATAGTTAAATTCAGTGTATGAATTTACATACCACGATAACGATGAGGACAACAGAAATTTCACATTCAATTCAGATAAAAAATATAAATTTAATAAGATGAGGACAACAGTTAAAAAACAAATAATTCACATCAAGGTAAAATTCTCAAAAATTCACATCAGCCTCAACTCAAAACTTCAGAAAGAAAATATTAAATATTGGTTTTTACATACCACAACGATGAGGACACAGTCTAAAAAATCAAAATTCACATCAAGCCTCAACTCAAAATTCAGATAAAAAATATAAATATTGTGTTTTACATACCACAAAACGAGAGACAACAGTCTAAAAAATCAAAATAATTCACATCAAGCCTCAACTCAAAACTTCAGATAAGAAAATATAATATTATGTTTTACATACCACAATAAGATGAGGAAAACAGTCTAAAAAAATCAAAATAATTCACATCAAGCCTCAACTCAAAACTTCAGATAAGAAAATATAAATACATACCACAATAAGAGTCTAAAAAACAAAATAATCACACAAGCCTCAAAAACTTCAGATAAGAAAATATAAATATTATGTTACATACCACAATAACGATGAGGACAACAGTCTAAAAAATCAAAAATAATTCACATCAAGCCTCAACTCAAAAACTTCAGATAAGAAAATATAATATGTGTTTTTACATACCACAATAAAGATGAGGACAACAGTCTAAAAAATCAAAATAATTCACATCAAGCCTCAACTCAAAACTTCAGATAAGAAAATATAAATATTGTGTTTTACATACCACAATAAGATGAGGACAACAGTCTAAAAAATCAAAATAATTCACATCAAGCCTCAACTCAAAACTTCAGATAAGAAATATAAATATTATTTTTAATACCACAATAACGAGAGGACAACAGTCTAAAAAATCAAAATAATTCACATCAAGCTCAACTCAAACTTCAGATAAGAAAATATAAATATTGTGTTTTACATACCACAATAAAGATGAGGACACACAGTCTAAAAAATCAAAATAATCACATCAAGCCTCAACTCAAAACTTCAGATAAGAAATATAAATATTGTGTTTTTACATACCACAATAAAAGATGAGACAACAGTCTAAAAAATCAAAATAATTCACATCAAGCCTCAACTCAAAACTTCAGATAAGAAAATATAAATATTATTTTTACATACCACAATAACGATGAGGACAACAGTCTAAAAAATCAAAATAATTCACATCAAGCCTCAACTCAAAACTTCAGATAAGAAAATATAAATATTATGTTTTTACATACCACAATAACGATGAGGACAACAGTCTAAAAAATCAAAATAATTCACATCAAGCCTCAACTCAAAACTTCAGATAAAAAATATAAAATATTATGTTTTTACATACCACAAATAACGATGAGGACAACAGTCTAAAAATCAAAATAATCACATCAAGCCTCAACTCAAAACTTCAGATAAGAAAAATATAAATATTATGTTTTTTACATACCACAAATAACGATGAGGACAACAGTCTAAAAAAATCAAAATAATTCACATCAAGCCTCAACTCAAAAACTTCAGATAAGAAAATATAAATATTGTGTTTTTTACATACCACAATAAAGATGAGGACAACAGTCTAAAAATCAAAATAATTCACATCAAGCCTCAACTCAAAACTTCAGATAAGAAAATATAAATATTGTGTTTTTACATACCACAATAAGATGAGGACAACAGTCTAAAAAATCAAAATATTCACATCAAGCTCAACTCAAAACTTCAGATAAGAAAATATAAATATTGTGTTTTTACATACCACAATAAAGATGAGGACAACCAGTCTAAAAATCAAAATAATTCACATCAAGCCTCAACTCAAAACTTCAGATAAAAAAATAAATATTATGGTTTTTACATACCAAATAACGATGAGGACAACAGTCTAAAAAATCAAAATAATTCACATCAAGCCTCAACTCAAAACTTCAGATTAAGAAATATAAATATTGTGTTTTACATACCACAATAAAGATGAGGACAACAGTCTAAAAAATCAAATAATTCACATCAAGCCTCAACTCAAAATTCAGATAAGAAAATATAAATATTGTTTTTACATACCACAATAAAAGATGAGGACAACAGTCTAAAAAATAAAATAATTCACATCAAGCCTCAACTCAAAATTTCAGATAAGAAAATATAAATATTGTGTTTTTACATTACCACAATTAAAGATGAGACAACAGTCTAAAAAATCAAAAATAATTCACATCAAGCCTCAACTCAAAACTTCAGATAAGAAAATATAAATATTATGTTTTTACATACCACAATAACGATGAGGACAACAGTCTAAAAAATCAAATAATTCACATCAAGCCTCAACTCAAAACTTTCAGATAAGAAAATATAAATTGTGTTTTACATACCACAATAAAAGATGAGGACAACAGTCTAAAAAATCAAAATAATTCACATCAAGCCTCAACTCAAAAATTCAGATAAGAAAATATATAAATATTGTGTTTTTTACATACCACAAAAGATGAGGACAACAGTCTAAAAAATCAAAAAATTCACATCAAGCCTCAACTCAAAACTTCAGATAAGAAAATATAAATATTATGTTTTTACATACCACAATAAAGATGAGGACAACAGTCTAAAAAATCAAAATAATTCACATCAAGCCTCAACTCAAACTTCAGATAAGAAAATATAAATATTTGTGTTTTTACATACCACAATAAGATGAGGACAACAGTCTAAAAATCAAAAATAATTCACATCAAGCCTCAACTCAAAACTTCAGATAAGAAAATATAAAATATTATGTTTTTACATACCACAAATAACCGATGAGGACAACAGTCTAAAAAATCAAATAATTCACATCAAGCCTCAACTCAAACTTCCGATAAGAAAATATAAATTTATGTTTTTACATACCACAATAACGATGAGGCAACATTTCTAAAAAATCAAAATAATTTCACATCAAGCCTCACTCAAAACTTCAGATAAGAAATATAAATATTATGTTTTACATACCACAAAACATGAGGACAACAGTCTAAAAAATCAAAATAATTCACCATCAAGCCTCAACTCAAAACTTCAGATAAGAAAATATAAATATTATGTTTTTACATACCACAATAACGATGAGACAACAGTCTAAAAAATCAAAATAATTCACATCAAGCCTCAACTCAAAACTTCAGATAAGAAAATAAAATTTATGTTTTTACATACCACAATAACGATGAGGACAACAGTCTAAAAAATCAAAATAATTCACATCAAGCCTCAACTCAAAACTTTCAGATAAGAAAATATAAATATTGTGTTTTTACATACCACAATAAAGATGAGGACAACAGTCTAAAAAATCAAAAAAATTCACATCAAGCCTCAACTCAAAACTTCAGATAAGAAAAATAATATTTGTTTTTACATACCACAATAAAGATGAGGACAACAGTCTAAAAAATCAAAATAATTCACATCAAGCCTCAACTCAAAAACTTCAGATAAGAAAATATAAATATGTGTTTTTACATACCACAATAAAGATGAGGACAACAGTCTAAAAAATCAAAAATAATTCACATCAAGCCTCAACTCAAAACTTCAGATAAGAAAATATAAATATTATGTTTTTACATACCACAATAACGATGAGGACAACAGTCTAAAAAATCAAAAAATTCACATCAAGCCTCAACTCAAAACTCAGATAAGAAAAATAAAATTGTGTTACATACCACAATAAAGATGAGGACAACAGTCTAAAAAATCAAAATAATTCACATTCAAGCCTCAACTCAAAACTTCAGATAAGAAAATATTAATATGTGTTTTTACATACCACAATAAGATGAGGACAACAGTCTAAAAAATCAAAAATAATTCACATCAAGCCTCAACTCAAAACTTCAGATAAGAAAATATAAATATTGTGTTTTTACATACCACAATAAAGATGAGGACAACAGTCTAAAAAATCAAAATAATTCACATCAAGCCTCAACTCAAAACTTCAGATAAGAAAATATAAATATTGTGTTTTTACATACCACAATAACGATGAGGACAACAGTCTGAAATATCAAAATTAATCATAGATTGACTTTCAGTTTTTATTTACATTATTTTAAAATTTAGTAGGATAAACACGATCCTCCATACAAAAGAATCATGAGTTCGAGTCTCATCGAGGGATTATACTCGTCCCTATTTCTTGATATGATTTAAATAGTAACCTGAGAGATTAGTGATATAAAGCAAATAAAATGAAAATCTTCTAAGGAAAATATAATATAATTTTGATGTGAGTTTTTTACAACAGCTATGGCGTCCCAAGTCTTTAGGACTCTTCAAAGTAGCCGATTTTAGTAGTACTGAGGTCTGGATGGTTTCAAGTCTCTTCTAATACCCTGTTTAGCTAGTCTATTTTCCAGGTTCTGGAATATTCCAAGGGTCCCAACTACATTTTTTATCTATTCTACAATATTTTAATATATATATATATATATATATATATATATATATGTATGTGTGTGTGTGTGTGTGTGTGTGTGTGTGTGTGTTATATGGAGGCGCGTGGGCTAGTGTTTAGAGTCGTGGAAAATGGACTCGTCGGTTCGAGTTCAATTCCTAGACGAAGCTGTTGGCATTTCACATAGCGCTAATACCCTTGGGAAAGGTATGAATCCATATATTCTCCCTCCAGCTATGGGTTAAATAATAGGACAGACTGGGCTCTTTAACCTTGGGTAGGTAACCGGTCTAGGAGAGGGATAACTCTGAATTCAAAATTCCTGAGGTCAGTCGTTGATTGGGTTCGTGGCATTGCTTGATGCACCAATTCTTTCCTATCGACTGTGGCAAAAAGTGTGGAATGGTCCTACACAAGCCTTCACCACTATAAACAAATCACTGTGTTAGTTGTTCACTGGATGAACACTCATGCGTCGAAAATCGACGAGAGAGTCCATTTTTTTTGTGTGTGTGTGTGTGTAAGTTGAAGAATGGAAGTGAATCCGAAAATTATGTTGAAAGATAAATGGAAAGAAAAAGTTTTATGGATAAAAACTATTTGTTGGAATGCCGACACGTGTTTCGACCAAATGTTTGTCCTTGTATACATTACATTTTTTCCTTCTTATTTTAAATACAAACTGAAATAAAACAATAATAATAGAGAAGCATAACATTTAAGTATACAAAAAAGGTCTAAGTATGTTTCCTTTTTTCACCTTGTTTTATTTTTACTCAGATGTCTGAAAGGCATAGAAAAATCATATGTTAATACGTGTGTTCTTTTATAGTACGACCGATATCATCTTGCAACACCCTCTTCTTAAAAATGAAACCGTCCAATTCGTGCAAGATGAAATGTAAACATGTAAATTCTTATTATCTGGTTGTTTACCCGCCTAGTTCTTTTTCGTGCGAGTGTCATCTCCTCAGTTAAATAATGTACCATTCCGTTATTATAAAGAAATAAAAGGAAGAAAAAGAACATGCTACACAGAAAAATATAACGAGAAAGAAAGAGATTAGGGGAAAGATGGATGAGCGTGCGGAAGCGTTAAGGGTAAATTTTCATAATAAAAAGAAAAAAAGGAAAGAAAAAAGAGTGAACGTGAGTTAATAATAATAATAATAATAATAATAATAATAATAATAATAATAATAATAACAGCAAATAAAGTTGGAAGAAGTAAATCAAAAGATAGCGGCTATAGAAAGAAGACTCAAAAGGTATCGAGAAAGAACTAAACAGTACAAACAAAATAGGACCTTCCAAAACAATGAAAAGAGATTTTATGAACAAATTAATGGATCAAAAACTAACATTAGTGAACACCCAAATGCAACAGAAGAAGAAAAGTTTTGGAGTGATATATGGGTGAGGAAAGAACATAATAAACAGTCAAAATGGATAAGTGATATTAAGAATGAACTGATGTAAATTGAGGAAGGACCTGTAGCAAGTGTTCATATAATTACACTTAAATCAGTATTCAAGAAAGTAGCAAAATGGAAAACACCAAGGCCATGATGGCATACATGGATTCTAGTTCAAAGAATTTACGTCTATCCACAAAGAATGAACAGATGCCTACAAGAAACGGAAGTACCCGAATGGATGACAAAAGGTATAACTACACTAATCCAGAAAGACCCACAAAAAGGAAACGTCCCCAGCAATTATAGACCAATAACTTGTTTCCCATGATGTGGAAAGTATTGACTATGTTTTAAAAGAAGAAATATACTTTTCACTCAATTGGCGGAAACTTCTCCCTGAAGAACAGAAAGGATGCCGCAAGGGAAAAAGAGGAACCCACTATTTACTCTATATAGACCAATACATTCTTAAAGAAGTAAAAAATAGACGGAAAAATATTGCAATGGCCTGGATCGATTACAGAAAAGTCTATGACATGGTCCCACATACCTGGATTTTAGAATGTCTAAAAATGTACAAAATTTCCAACAACATCATAAACTTCATTAAAAAAGCCATGGAAAACTGGCGAGTTCAATTAAAATCTGGAAAACAATCCCTGGCAGGAGTAAAAATCCAAAGAGTATCTTCCAGGGAGACTCGTTATGCCACTACTGTTCATTATAGCAATGATGCCGCTCAATCATATACTTAAAAATGTACAGGGGCATACAAATTCACTAACTCACAAGAAAAGATAAACCACCTTATGTACAAGGATCACATAAAAAATTTTGCAAAAAATGAAAAAGAATTGGAGACCTTCGTACAGACTGTTAGAATATATAGCCAAGATATAGGGATAAAATTTTGAATTGAAAAATGTGCTATGCTAGTAATAAAACGAGGTGAAAGAAAATTAATGGATGGAATACAACTGCCAAATCAGAACATTATAAAATCGCTTGATGACAATGAAAGCTACACATACTTAGGAATTTTAGAAGCAGACAATATCGTGCAAACAGAAATGAAAGGAAAATTTAAAAAAGAATATCTCAGAACTAGAAAACTTCTAGAAACCAAACTCAACAGCAGAAATCTTATCAAAAGAATCAATATCTGCGCTGTCTTCATTATAAGATACTCAGGACCATTCTTAAAATGGACAAAAAAGAACTCAGACAGATTGACCAAAGGATGAGAAAATTAATGACCATGTACAAGGCTCTCCACCCTAGAGACGATGAAGATAGATTATATGTGTCAATAAAAGAAGTAGAAGAGGTCTTGCCAACATGGAGGACTGCTTAGAAACCACAATCCAACAACTCAAAGACTACAAAAAAAGAGCAAAGACAGATTACTTATGGCGGCCAACAATATGGACAAACAGAAAAACAACAAAGACTAGAAAACAAAAATGGGAAGAAAAACAATTATATGGATACTTCAAACGACAAATCGGACGTGGTTAAGAAAAGGAAACCTTAAAAGAGAAACTGAATCACTAATAATTGCTGCACAGAATAATGCATAAGGACAAACTATATCAAAGCGAAAATTGATAAGACCCAACAAAATAGTAAATGTAGACTTGTGGTAATAGAGATGAGACTGTAAATCATGTACTCTGCGAATGTAGCAACTAGCACAAAGGGAATACAAAATAGACACGACTGGGTTGGAAGGTGATCCACTGGGAAATTATGCAAAAAATAAATTTTGACCACACAACAAAATGGTATATGCATAAACCAGAATCTGTTCTTGAGAACGAAACGCATAAAATTCTCTGGGACTTTTAAATAAAAAACGGATCACCTTATCCCAGCAAGAAGACCAGAACTAGTGTTGATTAACAAAAAAGAAAGAACTTGTCAACTGGTGGATTTTGAAGTTCCAGCAGATCACAGGGTGAAGCTAAAGAAAAATGAAAAAATGGACAAATATCTGGACCTTGCCAGAGAACTGAAAAAGTTATGGAATATGAAAGTCAAAGTGATACCAATTGTAGTTGGTGCACTGGGAACGGTACCAAAAGGATTAGAAAAGGGCTTGGAAAGTTTGGATATCAGAGGAAGGATTGAAACCATTCAGAACACTGCACTGCTGCAATCTGCCAGAATACTCAGAAGAGTCCCGGAGACCTGAGGAGACTTGCTGTCACGCAGACTCCAGTGAAAGACCATCAGCTAATTCTGATGTGAAAACTCAAAAGGAGTAAAAAATAATAAGGATATGCACAAGCCTGAATCTATCCTGGAAAATGAGATGCATATAATTCTCTGCGACTTCGAGGTACACACGGATCACCTAATCTCGGCCAGGAAACCGGACCTCATATTGATCGCCAAGAAGAAGAGAACGTGTAATCTCGTGATTCTTCCCGTCCCGGCCGACCACCGAGTGAAAATGAAAGAAAGCGAAAAGATAGACAAATACTTGGACCTTGCCAGAGAACTGAGGAAACTTTGCAACATGAAGGTGAAGGTCTTGAATAGTAATTGGTATCCTCGGAATGTTCCCCAAATTCATGGAAAAGAATTTAGGTGAATTAAAAATCAGAGGAAGAATCGAGACCATCCAAACTAGAGAACTGTTTGTAGTAGCTAGAATTCTTAGAAGAGACCTGGAGACCTCAGGAGACTTGCTGTCACTCAGCCCCCAGTGGACAAACAACTACGGCAGGTGTGAAAATATAATAATAATTATAATAATCTATTAATAATGGAGATTTGCTCTTTATTAGTTTTAACAAAAACTACGTCACTGCTTACGCCACATCATACAAAATCGTCATAAGATAGAATAATATACTCAAAATTTGAGCATGTAACATTAGACGATCCTCATTTTTTTTAAACAAGTTTTAATAAATGTATCCCCGGTATTATATATGTTATATATAGTTTAGTTTAGTTTAATATATATTTAAAGTCATCGGAAATAAGTTTCCATTTCAAATTGTTTTATTTTTTACTCCTGTAATGAATTTGATGATTTTACTTACTTAGGGTACAAACTCTCTGACAATGATTTTTTAAATCCCACACCCTCAAACAATATATTTCAAAAAAATCATTTTTACATCGCCTGGAGGGTGTTTTGTTATTTTGCTAATTCCGAATTCAGACCTGTTAAATTCGGCTTAAGAAATTCAGTATCTGCGAGGGGTTGAATATATATAATATATATATATATATATATATATATAATATATATATATATTTATATATATATATTATATGAGCAATTAATCTATGATGAATTTACTGGGATAGATTTAACATGTGATTAATTAACTGGCGATCAATTTACTATACAACTATATTAGTTTTACGAGATGATGAAATGGTGTTAGCTGATGGGATTTTACGGCATGTCAACCCTTGTTGGGTTATTTTTATGCTGAAGACGTTTTTTTATTCTTAACCAGAGACTCTTGCAAGATTGTCATCTTATCGGTCGGACAAATAAGGAACACGAGTATTAATATATAGATAATAATAATAATAATAATAATAATAATAATAATAATAATAATAATAATAATAAGAAGAAGAAGAAGAAGAAGAAGAAGAAGAGTTTGGTTGAATTTTGATTTAGTGTGTGTGTGTGTAGGGGGGTAAAACATGTGAAATTTTGGGCATACCATATTATATTACATGAACAAAGAACAGCTATAAGGCAATGAATATATTCATCTCTGACTACAGAAATATACAATAGCAACTGTAGGAACATATTTTACGTAATAATAACACCTTATCCATTTTTTTTACATTGGAGTATCTAAACATCTCAACAGACCAATCATCCTTGAATTAACGGAGGCTGAAGAGAGATCTTTTTACCAAAAGACTAATTTCTTATCTGATGTTGTTCATCAACTGAAAACAATTCTGGTATTTTCGTAATGGCACCATCTTGTATCCCAGAAAACTTATAAACTCTCCCCGGAAACAGGATCGTAACGAAGAACTGCTCAAAATCATCTTATTCTAATCAAACCAGTTTGTCGTTGTTGTTTGTTGTGATGATGTTGTTGGAACCCTGACCCCGACCTCCGACCTCCGGCCTGACCTTATTCTACTTCACTCAAGTTTTTCATTCCCGCTTCAAATACTCCCCCCTCTCTCTCCTCTCGTGTTTTACAAATCTTATAGGCTGTCCCTTCTGTGCAGTCCAGCGGCCACGGAGAGGCCACCACCCAATAAAAAGAAATAAAATCTATTGAAACGGTGTTTCGCATATCCTCGAGCACAGATAGAGGGATAACACAGTTATTGCTATTGAATAGGGGTCTTCACGATCCAATGCACCTTTACACAAAAGTGCTGTCTCGTTTTAAGAGGCCCATTCCGTTTTTCCCGCCTGCGGCCATTTTGCTCTCAACCTGCGAATCTTCCTTCTTTTTGTAAGGTAATGCATGTGCGCCTGCGCATTCAGCTTCACCCGATCCACAGAACACTTTTCTCGTGCTTTCTGCTTCAGTCACCCGCCATTAGATTTTCTGCTTTACACATATTCTCCTTCTTTTCTTTCGCTCAACAGAAAAGTGGGAAGCATGAGTTATCTCCCTTTGTATCTAGTGACGATTTATTTTATTTATTTTATTTATTCGTATTTTGCCAAGCGGGAGAGAAATCTAACCTCCCGAGAGCAGTACGCCTGATCTATTTTTTTTCTTTTTTTTTTTTCTTTTTTCGTTCAGTTGATGACATATTTAAATTTAGAGAGAGAAGAGGGGGAGAGAAAGAAAGAGAGAGAGAGAGAGAGAGAGAGAGGGGGGGTCTAAGTAGTGATGTAGTTGTAGGTCTGTATATAAAACAGTAAAACCAGAGAGCGAAAAGAAGAGAGAGAGAGAGAGAGAGAGAGATGAAGAGAGATGGGGAGAGAGAGTGAGTAAGTATTGATACAGCTGAATGTCTATACATAAAACAGCAGAGAGAAAGAGAGAGAAATGCAGAGAGAGAGAGGGGGGGAAGAGAGTCTAAAAAGTTAAGTGATAGAGAGAAAGGGAGAGAGAGAGAGCAGAGAGAGCCCGAGAGAGAGAGGGTGTGTATTTATGCAGCTGTACATATGTACATAAAACAGTTGTGTGTGTGTGTGTGTGTGTGTGTGAGAGAGAGAGAGAGAGAGAGCGTATGTATGTGTGAATGTGAGTGTGTTGTGGGTGTGGGTGTGCCAAAAGTGATGAAATGAATGAGTCAGATTGAATTGAAGAAATGAATGAAGTAACCTTTCTAAGTGACTTGGTATCTCCGAAGAAATCGGTGAATAAATGAATGAAACTGAAAGTAAAACTGAAAGTAAAACCAAAAAGAAGAGATAAGAGAAGGAGAAAGAGAAGAAGAGAGAGAAGAAGAAGAAGAAGAAGGGAGGAGAAGAAGGAGGAGGAGAGATAGAAGAAGAAGGAGGAGAAGGAGAACAAGAACAAGAACAAGGAGAAGAAGGAGAAGAAGGAGAAGGAGAGATAGAAGAAGAAGAAGAAGAAGAAGAAGAAGAAGAAGAAGAAGAAGAAGAAGAAGAAGAAGAAGGATACATAGATAGATAGATAGATAGATAGATAGATAGATAGAAAAAAGAAGAAGAAGAAGAAGAAGAAGATAGATAGATAGATAGATAGATAGATAGAAGGAGAAGAAGGAGAAGGAGAAGAAGGATAGATAGATAGATAGATAGAAAGAAGAAGAAGAAGAAGAAGAAGAAGAAGAAGAGAAAGAGAAGAAGAAGAAGAAGAGGAGGAAGAAGAGAGGAGAAGGAGATAGATAGATAGATAGATAGATAGAAGATAGAAAAGAAGAAGAAGAAGAAGAAGAAGAAGAAGAAGAAGAAGAAGAAGAAGAAGAAGAAGAAGAAGAAGAAGAAGAAGAAGAAGAAATGCATCGAAAAATGCTAATCAAATGAGAAGATGCTTTTAGGAAAGAGAGAGAGGGTGGGGGAGAATGAACATAATCAATTAATAAAGAAAAGGAATTGATATATGGAATGGAGGAATAAGCGAATAATAAATGAGAATAAGGGGTTTGGTGAGAATAGAAAAAGCTTAGATTTGAAGAAAAGAGTATAAACCTATTTCAACAAGTGAACAAGATAATAAATAAAAAATAAACAAAAGAATGAGTAAGACACTGGAATTGACTAAAAGGATAAATTATTTGCATAGAATAAGTAAGTAAAGTCGACGGGGCGGCCTAAAGTCGGTATCAGCCAGTCAGCAAGGGAGTCTATCCCCTTTTCAATAGCGCTAGACTAAGAAGAATGTTTTAGCATCTGAGGTGGTGCGCCACTACTATCAGCTCCTTACTTTACCGCACAGATCCCTGTGCTACTACATACGCTGAGTTGGCGGGGACCGGTATCGAACTAGGAACCTTGTGGTTTCTAGCCGAACGCTCTACCGACTGAGCTAACCCGGCCCCTTCCAGATGAAAAGGTAGTGAACTTTGAAATATCGCGTCAAAATTTGTCAGATCAAGGATTGGTGCGGAGAAGAGAGAGGGGGGGGCGTATGTATATTTCAAAAATTCATTTTTACATCGCCTGGAGGTGTTTTTTATTTTCCTAATAATAATAATATATGATCACTATCATCATCAACAGAGCATCACCAGCATCATCAACATCATCATCATGTCGTGCTAATGGCCAATATATCTATGTAAATCTCTCACCAGCCGTCGCTATCATTAATTGCTCTCGGGAGGTCTCTACGCAGCATCCAGTATCCATACAGAGCTGGTCAATGTATGTTTTTGCTGGACGGCCCATACTGAGGTGCCCATGCGCTTGTTTCTCCAGATGTGTCTTGTTTGTCTCACTCGGGTGGTTTGTGTGATAGGGAGCAAGTGGCCGTACAGCTGCTTTCTTGTGGGGTGTTGTTTCTACCATTTGCTTAATATCACACGCAGCATTCTGGAGCAGATCCAATCTAAACTTATTCTCTAGAGGTTTAGTTAGGATTCAAGTGGTGCAGCCAAACAGTAGCACTGATACGGCTTAGAACCATAGAATATATAAGAAGTAATAAGAGCAATATCCAACTCTAGTAAAGGGGAAGGGAATCTCTTAATTGAAACTCCCTATCAAGGTAATAGCAGGGTAATTCATTGATTTGATCGTTTGCGTCAGGTCAGAGAATTTCCTTCCTATTAGAGCCATATAGGTTTTCTTCTTCTTCTTCTTCTTCTTCTTCTTCTTCTTTGCTCCTTTTGAGTTTTCACATCAGCATTAGCTGTTGGTCTTTCACTTTCAGTTTGAGTGACAGCAAGTCTCCTCAGGTCTCTTGGACTCTTCTGAGTATTCTGATTCTGGCAGATTGCAGTGTTCTAAATGGTTTCAACCCTTCCTCTGATTTCCAAACTTTCCAAACCCTTTTCCAATCCTTTTGGGACCGTTCCGAGTGCACCAACTACAATTGGTATCACTTTCACTTTCATATTCCATAACTTTTTCAGTTCTCTGGCAAGGTCCAGATATTTGTCCATTTTTTTCTTTTCCTTTAGCTTTACCCTGTGATCTGCTGTAACTGCAAAATCCACCAATTATTATTATTATTATTATTATTATTATTATTATTATTAGGTTTTACACCTGTCGTAGTTGGTGGTTCACTGGAGGCTGAGTGACAGCAAGTCTCTGCAGGTCTCCAGGATTTTTTTGAGTCTTCTAGCCGCTCCCAACAGTGCTGTAGTTTGTCTTGTTTCCAGTTCATCCAAATTCTTTCCCAGAGATTTGGGGACCGTTCCAAGAGCACCAATTACAATTGATACGACCTTCACCTTCATATTCCAAATTTTCCTCAGTTCTCTGGCAAGGTCCAAGTATTTTTTGCTTTCTTTCATTCTTATTCAGTGGTCGGCCGGGACGTCAAAATCCAGGAGATGACAGGTTCCCTTCTTCTTTTCGATTAATACTATGTCCGGTCTCCTGGCCGGGATTTGGTGATCCATCTGTACCTTGAAGTTCCGGAGAATTTTATGTCTCGTTCTCCAGGACAGGTTTAGGTTTGGGCATATATCAGTTTGTTGTATGGTGAAAATTGAATTTCTTGCACAATTCCCAGTGGATTACCTTTCATTATCTAGTCTTGTACTCTCTTTGTGCTAGTTTGCTGCATTCGCTGATTGACCGTTTCGTCTCTGTCTCCACACATTTTGCATTATTATTATTATTATTATTATTATTATTATTATTATTATTGATGTTGTTATACTAATACTAGTTCTTTTAACTGAAGTTCCTGTAATTTGGGTCGACGAGTCTATTTCTTACAACTCTAACCATTACACCACGCGCCACCTACTGGTGGTACCATATAACCTACTACAACCTGTCAAATGTTGTTAGAAATTAGACAGTGGCTACTAAGTAACAGTCTAATTGTCCTAAGAGACTTCATTGCTCGGATATGGCTACCCGAGGTCCTGAAAGAAATTTGCCGGGCTATAAACTAGTAATGAATAATGGAAAAGAGGGATTGATTGCCTATAAAAGTTTTTAGGAATAAGAAAAACCGTTGAGTGATGGATGAAATTAAATAAAAGAAAGGACAAAAGAAATGAGCGAAGGGGAGAAATTCAAATAGAGAACGGGTGATGATTGACAAATAGGGAGATACTGATTACAGGATTGATAAATTGAATATGGGGGAGTGATGCTGTAGGGTGGGGTTCAGTGATATTTCATTGTAATTCATCTGTATTTATTTCACGACAAATTTGGTTTTCCCTCGCTACGAGCGATTTAGTAGCAAGAGAACAACAGCAAGTTTGTTGTCCTGGGTATGTCCTTGTGAACTTCCAATTTTGTAGCTCTAGGGAATGGGGATTATTTCTTCATCACCATTACTCCCAGATCGATACTGACCTGGAGAGGTAGTACCTGTTAGGGTCATATCTATGGGTTAAATAGAAAAATGAGTCTATAAAAATATTGAGTTTTAAAAAAATTAAATACCATCAACAATGAATAAAACAAAACGTCTTTGGTATAAAATAACCCAAAAAGGATGGACATGCCGTAAAATCCAACCAATCAGCCAATCAACTGCTTGTTTGATGGTCAGAATGTGAAGTGTACAAAGGTCTGAGTGGATTTAAAAACGAGCATTTGAAAAATATGGTAGATATAAACAAGGGGAGAGAGAAAGATTGATGGATAAATCATATAAAATAAGTATTTTACAAGTATATGTATCTAATGACAAATACATTTTTCCAGAATTCTGAATAGTCAGTCTAAATGATTAAATGAATGAAAGCCTTGAAAATCAGCTTCCAAGTTCATAGCTTCTGACCTCTATATTTACACACACACACACACACACACACACACACACACACACACACACACACATATATATATATATATATATATATATATATATATATATAAGAAGGTATATACAATCACTATATTTACAAGATGATTGTAAATTAACCCCCTATTTTAAAATTTTAATACTTTATTTCTCAATAATATTTTTACAAAAATAATTATGAAAAGAACACACATAACATGGAGCTTTATTTGGAATTGTATATAGGCACCAGGATTCTTCTCCAGCCTCTTAAGCCGCTTGGGAATCATATCAACTGATCTTCCCAGGAACTCTTATGGAATGGCAGAAGTAAATTCTCGTAATCGTACTTCAAGTTCTTTCAAAGTCATTGGTTTCGTAGAGTAACTTACTCATTCAGCCCCCCCCCCCAAAAAAAAAGGTTGCAGGGCGTTTACTGATTCGTCTCCCAGGAATATGGGGATTCTGCCATTCACAAACAACAAAATGTGGAGGAACACCATCTTGAATAAAAATAATAAAGAGTTGATAAAAATGTAACGAAAAACTTATAAATAGTTTAAAATAGGGAGTTATTTTTCAATCGCCCTGAACTATTATATGACATCAAATATTCCGGTAGCATACGAATCATTTTTAACAGATATTATTTGACCCATAGATGCAACTGTGATAGTGACTACCACTCCGAATATACCTGGGAGTAATGGTTATGAAAAGACACTCCACA
This sequence comes from Doryteuthis pealeii, assembly GCA_023376005.1. Lineage (NCBI taxonomy): Eukaryota > Metazoa > Mollusca > Cephalopoda > Myopsida > Loliginidae > Doryteuthis > Doryteuthis pealeii. Next base: position 31,627,113 of record CM042146.1, read on the forward strand.
CTCCATAGATCTCCATAACTTTAGCCTCATTTTCTGATACAGTTTCGTGTCATAGCCAGTGTTATGGTTTGGCGATCGTCGCATTTGTTTTGCGCGGGAAGTTCGAAAAGACAAAGGAAAATTGAACAAAGAGACTGGAAAGGGAAGTAAGGACTTCCGGCTGAGGGACAAAGAGAAAGATTAAAATGCGTAGGCGTGTCGTCAATACAAAAGCGAGAGGGTTAAGCATTCAGCGGTCAGTGGGGACAGTCAGTCGGTTGAATGAGTTCATTCGGACAGCAGTCGTGAGAGAGTTAACACGCTCTCCCCTCCCCTGTGGGGGGAGGCATACCCGTTACTTAGCCACCATTCAACAAGGCCCCACAGATATGGCAGATAGCAGTTTTTGTAGTCTCATCTTGACTTCCTCATTTAGTAGCCGCCAACGTCAAGTTCCATGCCCTGTACACGCATCACCGAGTTAGAAGAAGAAGCAAATAAAGAAGCCCTTTTAAATATGATACAGCATGCCTTGTGATTTCATTAAGCAGTATACCAGCAACATATACGATTCAGCGTAAGTTTGAAGATGCCAGTATATAACATGTTCGATTTAGTGCCGGAAAAGAAGGGCTATGCAACACCAGAACATACTCTTTTTAGGGGAAAAGAGAGTCTTAGCCCACTGCAAAAGATGCAGGTGGATAGTTTAAGATCTGTCAATAAGACGAGCACTTATAGTGAGTTCTGTCATGCTTCAAATTTGTCTATAACTTATCAATATTCAAGCAATCCGAGACTCAAAAGAAATCAATGTTTTCTCTCCTGTTACGTTTCGAAATTAGAAAAACGTGCGTTATTACGAGGGTGAGTCAAAAAGTAATGCCATTTTGTTTAGGACAGGTATAATTACCAAGACAGAAACATATATCCTACATCAAAATGAAGCTGTCCTCTGTGGATAACAGCCCTACTTCTTCACATAGTCACCGTTTCTCTCAATAACAATGTTCCATCTTCAAATGAGAGCATGTATGCCTGCCCCGTAGAATTCTGTTGACTGTTCTCCAAACCATTTCTTCACTACAGATTTCACTTTTCATACTCACCAGATTAAGCACCTTCAACTATTATCTCATCGGTCCTATGAAAGAGAATTTGAGAGGCAAACATTATTCCAGTGATGAGGAAGTGAAATCTGTAATGAAGAAGTGGCTCAAAGAACAGTCAACAAAATATGGCTCAATAAAGAGGCAACAGATTTTTACGGGACAGGCATACATGCTCTCATTCAAAGGTGGAACATTGCAACTGAGAGAAACGGTAACTACGTGGAGAAGTAGTGATGTTATCTACAAAGGACCAGCTTCATTTTGATGTAAAATACATGTTCCTATGTTGGTAATTATACCTGTCCTAAACAAGATGGCATTACTTATTGACTCATCCTCATACCTCAATGTCTAATTGAAATTGGAATCTCCTTTCTTTTAGCGAACGTTTTTGCTTGAAGCCATCGCAAGAACTGAACTTTAGGAAAGTTTTTAAAAAAAGACAAATCTAACGTTCTCCATATTAAAAAAAAGATCTCTGATATTTCTTTCTATGACATTTACTCTGCCTCTTTGGTTTTGGGGATTTTAATTCTTTCTTTATTTTTTTCTAATTACACCCCTTTCTTTCTCTCTCTCTCTCTCTCTCTCTCTTCTCTCTCTCTCTCTCTCTCTCTCTCTCTCTCTCTCTCTCTCTCTCTCTCTCTCGCTTTCTTTTGCACCCCTCTGTCTCTGTGCTACAGTTCGTCTCTCTTTTTTCCCCTTATCGTCTTTTGCACTGATTGACAAATTAGCACAGTCAAGGGCATCTCCGCACCTACACGGCATGGTTTCCGCGCTTTGTGTCGACAGCGATGGCGGCACAACTGTGTAATTAATTCGCGCCACTGGAAATGGCGCGATTTTCACTGGTGGGCATCACACATCAGAGGAGAAAGGAAGAGGATCAGAAATAGATTTGAAGAGAGAGGGGGGTTAAAAAAAGGAAAAAGAGAGAGAGACCCGAGTAGAAACGTAGACACTGGAATATATAGAGATAGTGCGTCCAAAAAGTTCGTGTGCATTTTAAAGTTATAAATTCATTAAAATGCACACGGACTTTTATACAAATTGTATTTCCAACGGAGATATCCTGCTTTTATGAGAGGGGGAATAAAGAAAAAGAAAAAGAGACGCCTGATGGACGGAGAATTACGCGAAAGAGAGTGAAAAAAAAAGATTCATCTTATTATAATGGAAATTGTTTGTTTGTCTGTCTGTAACCGAAACTATATCACTACTCAAGTCAAAATTCCCTTAGTTATTTACGTCCCATTCTCTATGTTTTTTTTATTATTTCAACCTCAATTATTAATAAAATTGTTTTACATTATTGATACTGTTGACCATATCTACGTACTAAATGTAAGTAAGTAAAGTCGACGGGGCGGCCTAAAGTCGGCATCAGCCAGTCAGCGAAGGAGTCTATCCCCTTTTCAATAGCGCTAGACCAAGGAGATTGTTTTTAGCATTTGATGCGGAGCGCCACACCTACCATCAGCTCCTTACTTTACCGCACAGATCTCTGTGCTACTCATGCGCTGAGTTGGAGAGGACCAGTATCGAACTAAGAACCTTGTGGTTTCTAGCCGAACGCTCTACCGACTGAGCTAACCCGGCCCCTTTCTAATAAGATGCAATTGTATTTATATACACAACAAAATAGTGGTTTACAGTGAGAACGGAAATTCTAATTTCTAATAACAAAGAAAAATACAGAAAAATGAGTAAGAAAATTTTAATATCAATATTCCTATTAACTGATTGATTGATTGATTTTAACAACACGTCAACGTGTCTTGGGTTATTTCATACCTAGATATAGAGAATTGCTTTATATTTTTATGTTTACATTTTGTTGTGTTTTGTTGTTGTTGTGTTGCTGTTGCTACTTCAGAGTTATTTTATGCACACAGTTATATGATATCAATATTTGTATCTAATAAATAATTTGCACATGGCTGTATGGTTTCAAGTATTTCTATCTAATACCAATAATTATATATTTCAATAAATTATTCTATTTGATAATGATCATTTGTTTGCACACGGATATATGGTTTTAAGTAACAAATAATAATCCTCATAAAACAATTATAGCTTCAAATAATTATTCCAAATACAATAATTTATAGTTATACTAGAAGAGACTACCGGTGTCGCTTGGGCAGAGGGGATACAAAAATGGTTAATCCACAGATCCATTATTATTAAATCGCAAGTTGGATCCTGGTAGTATGCCCCATTAAAATCCCTATGAAAAAAAAGACATTGCGTTGATCCAGCCACTCTGAAAAGAAAAAAAACAATGTCTACTATTTAAAATATTAAGTGCAAAAAAATCTATGCTGTTATCATCTAATTTTTTTTTTAATTATCTTCACGAATATTAATCAAATCCTCATTGTCTTTGCTCAGAAAGCAAGATCTGGTGATAGTAAATGTGTATATATATTTACTTTGACGTTAATTGTTTTATTTCATAGTTTTCCCCAGACATACATACACACAAACATCCCTTTATATATGTATAGATAGATGTATGGAGTATTCCTATCAAATACGAATATTTTCTTAACAGATCTATGGCCCATAGATGGGCTCTTAACAGGTATTACTACTCTAAGTCTAAATTGAGAGTAATGGCAAAAATTGGGAGTAATGGCAAAAAGAACTTTGGTACTGGATCCTTAACACCCAGTTTAGTGTAGTACCCAGGACCCACTTTTTTGTGGTGTGTGTGGGGGGAGGGAGTCTGTAGAGAATACAGTAGCGTGTTCTAAACACCTATGACAAATTGATCTAGTTCAGAGAAACACATGACAATATTTCAAACGTTTTTGGCGAAATGAAGTAAAATCTTCTGTATTGAATAAGATAAAGTTCTCCTTATTGTAAATTGTCAGAGTATTCCACTAATTATTCGAAAAATTAAATAAAAATTTCATGTAATTCCCTTCATGGTTAGTTTGAGGACGTATTGTAGTTAGATAGCTAAGATAATATATATAATATATATATATATATATATATATATAGAGAGAGAGAGAGAGAGATAAATATATAGTTAGAGATAGATATATAGATAGATATATAGATAGACATAGATATAGAGATATAGAGATAGATATGTGAATATATATATATATATATATATATATATATATATATATATATATATATATAGAGAGAGAGAGAGAGAGAGAGAGAGAGAGATATTCAAAGAAAGTAAGAAAGTACCAGAATATTACTAGATATAAACAGACTGACTAAGAAAAAAAAGGATCGAAAGATAGATAGATTGATAGATAGATACGGAAAAAAGAAAGTACCAGAAAAATAGATATATATTTACTGACTTAAAGAAAGAAAGGGGGAAAAGAAAAGGATAGATAGATAGATTGAGAAAGAAAGAAAGAAAGAAAGAAGGAAAAACAGATGTACAGACAGAATCCGTTAGCGTCCTAACTACCAAAGGGAACCTGGTGACTGTTAAAAAAGTTTCAGTCACGAGAACTCTTGCGGTAAATGAGGGAAACCGTCACAGGATAGTTGGATTTTTGGGGGATTTCTTTTTAATTTCAGAGTCAGGCTTTTAGTGTACAGCAAAAAGACAAGCAAGGGGCTTAAATTTTGTTGGTAGCGAAACCGTCCACTCATTGGTGCTGGGCTACGTTTTCTGGGACAATAGAATCGACTCAAAATACCCTTTCTTGCCACCCAAATTTGAGACAATTCTAGAAGAGATCAAGCCTCATCTCAAAAATACAGACAGATAAAATCCACCCTCGTATGAAAACAGTCTCTTTTTTTTTCTTTTTTTTTTTCTTTTTTTTTAAATTTTATTTTTTATCCTAATCAAATCATCTTCGCCATCAGCACATGCTTAATAGATAAGCCATCAAATGGAATTTACAACTGAGTGTCATGGCTGTTGGTGAACGGCGGGAAGGATGTAGGGAGCGACGGAGGAAGTTTATTTTAAAAATGGCATCTAAATCCCGGACAACTGCTGATGTCCCTGCATGCAGTTAGTTGCTATTAGATTACATCAAAGAAAAGGTGAAAGGGGGGGGGAGAATATAATTAAAAGAAAAACGCACAAAAGAAAAATAAAGTAGGGAACGGGCAAACATGGTGTTTGTTGCACCGACGGGGTTGTAGGGCTTAAAAGAGTTTAACGATATGGCTTTTCAATGCACAAGAAGAGCTTGTCAACGGCGTACACGGAATTGGCTGTATGATTCGCGCCTCGGATCGATAGACGCAGCGAGTGGCGTGGATTTGGCGAGATTAGGCGGGAAGGCGAGATGTGGAGTAGAAATAGTGAATCAGGAACTGCAACAGAAGGAAGAGTAAGAGGCGCCAACAAACCCAACCACGTCTGCTTAACGGACTGCCTTGGGCGCTCTGATGCGCAACGTTTCAAATTGGTTTACGCTTCAATGTGCAATGTCCCTCCCTCGGTGTCAAAATGGCAACAAAGCTTTCGTGGTCGAATCAGATGAGGAGGAGAGTAACGCGGAGGAGAGTAAGCGAAATACGGTGCCGACTTGTACTACGAACAGATAAGGGAATTTAAAAGTACGAAACTAACGACCGTGAAAGTTACGTTCTACTTATATGTCGTCTTATTGGGAATAGATGCATGTATTTAGTCAATCCGTTCTATGGGGTCTGCATTTGACACAGGGTCATAAGTATAGGACATCCAGCAAGGATCGAACTCGGTATTCAGTCGTATATATTTAGCCAACCTGTTCGCTACGTTTCTAATTGGTTTATGCTTCAATGTATAATGTCCCTCCCTCGGTGTAAAAATGGCAACAAAGCTTTCGTGGTCGAATCAGATGAGGAGGAGAGTAAGGCGAAGGAGAGTAAGCGAAATACGGTGCTGACTTGTACCACGAAGAATAAGAGAATTTGAAAGTACCAAACTAACGACCGTTAAAAAGTGCCGTTACTTTTTAGTTATATGTTGTGTTATTTGGAATAGATGCATGTATATAGTCAACCCGTTTGACATGGGTAGAATGTGATACAAGGGCTCACGTATGGGACATCCAGCAAGGATCGAACCGCTATTCAATCGTATATATTTAGCCCACGCGTTCGCCACTGGTAGGATGTGACGCAAGGTCACAAGTATCTGGCATCCAGTGAAGGTCGAACTTGCTATTCAAAAGTAATGGATCTGCGAGACTAGCTTGCTTACCATTACACCACGATGGGACGCCTTTTAGGGAATTTTATATTTTTATCCAACATTTCCACCTCGAGTAGGATGAAACACTAGTCATTTTTTAAAATGATTCGTATTCGATAGGAATATTTGATGTAATATAGATTATTTTTATCAGGAATAGTTAAGAATAGTTATTTACAGCTATAATTATCTAACCAAGGTTATTATTAGTTACTTGAAACTATATAACTGTGTGCAAACACATGGCTACTAATTAATCTCATATCATAATGGAGATTGTGTGTCTGTAACCGAAACTATATCAGTACTCAACTCACAATTCCCTTTGTTATTTACGTCAAATTCTCTATGATTTAATTTTTATCTAAACCTCAATTATTAATAAAATTGTTTTACATTATTAATACTGGTGGCCATAGCTACATACTAATAACATCCAATTGTATTTATATAATTAATAAAAATGTTTAATTTAATGGTTTTCATTCTGTCTTCAATAATTTGAAATTTTGTTCGATTAGTTATACTAGCAAATATATGCACCCTCCGGGTGCAAGTATTTAAGTTTTAATATAATAAAATATCATATTAGATTAGAAAGGCTAATGAAACTTAATAAAAATGCAGATAAAATGATTTGCAACAGAGGGGGTATGATTGAAAAATAGAACAACTTTGAAACTAACTCTTCCATCATTTTCCATTACTCCCGTTTTTCATTGGTAAATTTTCCTAATTTAACTATTTAGTTAAAATAGGAAGTAAAGAATAATATTACAGTTATTTCTTCTTGTTAATGGATTTCTTTTAAGATTTATCCCCGAGATTTTTGCTCATATTCAATAAGATAAAACCAAACAATTAGAAATCAATAATACTAAGAATATATTTATTAAAATCACATTTTTAAGATCAATATGCAAATTGGCCTTCCCATTCACCCTGTAAACCGCTATTTTGTTGTATATAAAAATACAACTGCATGTTATTAGAATGTAGATATGGTCAACAGTCTTAATGATGTAAAACAATTTTGTTAATAATTGAGGTTTAAATAAAAATAAAATCATGGAGAATTTGATGTAAATAACTAAGGGAATTGTGACTTGGGTAGTAATATAGTTTCGGTTACAGACAGACAAACACACAATCTCCATTATAATAAGATTTTGCAGCAATATTGCTTCCCTCTGATTTAAAAAAATTATGTTTTGGATTGATTAATCACTATCAATAGTATGCGACATTAATTATTAATCATTCTATCACTCATGTCTCAATTTTAATTGTCAGCTTAGTTTGACACAAGGTCAATCTAGCAGAGCAGCAGTTTTTTATTTTTTTTTATTAAAGGACTACACGAGAAATGTCTTCATTATAAATATCATTCTATGGCAAGAGTTCACATAGATGGGATATATGTTTCAAGGGCCTCACAAATATGCAAATTGTGAAATTGAAGAACAGGTGGGGAACAATGAAAAGGATTGGAAATAAGATGCAGGAAGTTGGCATTTTGTCAGTAATGGATGGAGAGCTGGGTGGGTGGGGGTGATTTCCTAAAATTCTCCAAAACCTTTAATGCGGTTATGAAAACTGGCCGCAAACTGATTGAGACGCGAAAGGAGAGAGAGACCCCTCACCAGGGATGTTGGACACCTTTGACAGATTTATTGCTGTCGTCAGCGACCTACGGGGAAAGTAAAGGGTGAATAAACCCTAATTTTTTGGTCCATGTCTTTTATTCAAAGTTCAGGGACTTTTACTACACACAGACACACACACAGACATGCACGCACGCACACAAACACACACACACACACACACACACAATATATATATATATATATATATATATATATATATATATATATATATATATATTAACTTCGCCTCTTACTGACAGCTACGGACGGCCGAGTGGGATTAGGTCTGACTGCTGAAAAGTCAGTCAGGCATTACTCTCGGCTAGTAGTTGTTAAGTCTAGCCATACTGATGAGACGTAAACGTCAAAATACAGTATCTGTGGATGACCATATATATATATATATATATATATATATAGAGAGAGAGAGAGAGAGAGAGATCAGTGGGTAGAGCACCTGATTTAGAATCACAAGGTTCAGAGTTCGATACCGGTTCCAGCCATCACAGTGTATGAGTGGCACAGTATGAGTAATCTGGTCTGTAGGAGTTTACGGTAGATGTTGCGCCCACCTAATCAAAAAGCACTAGCGGAAAGGGGATATACTCCCTCGTAGTC
>CM042146.1:31640652-31688152 GCA_023376005.1 Doryteuthis pealeii
CTTTTTCCCTACCCCTTTTCTTTCTTTCTTTCGTTTTTCTTTTATTATATTTTTTCTGTGTAGCACGTTCTTTTTCTTCCATTCTTTGTTTATTTTAAAATGGAATAGTCCATTATTTAGCTGAGGTGACAACATTCATAATAAGAAATGAGAATTCGATGGATAAGCAACACCAGATAATCGGGATATTTTTGCATTTCATTGCAAATGATAACATGCAGCATTTTAACTATGTGACCAAAATAAAATTGAAGCATTTTTGTATACGACTATTGTCCTCATCTTTATTGATACAATGTTTCGGCCAATGTGCCCTCCATAACTCGGGAGCCTTCTTGAGAATTCGAAGAAGGTCGTAATCGGGAGCCATTACGGAACTTTGTCAGTCCACAATCCTGTTCTCAGCTAACTAAGCACAAGAGTTCGAGAAAACAAGAAATACCTGAAGAAGTCCAGAGGGCACATCGGTTGAAACGTTGTGCAGATAAAAATAAAGATGAGAACAATAGCCCGAATAATCCAAATGATACTAGTTATCAAGCCTCATCTAAAAAATCCAGAGAAATAATTGAATAAATACAGTGTGACCCCCACCCCCAATTTTTTTTATTTTTATTTTTGTTTTGTTTTTCTAGTTACCCTGTATACATACTATTACTGATGCAGACTACAGAACCCAAATTCTTTTTTTTTTTGGGGGGGGGGCACCAATACATGCGAGAAATATCCCTAATATTGGACGATTTGGACGATCTAATTTTTTAGCAGAGGGTGTTTCAGGATGTTAACGGTCGTACTTTTAAGGAACTCGAGTATTATTATCTTTGACAAACTCGGGTTAGTAAGCCATTGGTTTACCCTTGTAGAGCATTCAATTAGAGTCTTTCTATAAAAGACTTGTACATTCAATCAGCTAACGATTGACAGTTTTGCTAAAGTTATTGACAAGCCTATCAGTGGAAATCCGCTCAATAAAGGTGACTTTCTCTCAGACCTGTCTTATGTGGCCACGTAAAAACGACCATATTTCAACATTTCTCCTGTCCACTTATCTATTTATTTACTTATATTTCTGTTGCTGTGACCGTTATCTCGTCCATTGCCAGTTTTCACATGTCCACGATTTGAACCGACAAGCGCACCACCCACACCCTCCGGCATAATGGACTTCAGGTGCTCAGGCCTTTGTTCCTCCGATTGTCTTGTTTGTAAAACATTCTAAATTGTTTCGCCGATTGGTTACGTTGGGTCAGAGCGAATAACAGGTTATTTATATAGTTTGGTTTTAGAAGGAGAAACACACACACACCACTTTCTGTAATCTGTGTGTGTGTGTGTGTGTGTGTGTGTGTGTGTGTGTGTGAGTGTCCCTGTACATGTGCGTGTTTGGGTGAGTGTGTGTGTGTGTCTTGGGTGTGTGTGTGTTTGTGTGCGTCTTTGGGTTATGTGCATGTGCGTGTTTGGGAAGACCTGTTAATGTGTGGTGTGTGTGTCTGTGTCTTGGGTGTGTGTGTGTTTTGTGTGCGTTTTGGGTTAGGTGCATGTGCGTGTTTGGGGGAGACGTGTTTATGTGTGTTTGTGTGTGTGTGTGTGTGTGTGTGTGTGTGTGTGTGTGTGTGTGTGTGTGTGTTTAGGTGCGTGATTCAATATGTTTATCTTTGTCAATGTAAGAATTCTTTCAAATAGGCAGCCGCATTTCATCTAAGTATTCTCAACTTAATCATTTTAGCTTTCACTAAATTTCCCCGAGAGGTTGTTTTCATAACCTCGATATTTATCTGATTGATAGAGGGATTAGAACAGGCATAGATAGATAGATTGATAGATAGGTAGATAGATCGAAAATACTGATATATATATATATATATATATATATATATATATATATATATATATATATAAGTAATTGGTAATTTTCTTGAAGCATTGTTAAGTATGTTATAATATATTAGTAATTTGAAGGCAAATACAATGCGTATGAAAAATAAAAACTAAAAACAAAAAGGTGTATATATATATATATATATATATATATATATATATATAGAGAGAGAGAGAGAGAGAGAGAGAGAGATTGATAGATGGATACAGACACACATATATGAATCATGACAATAGATTGATATACAAAGACTTAAATCATGACACCATATTGATTCGATAGATATAAACAAACTATGATAGGCATATATGAATAGATTATGATAGCTAGATAGATAGGTAGATAGATAAGAAAATACTGATATACATACATACATACATACATACATACTTAAATCAGGTCAATACATTCGTAGATAGAGAATTAAATCGTAACCTCATATAGTTAGATAGATAGATAGATAGATAGATATGAACAGGCTGATACAGATAGATAGTTACTTGTCATGACAATATGTACAGTCAAATCCTGAATGAGATAAATATATAGATAGACAGATAGATCGAACATGGCAGATAGATAGAACTAGCACGATAGATAGACATGAAGAGACTTAAATGCTGATAATATATATATATATATATATATATATATATATATATATATTTATATTTATATTTATATATATAAAAGAAAGTTTGGTGTGTACGTGTCGACTTATAACTCCGAAAAGAGAAGTCACACAGATTCGAAATCTTGCATACACATTAATATTATTCTAACTAAGAAACACACCAAATTTAGTTATTGTTTTTTCTACTAATTAATTAATTAAACAAAAAATCAACCGATTTGCGAAACTGGCCGTATACCAATTGTTGCTGCTGCTGATAAAATATTGCTCGCTGCCTGCTTTAGTGATACCAGCAGTTTAGTTTAATTTTAGTAAACAAAATCGCATTGTAAGCAGTTCAGCTCGAAATTTCTTGCATCAATCTTTGAAATATTTATTTGGCTCGAAAGAAAAGAAAATAATCTTTCAAAATATGTAATTTGTATGTGTTCTTATCCATTGAATTATTTTTTACAGCGAATTAAAAAACAAAATAACAAGTTAAACGAAAACATTTAGCGATAACTTTTTTATTTAGTTCGGTCATGGACCGGGTACTTTTACTAGTATATATATATATATATATATATATATATATATGTATGTAAACACGGTGTGTTTGGAATGGCTTTTTGCCGACAATTTTTGGGAAAATAAGTGCTTAATTGGAGTCGTACCTAATTTTGAAAATCAATTAATTAATAATGAATTAGGCGGGAATGCCTATTTAAATGTATGGCTAAACAAATCGAGAAAAATCAATCTCTGTATGTATATTTCGGCCTATTAGGCCTCATCAGCAGAGCTATAGATCGGAAGACCGCCCTGTGCGTGATTTGAAACCGGACTGCCAAGCTGATAGGCCGATACCATAACCCCTACACCAAACGGACTTCTTAGATTTTACAATTTGTTTAGAGTAGGTTAATATTCCTCTTCTAGTGACTTTTATTACACGACGATATGATAAGTTGTAAACACGGTGTGTTTGGAATGGCTTTTTGCCGACAATTGTGTGTGTGTATATATATGTATGTGTGTGTGTGTGTGTATAGATTGTCTATAAGTAAATAAACCTTTAACACTATTGTATAAGTTAATTTTTCTATACCAAAGACACCAGGATTTCTCTATTGTTAGTAAAATATTAAACATGGATATAATTAGGCATTTTTGTTGCCAAACTCAACAAATATGATTGTGTAGCAGTCCAAAGATATGGATACTTCTCGCATTATTTATTTACTCGTATCTTTAGGCAATTTTATTTTTGGTTCAATAGTTTCAATGCTACAGGGTGTGTGAATAAATGATACGTAATAATATATATTTGTTTAGAGCTGGTTTAGCTCAGTCGATAGAGTGTCCGTCCGGGAACCTCAAGTAATACTGATACAATTACGGCCTGGAAGAATTGTCGATTTAACTTATCAGTGAGTGTTTTGAAAAGGAGGGAAGTATCTCCACACTCGTCGGTAAGCATCTAAAACTGCTGGGCTAAGTCCCAAACTTAGGTAGTAATATCTCATCCTCAGAAAGCGACGTTAATGCACACATAGAGAAGGCATAGTCTGCTAAAGACAGATACACATCTCACCATAATGGAGATTTGGTATTTCTGTAACCGAAACAATATCACTAATGACATCAGAATACCCTCAGGAATTTCGTAAGTTTAACATTGATTATTTAATTTATAATCAAAATCATCATATATAGAATAAATCTTATTTAAAAACGATGTCTCTATGAGTTAGATTTTCCTCAGAACAGCCCATGTTATTAGTGCACTTAAAATCCTTCAACGTGTCTTATACATCATTAAGAAATACAGGTTTACATAATATATGGTGTGGTTAATTTGCATACTGGTCTTCACAAAACCGGGGTTAATGAATAATTACATGTGTGATCTTAAATATTATTCCGGTATAACGAATAAATTACTTGGTGTTATTGATCTTAAATATTATTCCGTAACGTATTAAAATCAATCCTATGATGATTTTTATAGAGAACCCAATTAAAATATATTTGAAATAAGTGAAATCTTTTTATTTGCCTTCTTATTTATTTTCGTTAGTCTTATTAATTCAGTACATTTGTTATATTAAAACGTAAATACTAACGCCCGGAGGGTGCATATTCTTGCTAGTTAATAATAATGTCTTTGAAATTACTATTTTATTAGTTCCAAAATGAACTTGTGCGTCTCAGTTTTGTAGTGTTAATTCAATGAAACACAGTTACACAGAAAAACACTGGGCACGTTTTAAACTCGAGTCACTGAACCTATTTCTAACAACGATAACCATTACGTCAGATGCGTAATAGAGCATATGTAGATCTAAGTAAGAGTCAAAGATTCTTAGTTTCATAATCGCATAGACGAGAAAATGATTGATACAAGTGCTAACTTAGATGTATATGCTGTATCGCCGATATTGAGCACTTGTACTAATGAATATAGCTAACTACATTATATATACTAGCAAATATATGCACCCTCCGGGTGCAAGTATTTAAGTTTTGATATAATAAAATATCATATCAAATTAGAAAGGCTAATGAAACTGACTAAGAATGCAGATAAAAAGATCTGCAACAGAGGGGTATAATCGAAAAATAGAACAACTTTGAAACTAACTATTCCATCATTTTCCTTACTCCCCTTTTTCATTGGTAAATTTTCCTAATTTAACTATTTAGTTAAAATAGGAAGTAAAGGATAATATTACAGTTATTTCTTCTTGTAAATAAATTTCTTTTTAAGATTTATCCACGAGATTTTTGTTTATATTCTTAAGATAAAACCAAACAATTAGAAATCAATAATACCAAGCACATATTTATTAAAATAAAATTTTAAATATAATATGCAAATTAGCCTTCTCGTTCAAACTGTAAACCGCTATTTTTGTTATATATAAATACAATTGCATATTATTAGTACGTAGATATGATCAACAGTATTAATAATGTAAACTATTTTTATTAATAACTGAAGGTTTAAAAGAATGAAATCATGGAGAATTTGACGGAAATAATTAAGGGAATTGTGACTTGAGTAGTAATATAGTTTCGGTTACAGACAGAAAAACACACAATCTCCATTATAATAAGATATATAATTTACATAAACTACAGAAAACACACACACACTCATATACATATATATATATATAAATATATATATATATATATATGAGTGTGTGTGTGTGTGTGTGTGTGTGTATAGTTGAATGAAGTGACAAATAAAAGTTTTAACTTTTATTCATTTATTTGGGAACGATATTACTACCAATTGGTAGTAATATCGTTCGATATTACTACCATTATCGTTCGATATTGGTAGTAATATCGTTTCCAAATAAATGAATAAAAGCTAAAACATTTATTTGTCACTTCATTCAACTATCAACGCTCTATCACAGATATTGAGCACTCTTCTAATAACACTGTACGTTGGATTACTATTACTTTTTTCTAGTATACTAGTACCAACCATACACATTAATATATATATATATATATATATATATATATATATATATATAAAAATGGACTCTCTCGTCGGTTTTGATGCATGAGTGTTCATCCAATGAACAACCAACACAGTGATTTGTTTATAGTGGTGAAGGCTTGTGTAGGACCATTCCAAACTTTTTGGCACAGTCAATAGGAAAGAATTGGTGCATCAAGGAATGCCACCAACCCAATCAATGACTGACCTCAGTAATTTTTAATTCAGAGTTATCCCTCTCCTAGACTGGTTACCTACCCAAGGTTAAAGAGCCCAGTCTACCCTACTTTTTAACCCATAGATGGAGGGAGAATATATGGATTCATACCTTTCCCAAGGGTATTAGCGCTATGTGAAATACCAACATATATATATATAAGTAAGGTGTGTCATAAAAGTATCGAGATTGAAGCTGTATTTATCAAGATAGAAATAAACAATGAATGGAACGTTCTTTTTTTTTCATAATACAAGGTGTGTCATAAAAGTGCCGAGTTTGAATCTGTATATATCAAGATAGAAATGAAGAATAAATGGAACGTTATGTTTTTTTTTTCAGAATACAAGGTGTGTCATAAAAGTGCCGAGTTCGAATCTGTATATATCAAGATAGAAATGAAGAATAAATGGAACGTTATGTTTTTTTCAGAATACAAAAAAGAGAGTTCGAATCTGTATATATCAAGATAGAAATGAAGAATAAATGGAACGTTATGTTTTTTTTTCAGAATACAAGGTGTGTCATAAAAGTGCCGAGTTCGAATCTGTATATATCAAGATAGAAATGAAGAATAAATGGAACGTTATGTTTTTTTTTTCAGAATTGTGTCATCTGTTTATACAAGGTGTGTCATAAAAGTGCCGAGTTCGAATCTGTATATATCAAGATAGAAATGAAGAATAAATGGAACGTTATGTTTTTTTTTCAGAATACAAGTGTGTCATAAAAGTGCCGAGTTTGAATCTGTATATATCAAGATAGAATGAAGAATAAATGGAACGTTATGTTTTTTTTTCAGAATACAAGGTGTGTCAAACAGTCCAAAAATCTCAATACTTTTTTTAACACACCTTGTATATATATGTGTATGTGTATGTGTGTGTGTGTGTGTACATATATAATTCATAAAAATTGCATGGAAAGCTTTTCTGTTTTTTATATGTGTACTTGCACTAAAATGTACAGTTGTTTGAGAACAAGTGTCGTTATTTTTGCACACATCTTTCTCAATATCGCAACTGGTGCAAGTCTTAATCTATACGTATGTGTGTTAAGTAAAAATGCAAACCATTTTTGCCTCCCTCAACTCCCAACCCCTACGATTCAATGTCAGACTTATTAGTTGGAACAAGCAGACAATTCATTGAATCTCAAAACGGCGCAAACAATTCGACTGTCCAACCCGGATGAACGTAAATTAGACATAAATTTGAAAACGGGACGCTAATGTTGTTTCTGCGACGGTATTAAATTCCTTTTAATTCTTCAGAACCAATTCTGGTGTCAGATTTAAAGACTCATTGGTCTGTCTGGTTTCCAAAATAGCCATTCTCACGAGACAGTAAACCAAACCTTAAACTTTTTTTTTCTCAATCTTTTTTTTTCTGTTTTTTTTTTTTTTTTTTTCTCTTCTATTTTCTCACTACCTTCGACCACATCTGATATCTTTTGCTTCACGCACAGAGAACACTTCTCTACATATGTTACTGTCTCACTCTGTCTCTGTCTCAATATGTGTGTGTGTCATTCTATCTCTCTGTCTGTCTGTCTGTCTGTCTGTCTGTCTGTCTCTCTCTCTCTCTCTCTCTCTCTCTCTCGCTTGCTTGCTCTCTCTTTCTGCTATGAAATATCTTTTGCTTCACCCATAGACAACACTTCTCAAAAATTATTACTCCCCCACTATGTGTGTGTAGGTCCCTCTTCCTATCCCCCCTCTCCCCCTCTCTCTCTCCCTCTCTCTCTCTCTCTCTCTCTCTCTTTCTCTCTCTCACTCACACACACATTCTCTCTTTCTCTCTCTTTCTCTCTCTCCCTCTCACTCACACATTCTCTCTCTCTCTCTCTCTCTCTCTCTCTCTCTCTCTCTCTCTCTCTCTCTCTATCCCTCTATCTACCTATATCTGTCTTGGTCTCTTTTCCTTTTGTTATAATCACACTCTTTATTTTTTTTCTCCACCTTTGATCGCCTCAAACCTTTTGCTTCAACTTCTGTCAACACTTCCCTCACTCACTCACTCACTCACTCTGTCTGTCTGTCTCTCTGTCTCTGTCTCTGTCTCTCTCTGTCCTCTCTCTCTCTGTCTCTCTGTCTCTCTCTGTCTCTCTCTCACTCTTTATTACTATCTCTCTTTCTTTATTACTCCCTTTCTTACTCTATCCCTCTCTCTGTCCCTCTCAGCTATTACCCCCCACCACCCCGCTTATTTTTCATTTTATAGTCCTGTCTTATCTTATATTGCTGTTATCACTTTCTTTTCTAACTGTTTTTTTTTTTCATTTTCTTTCTTTTTTGTATTACCTTCGGCCGCCTCACATTTATTTTGCTTCAACCATAGTAAGCTCTTCTTTTTATCTCCACTTATTACTCTCTCCTCCCTCTCTCTCCCCTTCTCTCTCTCTCTCCCTCCCTCTCTTTGTTATTACCTCCCTCTCTTCTCTTTTTCTTATTTTTTTATAGTTACATTCCATTGTATACATTATTACTATTATTACTCTGTTTCTCTTTATTACTTGCTTCATTACTCTCTCTTAATTCCTCTCCACTTCTCCCCCCTCTCTCTCTCTATTCATCAATCTATCTTCATCCTTTCTACTCTTTCCTCTTATTTCCTTCTTAACAGCCACCCCCCTCTCTCTCTCTCTCTCTCTCTCTCTCTCTCTCTCTCTCTCTCTCTCTCGTTTTTATTTTAGTTACCCCTTCTCTCCCTCTTTTTCTTCTTTCTGATAGTTCCGCAATAAAGTATGCAATATCCCCGTTATTACTTCCTTTTCTTTTTCCCGCTATTTTCTTAGCATCTGGCTTCGTTTTCAGAAGAGATTTTTTCTTTGGTATTTTTCCTCCATCTTTTGTTCGTTTTCGCAAAAAGCGTCTCTCTCTCCCTCCCTCTCTCTATATCTATCTCTCTCTCTCTCTCCCATCATTCTTTGTTTCTCCCCTTTCTCTTCCTCCCCATTAAATAATGTTCTTTTGTTGCCTCTTTCGTATATTGCCTCTGCTTTTCCTCGTTTACAACGATTAAGTGTCGAAATCTCAGGCAATTATTATCAGTTTCTTTTTATCCATCAACGACAGTAAAATAAGTGTTTGAGGACAGAATTTTAAGCATCTATTTCCTCCCCCCCTCTCTCTCTCTCTCTCTCTCTATATATATATATATATATATATATATATATGTGTGTGTGTGTGTGTGTGTATGCATATATATACACATAAACATATATATGCATATGCATACATACATATGCATATATACATATATATACATATATATATACGTATATGCATATATATGTATATATGCATATATATGCATATACATACATATACATACACACACACATACAAACACACACACACATATATTATATATATATAATTTTTCTTACACGAGACACTAATTATTAGATTTTACATATACGTGATCTTAATGTTCTGACGATATAAAATCTACCATTAATTAGATGCAATATGTTACATCGAATTTTTCTAACTTTCTATTCTTTGATTGTCTGAAGAAGCCAAATATATGACACTGAATTTGATTTAATTACTGCAATTTTCATAAAAAATATATTAATTATATGAAATACGACCAGTGACTGCGTGCAACCGTGGCCATTTTCTCTTTCCTAAGCTAAAAGTATTCATGCCCTGTCGACTGGTGCTGTAGAATACGCCAGCTGCACCTCTGCAGAGGAGGAAAATTAACCCCAATTGAGCCAACTGTTTGCCGTGGATACTGACCCGTGATGCTTAAAAACGGAATCCTAGTGGTTGAGCAGTCTTGGACATGTGACACTCCACTCTGGCCCTTACTTTGGCTAGACGTGCGATCGGAGAGGCCCTCTCCTATCAATCGGTTGATCACGTCAAGCAAATATATTATTGTCCTAACCCTACCTCCTTATGGCAAACCCCAAACCATTTTTATCATATGTGTGCTAGAAGGCGGTGGATGAGCGTCATTGCTCTGAGTATGACGTTAAACTACATGTCATGGTGAAGTTCCAATTCTGGAGCTCTAGGGAGTGTGGAGTACCCCTTTATCGTCATTACTCCCAGGTCCACTCTGATCCGGGATGGTAATACCTGTTAGAGTTCAATCTATGGGTTATACCAATTAGAGTTCAATCTATGAATTATATTCTTATTATAATGGAGATTGTGTGTTTTTCTGTCTGTAACCGAAACTATATTACTATTCAAATCACAATTCTCTTAGTTATTTACGACACCTTCTGCAGGATTTTATTTTTTATTTAAACCTCAATTATTAATAAAATTGTTTTACATTATTAATACTGTTGGTAATATCTACATATTAATAACATACAATTGTATTTATATATACAACAAAATACCAGTTTACAGTGTGAATGGGAAGGCTAATTTGCATATTGATATTAAAAATTTGATTTTAATAAATATATGCTTAGTATTACTGATTTCTAATTGTTTGGTTTTATCTTCATGAATATTATCTAAAATCTCAGGGATAAATCTTAAAAGAAATTCATTAACAATAAAAAATAACAGTAATTTTATTCTTTACTTCCTATTTTAACTAAATAGTTAAATTAGGAAAATTTAGCAATGAAAGACGGGAGTGAGAGAAGAGTAAGTTTCAGTTGTTCTTTATTTTTTATTATGCCCCCCTCTGTTTCAAATATTTTTATCTGCTTTCTTATTTAGTTTCATTAGCATTTCTAATTTGATACAATATTTTATTACATTAAAACTTAAATATTTGCTAGTAGGAATAATAGAGATTAGAAAAGTTGAATACCATCAAGAATGAATAAAACAAAATGTCTTAGGAAAAAATAACCCGACAAAAATCTGTCTCCGTGTAGTTTTCATGATTAAAGAAGAAAGATGAATCGCTGAAGAGAGAGAGAGAGAGAGAGAGAGAGAGAGAGAGAGGGGGATGCAGACAGACAAACAGACAGACAGAGAAAGAGAGACAGAGAGAGATACAAGGGGTAGGGGAAAACAAACTGACAACCCTGATGGAACATATCCAGCCCGATACGAAAGTGGTATGTCCCAACCCTATTGCCTTCATGGTAACCCCCAAACTTTTTATCATATATGTGCTAGAAGGTGGGTGCTAAGGGTCTTGGTGTCATGGGTATGATGTTAAACTTCATCTGATGGTGAAGTTTCAATTCCGGAACTCTATGAAGTGTGGAGTACACCTTCATCTCCATCACCCAACATCGCCAGTGTAGGTGGGGGGGGAAGGTGTATTGATTTTTGTGATTTTGATACTTTCAAATGCTGGATATTTAAAAGTAGAATTTCAATGTTATTTCAATGTATAATTTAATTTTTAAATATTTCCGTATATATATATATATACCAATCCCTCCGCACGAGCAGGATGCGACACAAGGTCAATTTCTTAAGCGGAGTTTAATAGGTTTGAATTCAGAGTTTTCCTTCTCCTAGACTGGTTACCTAGCCATGGTTAAAGAGTCCAGTCTGTCCTGCTATTCATCCATAGATGGAGGGAGAATTGGATTCAAACCTTTCCCAAGGGTATTAGCGCCATATGAAATGCCAACGGCTTCGTCCAAGAATTGAACTCGCGTTGACGAGTCCATTTCCTACGACTCTAACCATTAGACCACTTGTTTTGAACTTTGTTTGATGCATGTCAAATATTTTCGAATATAAGACAAATCTTTATAATTTTTGCATGAAAAACAAGAACTTGGAATATTTAATGTGTATTTATATTTAGTTAGTCGTTATTTGTTTTATTTTCATAATCTCATCCGGGCATACATACATACATACACACATACCACCGTTTATATATGTATATATATTTTTAAAAACACTTTTGTTGTCTGATAACTGCTACAGAGCAAGAAACCAATGGTAGCAAAATTGTTCCAATGATGATAAATATAAGCTAAAACTTTCATTTATTTATTTATTCATCTATTAAGGCTCTATCACAGATATTGAGTACTCTTCTAATAGCACTGTATATTGATTACTACGCTTTTTCAAGTATAATAGTGCCAAACATACACATTGATATATGTATCGATAGATATATATTGATAGATAGATAGATAGATAGATAGATAGAACAGAGCTTTATCTTATATATAAAAAAAGAATCAATGAATGTCTTAATTATAACAATGAAATAAATCACGTTAAAAATAGTACATCTTCAAGAAAAAAGGATGGTGTGACCTATTGTCGGTATCAGCGAGGTAGTCTATCGCCTTTTGGCAAGCATTAGAGCTGGGCGTTTGTTTTAGATGAGGTAGAGCGCCACACCTACCAATGATATTTCCATGCATATTTCAATTTTTGAATATATTCGAATATAAATCAAATCTTCATAATTTTGACACAAAACAAACAGGAATCGGTGATATTTAATGTGTATACATACTTACTTTGTCGTTAATTGTTTTATTTTTGTAGTTTCCGGACATACATAAATGGAAACATACACACCAGCTGCTCTTCATATATGTACTGGAAGCGGCTACCCGGCATCGCTTGAGGAGAGGGCGGTTAAAAAGTTCCGCAGATCCATTATTATTGAATCGCAAGTTGGATCTTCGCAGGAAGCCCCATTAAAATCCCTACGTAAAAATTGCCTTGATCCAGCCACTCTGAAAAACATTAATGTATACTACTTAAAACATTAAATGAAAAAACAAATTCCATGCTGTTATCATGTAAATTTTATTGTTCAATTATAAATCCAATATTCATTATTTTTCTCCAAAAGCAAGATCCGGTGATAGTGAATGTGTATATATACATATGTACTTTGTCATTAATTGTTTTATAGTCATAGTTTCCTCCGGACATACACCCATACATACATAGACAGGAACTGCCATTTATATATGTATAGATAGATAGATTATGCTATATACTAAGCTGAACATGGTAAATATTAAGACTGCGCCAACTATTTTTAACCATATCACAAGCTTTTTTATTGGCAAAGGGTAAATATACGCCGTAGTAAAAACAACATCCGAACGTCACATTTATTCCGCAGTTACAAATAATAAAGTGATCATTCAAAGGAGGACAAAATAAAAAGAAGAAAAAGAATCGGATATGAGTTTATATTCATTGACAAGATCCAATCTGGATGATAAAAAGTCCATGAAGCCGTCGCTCGTATCTCTGTTGCCCAGCAAATATGGAGAACTATTTGAATGACTCAGTTCTAAAAAAAAAAAAAAAGAACCAGAGATGATCCTAGTGTGGGCGTCGCGGGTCTATACTGACAACTGCGGAGACGCGTTGGTGTAATGGTTAGAGTCGTATAAAATGGACTCGTCAACGTGAGTTCAAATCCTGGACGTGGCTGTTTACATTTCCCATAGCGCTAATACCATTGTGAAAAGTATAAATCCAACTATTCTCCCTCCAGCTATGGGTAAACAGTAGAGTATACTCGGCTCTTAAACCTTGGTTAGAAAACTAGTCTAGAATAAGGAAAACTCTGAATTCAAACTTGTTAAACTTTGCTTAAAAATTGACCTTGTGTCACATCTTACTCGTGCAGAAAGGTTGGTAAATATGTATGTATAAGTATATTATGAACTACGTGACAAGTGTGCATAGGCATACGTATGTTTCAAAGTAAAACATTATTTTTCCTCA
The DNA here is from genome assembly GCA_023376005.1 of Doryteuthis pealeii. NCBI lineage: Eukaryota > Metazoa > Mollusca > Cephalopoda > Myopsida > Loliginidae > Doryteuthis > Doryteuthis pealeii. The sequence continues at coordinate 31,654,548 of CM042146.1, forward strand.
TATGGTAATCATCAAATAACAAAGGCTGGTGCCTGGTTTTAGACAGCAAAAACAATAATTCGTCGTAAGATATGGACATGACGACATGAGTTCAAATCTTTGACGAGGTAGTCATTTTGCATACTAATATTATGCCGTTCCAAAATGATCCAGAAAAAAATAATAACTGCTCCTCGATTCTTTATGGCAAAAGATTCGGTTTTTAAACATACATAAGTCACTACAAATAAAGAAACATTAAACTGCAGAGAATTTTCTTTACTTACAAAAAAATTGAATGATTCAAAGATGGTTTCAAAAAGAGACCATCTCCTTTGTAGGACGTCTGCACACTGAAATAATGGCGGACATTTTGACTCTAGAGTTAAAGCAGGGAAAACAGAGAGGAGAAAAATGAGAAAAGAAAATTAATTTATTTTCTACAATTTATTTTTAAGTCTATTTTTTTCTTTTAATTCATACATTTTTTAAATTATGAAAAACTACATTTTCTTTATTTTTTTATTTTTTATTCCTTTTCTTTTTTTCTCTCTTTTGAAAATAACTCCCGCGTAAAGAGTTATTAGTCTCAAAATTATTAATGTGCTATTAGTTCTGTCTTGGCTACAAGTTGAAAGTAATTTTTTGACTTTGGTGCTTCTATATTTATAACGCTGCATGCACCTTGTACCTAACAGGAGAAACACCGGAGTTAATCATGTAAAGTAAGTAATGGGATTAAATGTTGAGGAATAAAAGCGGATAAAACACAAGTGACTTTATTCAATTAAACTTTCACCTCGGTGCATTAACGAAGATTCATCAGAATTTTATTTTGGACAGAATATATATATTTATATATTGAAAAGGTGTATTGTTGTAACCCAAATATCAGTGTTAACATAGAAAGAAAAACACCAAGTATTAAGGTTTTACTGTGCAAAGATTCAAAGTGAACAGAGTAATTAGCAATTGCTTGGTTAAATTAACAAGTTCTGTGAGATCTTGTTGTTTCTATCTTTCGATGTTTCGTTTGATATTATTTATAGGAAAAGATGATTCCATTCTCATTATTTAGGTACTATATGATAGTATGGATTTTAGAATATGACTGCTATATTCAAAATCAAACTTATTCAAAATGAGTTGATTTGCTTAATTTATTGAATTTCGAGAATTTGGAGTTTTTCTTTGTTTTTTCTTTGTGTAATATGTTTGTTTTCGGTTAGAATTTTTCGACAATTAGGAGAGAAGATGCATGTGAGTGTCGTGAAATTGAACTGGTATCAGATAGAGTGTTAAGCGTAGTAGTGAAACCAACGTAGGTGTTTTCATTTTCGGATTAAATATGAGGTCAAAAGATTTAAATAATATCAATCATCAAGCCTCTTGTTGGCGTTTAAATTTAATTGAATTAAAAAATAAACAAATATCGTGATTTAACTTATTTTCTTTCTTCTTTGTTTTATCTATTCTCAGATATTTTTATTATTTTAACTCCTTTTTTTAACAGACCGTAAAAATGCTTTAAGAGAATGAAATGAGCTAGCAATGTAGTATATGCATTTATCAACCCCTCCACGCGAATAGGATGAGACACAATATCAATTACTTAAGCAGTTTTTAACAGGTTTGAATTCCGAGTTTTCTATCTCTTACACTGGTTACCTAGTCAAGGTTACAGAGCTCCGTCGGCCCTACTATTTTCCCATAGCTGGAGGCAGAATAGTTGGATGCTTATTTTTCCCAAGAGTATTATCGCTGGATCCGTTGTATAACAATTCATTAAGTGCTTTTTGGTATCCAAGTGTCTTCAACTGACCATTATATATTAGCTATCATAGAGAGACTGCACTAAGTTCATTATTTGGAAGACATTTGTTAAGCATCGTCGGGGGTGTTTCAAATAACCCCGAACTGTTTTGGTCAAATAGCTAAATTAGTCATTTTTTCATTTAGGTGTTTACGGGGCGGTACATGTTTATCCTGTTTCATACATAAACATATTTTGTTAATTAATTTTTTAAAGTATTACAAAGTTAATGAATGTTAAACTTAATTAACTTAAAATTAATTAATGTTAAAGCTTATAAAGTAAAAATTAATTAATGTGAAAGTTTTTAAGATGTATTTTAAAAGAGTTGACATGCTACAAAAGAGGTAAAGTAAATTAAGTGGGAACGTAGCCTAACCATATATTGAATGAAAATTATAATTTAGACTTCATGGTCTCTCTCTCTCTCTCTCTCTCTCTCTCTCTCTCTCTCTCTCATACACACACACACACACACACACACACACACACACACACATATATATATAATATATATATATATATATATATATGGGGGGGAGAGATAGAGAGAGTAAAATAGTTATTTACTAAGCTTCGCTTAGATATGGCACAAGGCCGAATGTAAGGGACACCCAGTGAGACTCGAACTCACTAGTCATGGTTTGCCAGTCTTCCTTGCTAACCATTACACAACCTGAGGTGCCTTAAAAAAAACTAAGCTTTGCTTAGATATTGCACAAGGCCAGAAGTATGGGGCTCCCAATGAGAATCGAACTCACTAACAATGGTTTGCGAAGCGAGCTTGCTAACCATTACACCACGAGAGGTGCCCAAGAGAGAGTAAAATATGGAAATATATCTGATAATATGTTGTAAATAGAAAAATACAAGGTATTCTAAAAATATGAATTTATTCTTCACCATCTATACATATAATATCAAGGGTAGTTGTGTGTATGTATATACGTATGTATGAATGAATGTATGTATGTATGTATGTGTGTATGTGTGTGTCCAGAGGAAACTACGAAAATAAAACAATTAAAGAAAAAAGTATATATATATATATAATATATATATATATATATATATATATATATATAGTGACATTTACTATAAACCGATTTTGCTTTTTGTGCGAAAATAACTAAGATTTTATTTATATCTGGAAAGATATTAAAAAATGAGGATTTAATGGAGAGTCATTGTTTGCATTTGTGATTAAAACATAAATCAATTATGTAAGAAGGATTTGTCTCATACCCCACTTGTATGGACTGGGCACAAGGCCTCGGTTTAATGTGGGCCCATCCACAAGCCGAAGCTCATGGGTGGGAAAGAACAAAAATTGCGTCGATTCCCTCGGCATTCCCCCCCCCCCAAGGGTGCGCCTCAGGCACTGGGCAATAAACCCAGCCCTGCCTGTCCCCTTTAAATCAAGGGGCAGGTATTGCCTGGGGGGATAGCCCCCTGGGATCGACGCTATTATTTGTACTTTACCCTGATCCAGTGGCCGAAGCACACTGGACCCCCGCCCCGAAGGACGAGTGCAAGGTCTGGAGACCCTACACAAGGGAAGTATAAATCAATTATGTAAGACCTAAACAATCAATGGATCTCTGAATCAATGGATTCGATTCAAAGTTCCGTAATGGCTCCCAAGTTCGACATGAAGGTTGCCGAGTTCGAAGAGAAGGTTCCCGAGCCCAACAAGAAACACGTGGAGAAGGTCGGAGGGCACATCGGCTGAAACGTTGTGTGTATAACAATAAAGACGAGAACAATAGTTGTATTCCTTCTCTAGTAACAGTTACTGTACCAAGGTTAAAGCTCCCAGTCTGTCCAACTAGTTACCCATAGGTGGAAAGAGAAGAGTTGGATATATACTTTTCCCTAAGGGTATAAGTACTATGTGAAATGCAAACAGTCTCGTCCAGGATTTGAACTCGATTTACAGGGACCCTTTCCTATGACGATAACCATTACAAGCGCGGGCCTTCTGAATTCTATATATCATTATAATAGCATTATCTTTTTATATAAGCTACTCAGCTGGATTCGTGTGTTTTATTTTACGGCATATCAACCTCAGTGGGTCATTTAATGCCGATAAAGTTTTGAAATTAATTCATTCTTAACGGATACTCATTTTTTATAAACACATTTTTCTATTTAACCCATAGATGTGACCCTAACAGGTACTACAACTCCGGGTCAGAGTGGACTAGGGAACAATGTTGATAAAGGGGTGCTCCATATTTCCCAAACCTCCAGAACTGAACCTCACCATCAGTTTAATGATATTCCTAGGACATGAAGACCCTCAGCCACCGCCTTCTAGCATCCATTTGATGAAAAGGGTTGTGGTTTGCCATAAGGGCAATAGGATTAGGGCAATCATATATTTGCTAGGGCGCTCAGCTGGGCACACGTATCTATTCGAATTTTAATTTTTACAACTAAAAAAGCTAATATTCCGTTTCAATACGTTTCTTATAGAGACAGTGACAGATATTGTGCCGCCAAAACAACTGCCTCTTCCCATTTCAAACTGTGTTTATGAAACCTATTCACCACGTGCAAGATGCGTCACAAGATTTTTTTTTTTGTAGGCAGTAGCCCTCCTGCACATAAATTCATGGTTGAGGGCAATTCTAAAAATTACTTGGCTTCGTTGGTAGTACCCCCACTGGGAAGCGCTTCTGGCATCAAGCAATGAACCTAATCCTTGTCCCTTTAGACTAGCGGCAGGTGCTGCCTGCGGATCATGCCCCCCTAAAGCTAAGCTCTTCAATGTGTCAGCCGGAGTGGGCTTCATCGTTTTAAATGACTTTCTGAACAGTTTGATATATAATTTAAACAAAAGTTGAGATTTTTTCCCTATACGTTTAACTAATTTAAAAGTTGCTTATTAAAAATACAAAAAGAAAAGACGATGGTTGATTAGACACTTTCAATCTTAGTTTTAAACAGGAAAAGATCCGTTGACGTAGAGGCTAACGTGCAGAACTGTAATATCGAAGTAAGTGAGTTCGAATATATATGGTGACCTTTACATACATAGGGATGTCTGTATTAAAACAGTTAAAATCACCTTCGCAATCTATGGGTGACAATAGACAGGCGGTTAAGGTGTCTGACTGATTCTGAACCGATCGGATTTCAATACCGGCTGTAGGTAGCTTACTTAATGTCTAGCCACACTAAAGAGACACAATAAGTCGAAACACGTGTCTGTGGATAACCACACACACATATATATATATATATATATATATATATATATATATATATATATATATAGGAGTTCAATTCCTAGACGAAGCTGTTGGCAATTCATATAGCGCTAATACCCTTGGGAAAGGTATGAATTCATATATTCTCCCTCCAGCTATGGGTCAAATAGTAGGGCAGACTGGGCCCTTCAGCCTTGGGTAGGTAACCAGTCTAGGAGAGGTATAACTCTGAATTCAAAATTCCTCCAGCTATGGGTTAAATAGTAGGGCAGACTGGGCCCTTCAGGCTTGGGTAGGTAACCAGTCTAGGAGAGGGATGACTCTGAATTCAAAATTCCTGAGGTCTGTCGTTGATTGGGTTTGTGGCAACCCTTGATGCAACAATTCTTTCTTATCGACTGTGTCAAAAGGTGTGGATGGTCCAACACAAGCCTTCACCACTATAAACAAATCACTGTGTGCGTGTTCATTGCATGAACCCCCATGCGTCGAAAATCGACGAGAGAGTCCATAATAATAATAATAATAATAATATATATATATATATATATATATATATACAAGAGTATTATCCTATAACAAACATGTTCATATATATATATATATATATATATATATATATATATATATATATATGAACATGTTTGTTATAGGTTAATACTCTTTGAATAAACACACAAAATGTAATATTTGACAATTCAATATCTGATTAGTGATTGCACTTCCTGTTCGAATTTCCCGAACTGAATGATCAACAGAAAAGCATTTACTAGTTAAACCGGTATCATGGGGGAGGGCTAGGTTAATACGGGGCTTCAGATCATGGTGAGCAGAATAGGCAGTCTGTTTGTTGTAATGAAGGACAGGACAAGCGGTGCATTGTGTGGCAAAAATACCCGTTCGGTTCATTCTCTGTCGATTGGGGAGATTACACGATATGAAGAATGGCGAACAGCTCGGACTGATGTGACTCGATGTTCAGTAGGAAGTGACATCTGTCTATATAAACATTTAAAAGTAAATAAATGAGAAAATGGAGAGGAAATGAAAATATAAAAAAATTCATGAAAGAAAAGATGGTAAATATAAAGAAGAATTATTTCTCGGAATTTTTTTAGATGAGGCTTGATAATTAGTATCATTTGTATTATTCGGACTATTGTCCTCATCTTCATTGTTATCTGTACAATTTTATGGACGATGAGCCCTCAGGCTTTCGTCAGGTATTTCTTGTCGGACTTAAGAACCTTCTTTTCGGACGCGGGAAACATTTGGATACATAGATTAGGTTAAGGCAGTTCTAAGTGACAGTTATCTCTAGACTACAGGTTCAATCCTGGTCAGGGGCAGCAGTAACATAGATTAATAATTCTTAATACCTGTACCCCAGATATGGTTAGCGGAATGATAACAGGATACCTCCGTGGACTGAATAAAGGGTTGGGTTCAAAGTTCCGTGATGGCTCCTGATTAAGACAAGAAGGTTCCCGATTAGGACACGAAGGTTCCCGAGTCCGAAAATAAGGTTCCCGAGTCCGACAAGAAATACCCAAAGAAGACCGGAATGATACATCGGTCGAGACGTTGTACAGATAACAATGAAGATGAGGACAATAGTCCGAATAATCCGAATAATACTAAAGAAGAATTATCAAAAGAAACTAATAACAAGCATTTTTTTCAAAATTTAAGTAAAAAAGAAAAGTTGGCGGAGTAGCCTATTGTCGGCATCAGTGATAAATCGCGGGAGTCTATCACCTTTTCGCTAGCGCTAGAATAGGGAGTTCTTAAGATGGAGTAATGCTGAATTTCAGCGCTACACGGAAAGTCCTGTGACACTGCGGTGCCAAACTGCATTGGCTTCTTAGCTTTCCTTTGGACCACAGCGGCAGTGTGGATAGGGGGATCTGCTGGTTGAGCAACAGCACATCCTCCATATCAACACGAACAGGCTACGTAGTTAAGAGAAAAAAACAACAGTTTTGGACACAACACCATTGTCTTTTGCGGACGGCAGGATGCCAACAAGAACAGGGAGATTGAATTTGTTGAGGTGGAGCGCCACACCTACCGTCAGGTCCCCACTTTACTGTACAGATCAGATTATCAGATCTGTGCGACACATACGCTTAGTTGGCGGGGACTGGATGCGAATCAGGAACCTTCCGATCCCTGGGCGGGAGCTCAACTGACTGAGCTAATCCGGGCCCCTTTATAAGAAATTTAAAACTGTATCTAAAGAGAAAAAGAAGAAATACAAAAAGAAAGAAAGGAATACAGATAGAGCAAAGTGTTACACTTTTATAACCATTTTAAGGACAGAGAAAGAAAGAATGAATGAAAGAAAGAAAGAAAGAAAGAAAGAAAGAAAGAAAGAAGAAATAAAACTAAGAGAAAATTGAAATAATGCAAAGGTCAACAAATAAAATAAAGAAAAAAATTCATAATTCTAATCTGTTTTAATCAAACATAATGAAAAACATGAAAAGAAGGAAAGAAAGAAAAAGTGTGAGCAAGAGTTAAATCAAGATTATTATACTTTTTACATATTGAAGTGTTTCGCAATAACTCCTAAGTAAACATATCAAATGTTGTATTAGGTTGTTACAAAAATAATGGCCGATTGAAGTGCTCGGTTTTAAAATGTCATTTTAACATAGAATTTGTTGTTTATTTCAGGTGAATTTTTGCATATATACTCATCAACTGCCTGCAATTGTTCATTGTCAAGACTGCATGTCCCTCTTCTACCTTCTTCATTTTCAAGACTCTCATCTCCACTGCGGAATTTCTGGAACCACCTTCGTACAGCCCGATCACTTGTGGATTCATCTCCCCCATGCTTTGTTGATATTGGCAGCAGTTCGGAGGCATTGTGCCCAAGCTTGAACTCATGCAACATAAGAAGCGAAGGTCATGTTTACGCATGTTCATCTTTGAAGGCCCTATTTTTTCAAAAATACTTTCTGTCTGAAAATAAATAAAATTTTGGAGCACACATTAATTATTATATATGCAAAAATTCACCTGAAATAAACAACAAATTCTATGTTAAAATGACATTTCAAAACCGAGCACTTCAATCGGCCATTATTTTTGTAACAACCTAATAATAACCAAATTATCATACTCTGGTATATCTTGGTCTTGCTATATTATTATTAGTAGTAGCAGTAGTAGCAGTAGTAGTAGTAGTTTTTCACACCTGCCATTGCACTGGAGGCTGAGTGACAGCAAGTCTCCTCAGATCTCCAAGACTCTTCTGATTATTCTACCGATCTTAACAGTGCTGTAGTTTGAATGGTCTCGATTCTTCCTCTGATTTCCAATTCATCCAAATTCTTTTCCAGAATTGTGGGGGCCGTTCTAAGGGCGCCAATTACAATTGGTACGACCTTTACCTTCATGTTCCACAGTTTTTTTCAGTTCTCTGGCAAGGTCCAAGTATTTGTCTATCGTTCGCTTTCTTTCATTTTCACTCGCTGGTCGGCCGAAATGACAGGTTCTCTTTCAATCAATCAATGCTAGGTCTGGTCTCCTGGCTGGGATTAGGTGATCCGTCTGTACCTTGAGTTTTCACATCAGCATTAGCTGATGGTCTTTCACTGGAGTCTGAGTGACAGCAAGTCTCCTCAGGTCTCCAGGACTCTTCTGAGTATTCTGACAGATTGCAGCAGCGCAGTGTTCTGAATGGTTTCAATCCTTCCTCTGATTTCCAAACTTTCCAAATCCCTTTTCCAATCCTTTTGGGACCGTTCCAAGTGCACCAACTACAATTGGTATCACTTTCACTTTCATATTCCATAACTTTTTCAGTTCTCTGGCAAGGTCCAGATATTTGTCCATTTTTTCATTTTCATTTAGCTTCACCCTGTGATCTGCTGGAACTGCAAATCCACCAGTTGACAAGTTCTTTCTTTTTTGATTATCAACACTAGGTCTGGTCTTCTTGCTGGGATAAGGTGATCCGTTTTTATTTCAAAGTCCCAGAGAATTTTATCTAGATCACGGGGTAGTATATCCCCTTTCCACAAGTGCTAGACTAAGGAAATTGTTTTGGCGTCCGAGGTGGGGCGCCACACTTACGATCAGTCCTCCACTTTACCACAAATCTTTGTGCTACTTATACACCGAGTCGGCGAGGGTCGGTATAGAACCCGGAACCTTGTGGTTCCTAGTCGGACGCTCTACCGACTGAGCTAAACCTTCCCTTTGTAGTAGTAGTAGTAGGAGGAGGAGTAGTAGTAACGATAGTAGTAGTAGTAGTAGTAGTAGTAGTATAAGAGTACCTGCAAACACTCGGTTGATCAATAGTGGCCATTCATATAGTCAGACTTTTTGAGCTGCTAATGGCGTCTAAGCCAACCCAGTGACCATTGCACAGTGTTATTGTCTTGGACATGTTGTGTAGATAAAAGATTAGCAGGCGATTTTGTTGGTATTCAGGGTAAATAAGGTCACATCAGTACGTGTGCGAATACCATATGGTTGCGTGTGGTGAATACCATTGACTAAAAATAGTGGCGATAGATTCAATGTTTTCAGGGCGAAAAAATCAAAATGATGTCTCAAAATGGATATAATGAATTGTTTTAAAATCATTTCCGATATACATTTATATAACTACATAAAAAATGTACACGGTACATGAACCAGTTAAAAATTCAATTAACATGGACAAATAAGGTTGATAACTTTAAATTTATTGGTTTAATAAATGTCTCGTCAGATATATAACTAATATATACATATATATATATATATACATATATATATAAATATTAATAAGTCATCCACAGACACGTGTTTCGGCATATCATGCCTCTTCAGTGTGGCTATACACAACTATCCTTGGGTAGGGTCGAACTCAGACTGACCGTCTCTCTGCAGATTATAGAAAACACTAAGAACAGGTGTCCGAACGAACTATTCCACAGCCTCAACACAATTACTACTACTACCATTATTCTTACCACTTCGTTCTCCCTACATCAAGAATCCATTTTCAACAGGTCGTATATACAAACTTAATTTTCTGTCCACATCTAAACGAACTTTCCAAACTTAACATACGAACTTTTACATTACATTACACCATTTCTTAGAAACCTTTCCACATCATATGTACACATTCTATTTCTTTGTACATTCACATTTTGTTGATTATCGCAAATTATTCTCTGAATAAATTATTTGTATTTTTATAATCATATGCATTTTTTTTTATCATTTCTCCGTATTTTTTACCTAAACTGTGTCATATTTTAATTCGTCATTCCTAATATTATTGAACACATTCCATAACCCTCACACATCTGAACGCAACTAAGCTAATGATGACCTATTGATATTACTTAGTCATATACTCATAAAACAAAATCTTTCTCATATAAACACACATAGACACACATGAACATAACACCAGAGACTCACACTTAACACAACGCAGAGAATATGGAATATATATATATATTTACCAACACCTCCACACGAGCAGGATGTGACACAAGGTAATTTATTAGCGAAGTTCAATAGATTGAATTCAGGTTCTCCTTCTCCTAGACCGGTTGCCTAACCAAGGTTAAAGAGCCCGGTCTGCCCTACTATTTATCCATAGCTGGCGGAGGAGTAGGATTCATACATTTCCAAGGGTATTAGCGCTAAGTGAAATGCAATTAGCACGTCCAGGATTTGAACTCGAGGCGACGAGTCCATTTCCCATGACTTTAACCATTAAACCACGCACTTCCTAAAAGCAAGAATAATTAAAGAATAAAGATAATAAAACAATATATAGAAAATATTTTTTAATAATCTGTGTATGGGCTCTCTATGGTTAGGTAACCAGTCTAGGAGAAGAAAACCTGTTAACCCCATTCAAGAAATTGACCTTGTGTCGCATATTGCTCGTGTGGAGGGGTTGGTAAATATATATATATATATTATAATATATATATAATATATATATTTACCAACCCTTTACGAGCAGGATGTGGTCATTTTTTAACGGAGTTCAACAGGTTTAAATTCAGAGTTCTCCTTCTCCTAGACCGGTTGCAACAAAGTTAAAGAGCCCAGTCCGCCTCTACAATCTATCCATAGCTGGAGGGAGAGTAGGATTCATACCTTTCCCAAGTATATTAGCGCTAAGTGAAATGCAATTATCACATCCAGGATTGAACTCGGGGCGACGAGTCCATTTCCCTTGACTTTACCATCACACAAGCGCTTCCATTTGGAAGATATAAGACACAAAATTGAATGGACGATACCCGGCAGCACCTCCAGAGTTTCAGAAATGTTCTGACGAGGAGATCTGATGAAATGCAAAAGTGTAAATCCTAATTATCTGCTGTTGCTTATCCGTCGAATACTATTCTTTATGAGTGTCCTCATCTCCGCTAAATAATGGACCATTCCGTTTTTTGGTTTTTTTTTTAAAAAGGAAAGAAAAAGACATCCTAGACAGAAAAAAATATAATAAAAGAAAGAAAGAAAGAGAGAAAGTAGGGAGATGAAAGAGAGAGGTGTTGAGCGCGCGGAAGCAATGATGCTAATCTGTTTCAATGGAACATGAAAGAATGAAAGAAAGAGAAAGAATGAGAGAGATTAAATCAAGATTATTATACATTTCTCAGTCGCTAGAGCGTTCGACTAGTAACCAAAACGTTCCAGGTTCGACACGGCCCTCGCTAACTCAGCGTATGAGTAGGACAGAGATGTGTGCGGTAAATTTAGGAGTTGATGGCAGGTCTGGCCCTCCATCACTGCCACTAAATAATCTTCTTGCTCTAGCATTAGTGAAAGGGAATAGACTCCCTCGCTCTCTGGCTGATACAGACTTTAGGCCGCCCAACAATTTATTTTACATATGATATTTTTGAATAGCCCTTTAGTAAACATATCAAACATTGCAATAATTAAATTATCAAACTGTAGTATATTCACATAGGTACTTCTATTATATATACTAGCAAATATATGCACCTTCGGGTGCAAGTATTTAGTTTGATGTTATAAAATATTGTATCAAATTATAAACTATTTAGAAAATGATAAACTGAGGGGGTATAATCGAAAAATAGAACAGCTTTAGATTATACTCTTCTATCATTTTCTTTCACTCCCGTCTTTCATTTTTCCTAATTTATCTATTTAGTTAGATTATGAAGTATTATAATAAAATCACAGTTCTTTCATCTTGTTTATGAATTTCTTTAAGATGTACTCCCGAGATCTTTGCTCAATTCGTTAAGAGAAAACCAAACAATTAGAAATCAATAATACTAAGCATATATTTATTAAAATAAATTTTAAATATCAATAGCAAATTAGCCTTCTCGTTCACACTGTAAACCGCTATTTTGTTGTATATATAAATACAATTACATGCTATTAGTAGGTAGATATGGTCAACAGTATTAATAAGGTATAACAATTTTATCAATAATTGAGGTTTAATAAAAATAAATTCATGGCAAATGTGACGTCAATAACTAAGGGAATTATGACTTGAATAGTGATTTAGTTTCGGTTACAGACAGAAAACACACAATCTCCATTATAATAAGATATAATATATATATATATATAATATATAATATATATTGGTAATAGCTCTTTAAGTAACAATCAAACGTTATAATAATTAAATTATCATAATGTGCTATATCCACAGGTCCTGCTAGTATACACTAATTCTCCTCCGCACTTATCGAACCTTTGTATACTTTGGGTTCACCAAGAGAGGGGGGTCAAAATGATCGAGTCAAGAAAAGAGGTCTGGGTTGAGGACCGGAATTTACAGCAACCCCACCATATCAGCTTACGTTATTTCTATTGTTGCACTATTGTTTTTGTCATAAGGCGATGCGTGTCTGATAAAGAGACAAGCACAGATGGATTAAGTATGAAAACAGAAAAGACGACATGTACCCGTTTGACCCACACTGACCGTCGGTTTATGGGCACATCTAAATATCAGGGTGGCATGACATACTGCACTAACAAGGGCTTGAACGCACGCATGCAAGCAAGCGAATATCATAAAGGTGTATCATATTTATATTCATATGTTGGTTATGTATTCGGATTAATCCTCGTTTGCTTATTGTCTGCGCTTATACAGTGTCTACTGTGTCACTTCCTCAGTCTATATATATAAATGTAATATATATATATATATATATATATATTATATAATGTGTATGTTGTGTACGTGTGCGTGTGTATATATACAGACAGGTTATCCAAACACTTGCACATACAGATACACACTACGATAAAAACACGAAGTGTACCAAAAGAACTTAGAACACTTCGTGCTTTTCTACTTTTTCCACATACTGTCGGACTGATTAACCCATTTTACTATTATATAATATATATTAATATATATATATTATATTATAATAATATATATATATAATATATATATATATGAATGGTATAATGGATATGAATCCGACAATATGTGTAGAAAGTTTTTAGATAAAACAAGATGTTAAAAGTTTTGCTGACAGAAATCTGGTATAATTTTTAATAAGAATGCTTATAATTTTTTTAAATAAAATTTATTTTATTTTTAATATAAAATGCGCATTTTTAAAATTTTTTTTTAAATTCCGGTACTGATCGGGAGCATTCTGTGTCTCGTGATTAATAATATATTTATTTCGTCTTTCCGTTTACAATGTTGCTTTGATAATGATCTCTTCATATGGTCGAAACAGATTTCAGTCAGCAAAACTTTAACATCTTGTTTTTTCTAAAAACTTTCTACACACACACACTATATATATTATATATAATATATATATATATATATATATATATAAACAAATAAATCGTATGTGTGTGTGTCTGTGCCTGTGTTTGATACAGACACATTATTCGAGCACCAGCACATACAGATACACATGCCAATTACACACGATGGGTGTATTAAAACAGTTAAAATCCCCTTCGCATTCTGTGGGTGAGATATGGCCGAGCAGTTGAGCTATCCGACTGCTGCTAAATCGATCGGATTCTATCCGACGTTGTAGGTATCTCACGAATGTCTAGCCACACTGAAGAGACTGATAAGTCTAAACACGTGTCTGTGTGATGACTAATATATTATTATATATTAATATTTAATTTTTGCTTGAAGGCAATTACAATGCGCATATCGCATAAAATTCGATAATTATGAAGATAATAAGGACAAGTAAATTTCGCAAAGAATTACTCGGTGTGATAAACATCGTACGGACTGTTTCAATTTATTAAGTCTCATCAGCGATATATACTAACGATTTCCCTCCGACAGAAATCGAAACCGGGACTTAGCAGGATAGTCAAGAAACTATACTGTTTCAGTCCGATACAGCACCGAGAAATTCTTGCAAATTAACCTGTCAATGATAGTGTGGCGTCTCTACCATATGAGGCAAGGGAGGCGCTGAGTGAATAATAACAAACACATCCGGGCCTCTATGCTCTTCGACGAAAGAAATAATATATATATATATATATGTGTGTGTGTGTGTGTGTGTGTGTGTGCGTGTGTGTGTAACTTTAATTCTGATCACCAACCTTTTAAAACAATTTGATTGGGAAATGTGAACGGGTGGCTTGGTCTTGCCGGGAAAGAAGCGTTTAAAATGAGAATCAATATTTCATATAAATTAATCTTTCTAATTTCATCTTTTATCATAGATGATGCTTTTAAAAAATGATACATTTATACTCGGGTTCCTTAATCGTGCGATACCCTCTGGTTAGAAATGAAACCGTCCAATTCGTCAAGATGAAACCAAAAAAGTAAATACTGATTATCTTGTATTGCTTATCTGCTTAATTCTTATTTCTTATGAGTGTCGTCACCTCAGCTAAATAATGGACTATTCCATTATTTTTATAAGGAAGAAAAAGGATATGCTACACAGAAATAATAATGAGAAAGAAAGAAAGAAAAAGAAAGAGAGTAATGGAAGGATAGAGAAAAGGTGCACATGGAAGCGATAATGCTAATCTGTTTCGATAGAACATAATGAAAAAATGAAAAGAAGGAAATAAAGAAACGTGAGTGTGAAAGAGTTAAATCAAGATTATAATATTATATTGAACTATTTTGCAATACCCCTTATGTAAATATATTGAACTTTGTATAATTAGACTATCATACTGTTGTATATCCACAGTCCCACTTATATTCAATTATTTATTCAAGGTCGAAGGAAGCCATTAGGCATATGGGTCGAAACGTCCTGTACGTAACAATAAAGATTAGGATAATAATCAGAAAAATCCAATTTAGACAAATATTAATTGGAATAGTCACCTGTGTTTGTGGTTTCAGTTTATTCATTTTTGAATGTTTGGGATGAGGCTTGATGATTAGTATTATCTGCGTTATTCGGACTATTGTCCCATCTTCATTGTTATTTGTACAATGTTTCGGCCGATATGACTCCGGCCTTCTTCAGGTATTTCTTTTCGGACTCGGGAACCTTCTCGGATCGGAACCTCTTTCGAACTCAGGAACTTTCTTGTCGTAATCGGGAGCCATCACGGAACTTTGAACCTAACCCTTTATTCAGTCCAGGGGGTTTCCTGTTTTCATCCGCAACCATAGCTGGGTAGGAGTTGTGTTAATTATTTTTCTATGTTACTGCTCTACTCAGGATTGAACTCGGTATCAGAGATAACTGTCACTTAGAATTGTCTTAGCCTAACTACCTTATCCACTAGGCCATGTGTCGAGAAGGTTCCGATTCTGACAGAAATACCTGAAGAAGGCCGGAAGGCATATCGGCCGAACGTTGTCAAATAACAATGAAGATGGTGACAATAGTCCTAATAATGTAGATAATACAGGTTTATCCAGTTTATGAGTTTGTTGGAGTTTTTTTGTGATATAAACTGTGCTGGAGTCCCACCGCTTAAACTTATAGATTCTGCGTTGGCGCGTGGATTAAAGCCAGCCAATCAACAGCTCGAATACGTGGTAAATTAACTATATATCGTCGATCTTGAAAGCCGTTCATTTGCACGTAAGCGCACTGACGAACGGACCTAAACGAAAGATTCTGCTCAACCAAAGGATTCTACCAAACACCAAGGGACACCGGGGAAGAACCAAAGGATTCTTCACTATATCAGCCTCTGCTTAACACAAGGCCTCTCCACTGTAAATTGCTCTCATTTGAAACCTAAAAATGGCCACAAAATCGTAACATGTTTACTGTAAGTGGGGTTGCTACGGTCGGTGTGTTAGTTATAAAATATGTTTAATATATACTGGTGACGGTATTAATCAAGGTTTTATTTAAGGTATTTTTATTTTTGATGCAAATTGCTTCTAGATATTTAGGCATTTTTCATTGTTTTTATTGTTACGATTTTTATGGCCATACATTAGGCTTCAAGCAAGAGCGCTGTCCAGCGGAGATCCTTTGTGTTAAGCTGAGCGCGATCCGTAGTAAAGAGTCCTTCGTGTTGCTTTAGTGTTCCTTAAATTGGATGATCCTTTGGTTGTTTCTTGGTGCTCCTCAGTCTTGCAGTCCTTCGGCAATGATTGCAAATGGACCTCTGTCAGTATCAGCGATTAAGTAGTTAACCAACCACGTATTCGGGCTGTTGCTTGGTTGAGGTTTAAACCAAGTGACCTCGGCTAGTCTGTAAATCTAAATGGTAGACCGCAGCAATATCACCTAATATCACCAAATATTCCAACAATACAGGATTTTATTATTAGTGAGGATTTTCCGGATATCGGTGGATGCAAATTTGTCAGTGCATTGTTATGTTTTGTAGTTAGATATTTAATGGAAATAAGTAGTATGTAAGATCAACGGGAGAGACTGGTTGTAGTGTGGCCAATGTAGGTATAAATTTTAAAACAAGTGGGCTTGAATGCAATGAATTGAAAATCACCAAGAAGAAATTGTAACATAGTGGGTCTTCATTTTTTTAATGGGCTTGTTTCTTCGTGTGTGAAAACGACCTTAAAATAAGATCCGTGGTGACTGTACTGATTAAAACGAACTCGGCGGAAACTCTTGTCAACAATATTCATTATGGCTGTGATCGGTCTAGCAGTTGTCAATGCAGGTATTTGCCTCATACCCACTTGTATGGGCTGGCACAAGGCCTCGTTTAACGTGGCCCACCCAAACGTCGAAGTTCATAGTTGGGAAAGAACAAAAATTGCGTCGATCCCCTCGGCATTCCCATCAAGGGGCGCCTCAGGCACTGGGCAATAACCCAGCTCTGTCCCGAAGGGGCAGGTATTGCTCGGGGGACAGCCCCCTGGGATCGACGCTATTAATTTGTAAGATCTAGGGCCGAAGCCACTGGACCCCACCCATTGGTGGGTTTACATAGCAGTTGTCAATGCAAATGGAGCGATATAGAAAAACTTGTGATTCTCCTGCCTGTCAGTTAAATGTCAAGCTTGGGGAAAAAGAAGAAGAAAGAAAGAAAGAAAGGCTGCTTTTCCTGTATAGTCTACAGGTCTACGTTGTGTTGCTTATCCATACCCTTTCTGCTTTCACTCACCTTCTACTTCTCGACTATTCGCCCTCCTTTATTGATTACCGTTAATCATTTCCATATCTTTGTTCAAAAGAGCCCGTAGATGTCTTGTGTAGTTCACATCTGGCTTCCAAAATTTTCCCAGAAATGCACCATAGAGTAGTACGAGCACGTCTTTTCTGACTTCTCTTTTGTTCTCTGCATTAACTTCTAATGATGTTTTAAAGAATTCCCCGATGAAACAGAAATTTCACTTTTAGTATTAACTAAACACTACATCTCTCAAGCAAGGTCCCGGTATGCTTTTGTTTTTTTTTTCTCTACCTACCCACGTTATATACTGTTATGTTGTAGAGGGAGTTCCCATCGTGTTTGATAGTTAACAAGAGTCTCGAGCTCATTACTATGAATATAGAGTTTGACCTCTACTGGATTCCCCATATTTGCATTCACGTGTATCATCGAACCTGCCGTAAACGAGTTTGAATATACCAACTGATTTTTCTTGCTGTTCGCATTCTTATTAGTAATCAATCGAAAAGATCGTATATAACGCCAGGAGGCGCGCAGCGTAATGGTTTGAGTCGTGGGAAATGGACTCGTCGACCCGAGTTCAAATCTTCGAGGAAGCTATTTTGTTTTTCATATAGCGCTAATACACTTACAAAAGGTATTCACCAAACTACTCTGGCTCAGCTATAGTAAATAGTAGGGCAGACTAGTGTAGGTAATCATCTAGGAGAAGTAAAAATCTGAATTCAAACCATTGAAAACCTTATAAGAAATGACCTTGTGTCACATCCTGCTCGCATGGAGGAGTTGATCGGTAGAACGTTCGGCTAGAACACAAGGTTCCTAGTTCGACACCCGCCCACGCCAACTCAGCGTATGAGTAGCGGTAAATCTGTGCGGTAAAGTAAGGAGCTGGTGGTAGGTGGCGCGCCACCTAAGACATTTAAATAATCTCCTTGGTCTAGCGCTAGAGAAAGGGGGATAGACTCCCTCGCTACATGGCGATACCGACATTAGGCCGCCCCGATACTTTATACTACTTATCAGCATTCTTATCTAATTTCATTAGTCTTTCGAATTTAATACATTTCATTACATTAAAATTTGAATATTTTCGCCCGGTGGGTGCATATTTTTGCGAGTATATATAAAGAAAATAACACATTAGGAAAAAAACGACCAAATGTGAAAACAACCTTATGAAACAAATTGAATAACAAACACAAATAATTACTTTAAATTAATATTTTGCCTATGTGTCTTGAATTCTGTTTGAGGATAATAAAAATTCATTCTGATGAAGCCATCAAAAACAACAGAGGATATATATATATATATATATATATATATATATATATATATATATGTGTGTGTGTGTGTGTGTGAGAGAGAGAGAGAGAGAGAGAGAGAGAGAGAGAGAAATTATAGGAAATCCGACAGTATGTAGAGAAAGGTAGACAAACACGGGATGTTGTAGAAAATGGCCTACCTATAAACATGCACTTTCTACAACATCCCGTGTTTGTCTACCTTTCTACACACACACACACACACACACAAACACACACACAAACACAGACACATACACACACACACATATATATATATATATATATATATATATATATATATATATTATCTAATTTTTAATATACTTGATTTTTATAGGTATCTACCCAGGGTTTCAAGCATTTTTGCTTTCTTCAGGATACCTTTAATTCTAATTTAAAGGTATCCTGAAGAAAGCAAAAAGGTTTGAAACCCTAGGTAGATGCCTATAAAAAACAATTATATTTAAGAATAAAATAAATAAATAAATAAAGCTCCTACAACTTGTGGTTGAGCACTGTGATTTCTTTGTTTCATCCCGGAAAAACTTTATATATATATATATATATATATATATATATTATATGTTGTGTGTGTGTGTGTGTGTGTGAGAGAGAGAGAGAGAGAAGAGAGATAGAGAGAGAGAGAGAGAAATAATAGGAAATCCGACAGTATGTAGAGAAAGGTAGACAAACACGGGATGTTGTAGAAAATGGCCTACCTATAAACATGCACTTTCTACAATATCCGTGTTTGTCTACCTTTCTACACACACACACACACACACACACACACACACAACACAGACACATACACACACACACACACACACACACATATATATATATATATATATATATTTATCTAATTTTTAAATATACTTGATTTTTATCGGTATCTACCCAGGGTTTCAAGCTTTTTTGCTTTCTTCAGGATACCTTTAATTCCTCTGGTATTAAAGGTATCCTGAAGAAAGCAAAAAAAGTTTGAAACCCTAGGTAGATGCCTATAAAAAAACAATTATATTTAAAAATTAAATAAATAAATAAATAAAGCTCCTACAACTTGTGGTTGAGCACTGTGATTTCTTTGTATCATCCCGGAAAAAATTAAATATATACATATATATATATATATATATATAGTGCTAATTTGACTTACTAGTGACCCAAATTACAAGTTTTCTAAGTTACAAGCTGTCACTTATAATAAAAATTTGATTTGTGTTGAAAGTTAAAATTAGAAGTTCGAGCGAGCTTCAGATACGCTTATGCTAATAAGTCCACTAAAAGCATTTATGTTTACGAATTTATCAGGCCAAAGAAAAATATTATTTATATATATTAAAAAAAAGTAAACACTGGAATATATTACAGCACATGATTCATTAAAAGTCTATTTTATTAAGTTTTATAAAATACGGTTTTTTTTTATTTTCATTTAGAATTAAAACTGAACAAATTAAAATTAGAGTTATTTTCTGGGGGGACTGGAACAGATTAATGACATTTCAGTTTATTTCAATGGAGAAAATTGATTTAAAATTGATATACGAAAAATTGAGTTACGATCGGAACATTATCGTAAACCAAGTATTATATAGATTTCATCAGGCCGCCAATTTTAAAGAATAAAATTGACAGTCTAATGAAACTCCTATGTATACACATATACATATTGGTAGAAATAAATCTATAACTGCAAGTATGACTGATTGTTAATCTCTTTTCCTTACCAAATATATTGATCTGTACAAAATTATTGATCATTGGGCTCTCAAATTGAACTTTAACGTTATGTTGTTAAAAAAAGGAATATTCTAGAATCATCTACAGAATACAATTCTATATTTTTAAATAAATACACGTACACATTTCTTTTCCCAAACTTAAGGGAAAGAAATTAAAACAAACACACAACACAATCCTTTTCCCAAACTTAATGAAAAGAGATTAAAGCAAACACACGAACACAAATCCTTTTCCTAAATTTAAGGAAAAGTGATTAAAACAAATGTTTACACAAAAATCAAAATCGATTGGCTAGGTTAGCATTGCTCACTACTACGTCCATGCGTTTGCGCCAAAAATTAATTACTTTTCGGTCCCATCTTCTAATTATAAAAGACCGAGGAGAAATCAACAATTACACACAGACTTCATCTCACATTCAAACCGGACACATCCGACGACCACAAACGAACACAGATCTCGTCTCGCTGCCAGATAGAACAACGACTAAGAAACAGGTGTTCGAACGAACTATTCCACAGCCTCAACACAATTACTACTACTACCATTATTCTTACCACTTCGTTCTACCTACATCAAGAATCCATTTTCAACAGGTCGTATATACAAACTTAATTTTCTGTCCACATCTAAACGAACTTTTCCAAACTTAACATACGAACTTTTACATTTTACATTACACATTTCTTAGAAAACCTTTCCACATCATATGTACACATTCTATTTCTTTTGTACATTCACATTTTGTTGATTATCGCAAATTTATTCTCTGAATAAATTTATTTGTTATTTTATAATCATATGCATTTTTTTTTATCATTTCTCCGTATTTTTTACCTAAACTGTGTCATATTTTAATTCGTCATTCCTAATATTATTGAACACATTCTCATAACCCTCTACACATCTGAACGCCAACTAAGCTAATGATTGACCTATTGATATTACTTAGTCATATACTCAATAAAACAAAATCTTTCTCATATAAACACACATAGACACACATGAACATACACACAGAGACTCACACTTACACACACGCAGAGAATATGGAAGATATATATATATATATTTACCAACACCTCCACACGAGCAGGATGTGACACAAGGTCAATTTATTGAGCGAAGTTCAATAGATTTGAATTCAGAGTTCTCCTTCTCCTAGACCGGTTGCCTAACCAAGGTTAAAGAGCCCGGTCTGCCCTACTATTTATCCATAGCTGGCGGAGGAGTAGGATTCATACATTTCCCAAGGGTATTAGCGCTAAGTGAAATGCAATTAGCACGTCCAGGATTTGAACTCGAGGCGACGAGTCCATTTCCCATGACTTTAACCATTAAACCACGCACTTCCTAAAAGCAAGAATAATTAAAGAATAAAAGATAATAAAACAAATATATAGAAAATATTTTTTAATAATCTGTGTATGGGCTCTCTATGGTTAGGTAACCAGTCTAGGAGAAGGAAAACCTGTTAAACCCCATTCAAGAAATTGACCTTGTGTCGCATATTGCTCGTGTGGAGGGGTTGGTAAATATATATATATATATATATATATATATATATATATATATATTTACCAACCCCTTTACGAGCAGGATGTGGTCAATTTTTTAAGCGGAGTTCAACAGGTTTAAATTCAGAGTTCTCCTTCTCCTAGACCGGTTGCCTAACCAAAGTTAAAGAGCCCAGTCCGCCCTACAATCTATCCATAGCTGGAGGGAGAGTAGGATTCATACCTTTCCCAAGTATATTAGCGCTAAGTGAAATGCAATTATCACATCCAGGATTTGAACTCGGGGCGACGAGTCCATTTCCCTTGACTTTAACCATTACACCAAGCGCTTCCATTTGGAAGATATAAGACACAAAATTGAATGGACGATACCCAGCAGCACCTCCAGAGTTTCAGAAATGTTCTGACGAGGAGATCTGATGAAATGCAAAAGTGTAAATCCTAATTATCTGCTGTTGCTTATCCGTCGAATACTTATTTCTTATGAGTGTCCTCATCTCCGCTAAATAATGGACCATTCCGTTTTTGGTTTTTTTTTTAAAAAGGAAAGAAAAAGGACATCCTAGACAGAAAAAAATATAATAAAAAAGAAAGAAAGAAAGAGAGAAAGTAGGGAGATGAAAGAGAGAGGTGTTGAGCGCGCGGAAGCAATGATGCTAATCTGTTTCAATGGAACATGAAAGAATGAAAGAAAGAGAAAAGAATGAGAGAGATTAAATCAAGATTATTATACATTTCTCAGTCGCTAGAGCGTTCGACTAGTAACCAAAACGTTCCAGGTTCGACACCGGCCCTCGCTAACTCAGCGTATGAGTAGGACAGAGATGTGTGCGGTAAATTTAGGAGTTGATGGCAGGTCTGGCCCTCCATCACTGCCACTAAAATAATCTTCTTGCTCTAGCATTAGTGAAAAGGGAATAGACTCCCTCGCTCTCTGGCTGATACAGACTTTAGGCCGCCCCAACAAATTTATTTTACATATTGAATTATTTTTGAATAGCCCTTTAGTAAACATATCAAACATTGCAATAATTAAATTATCAAACTGTAGTATATTCACATAGGTACTTCTATTATATATACTAGCAAATATATGCACCCTTCGGGTGCAAGTATTTAGGTTTTGATGTTATAAAATATTGTATCAAATTATAAACTATTTAGAAAATGATAAACTGAGGGGGTATAATCGAAAAATAGAACAGCTTTAGATTTAACTCTTCTATCATTTTCTTTCACTCCCGTCTTTCATTTTTCCTAATTTATCTATTTAGTTAGATTATGAAGTATTTAATAAAATCACAGTTCTTTCATCTTGTTTATGAATTTCTTTTAAGATGTATCCCCGAGATCTTTGCTCAAATTCGTTAAGAGAAAACCAAACAATTAGAAATCAATAATACTAAGCATATATTTATTAAAATCAAATTTTAAATATCAATATGCAAATTAGCCTTCTCGTTCACACTGTAAACCGCTATTTTGTTGTATATATAAATACAATTACATGCTATTAGTAGGTAGATATGGTCAACAGTATTAATAAGGTATAACAATTTTATCAATAATTGAGGTTTAAATAAAAATAAATTCATGGCAAATGTGACGTCAATAACTAAGGGAATTATGACTTGAATAGTGATTTAGTTTCGGTTACAGACAGAAAAACACACAATCTCCATTATAATAAGATATATATATATATATATATATATATATATATATATATATATTGGTAATAGCTCTTTAAGTAAACATATCAAACGTTATAATAATTAAATTATCATAATGTGCTATATCCACAGGTCCTGCTAGTATACACTAATTCTCCTCCTGCACTTATCGAACCTTTGTATACTTTGGGTTCACCAAGAGAGGGGGGTCAAAATGATCGAGTCAAGAAAAGAGGTCTGGGGTTGAGGACCGGAATTTACAGCAACCCCCACCATATCAGCTTACGTTATTTCTATTGTTGCACTATTGTTTTTGTCATAAGGCGATGCGTGTCTGATAAAGAGACAAGCACAGATGACGATTAAGTATGAAAACAGAAAAAGACGACATGTACCCGTTTGACCACACTGACCGTCGGTTTATGGGCACATCTAAATATCAGGGTGGCATGACATACTGCACTAACAAGGGCTTGAACGCACGCATGCAAGCAAGCGAATATACATAAAGGTGTATCATATTTATATTCATATGTTTGGTTATGTATTCGGATTAATCCTCGTTTGCTTATTGTCTGCGCTTATACAGTGTCTACTGTGTCACTTCCTCAGTCTTATATATATAAATGTATATATATATATATATATATATATATGATTACTATATGTGTATGTTTGTGTACGTGTGCGTGTGTATATATACAGACAGGTTATCCAAACACCTGCACATACAGATACACACTACCGATAAAAACACGAAGTGTACCAAAAGAACTTAGAACACTTCGTGCTTTTCTACTTTTTCCACATACTGTCGGACTGATTAACCCATTTTACTATATATATATATATATATATATATATATATATATATATATATAATATATATATATATATATATATATATATGAATGGTATAATGGATATGAATCCGACAATATGTGTAGAAAGTTTTTAGATAAAACAAGATGTTAAAAGTTTTGCTGACAGAAATCTGGTATAATTTTTTAATAAGAATGCTTATAATTTTTTTAAATAAAATTTATTTTATTTTTAATATAAAATGCGCATTTTTAAAAAATTTTTTTTTAAATTCCGGTACTGATCGGGAGCATTCTGTGTCTCGTGATTAATAATATATTTATTTCGTCTTTCCGTTTACAATGTTGCTTTGATAATGATCTCTTCATATGGTCGAAACAGATTTCAGTCAGCAAAACTTTTAACATCTTGTTTTTTCTAAAAACTTTCTACACACACACACATATATATATATATATATATATATATATATATATATATATATATATATACAAATAAATCGTATGTGTGTGTGTCTGTGCCTGTGTTTTGATACAGACACATTATTCGAGCACCAGCACATACAGATACACATTGCCAATTACACACAGATGGGTGTATTAAAACAGTTAAAATCCCCTTCGCATTCTGTGGGTGAAGATATGGCCGAGCAGTTGAGCTATCCGACTGCTGCTAAATCGATCGGAGTTCTATCCCGACTGTAGGTATCTCACAGAATGTCTAGCCACACTGAAGAGACTTGATAAGTCTAAACACGTGTCTGTGTGATGACTATATATATATTATATATATTAATATTTATATTTTTGCTTGAAGGCAATTACAATGCGCATATCGCATAAAATTCGATAATTATAGAAGATAATAAGGACAAGTAAATTTCGCAAAGAATTACTCGGTGTGTAGAACATCGTACGGACTGTTTCAACTTTATTAAGTCTCATCAGCGATATATACTAACGATTTCCCTCCGACAGAAATCGAAACCGGGACTTCAGCAGGATAGTCAGAAACTATACTGTTTCAGTCACGATACAGCACCGAGAAATTCTTGCGAAATTAACCTGTCAATGATAGTGTGGCGTCTCTACCATATGAGGCAAGGGAGGCGCTGAGTGAATAATAACAAACACATCCGGGGCCTCTATGCTCTTCGACGAAAGAAATAATATATATATATATATATATGTGTGTGTGTGTGTGTGTGTGTGTGTGCGTGTGTGTGTAACTTTAATTCTGATCACCAACCTTTTAAAACAATTTGATTGGGAAATGTGAACGGGTGGCTTGGTCTTGCCGGGAAAGAAGCGTTTAAAATGAGAATCAATATTTCATATAAATTAATCTTTCTAATTTCATCTTTTATCATAGATGATGCTTTTAAAAAATGATACATTTATACTCGGGTTCCTTAATCGTGCGATACCCTCTGGTTAGAAATGAAACCGTCCAATTCGTCCAAGATGAAAGCCAAAAAAGTAAATACTGATTATCTTGTATTGCTTATCTGCTTAATTCTTATTTCTTATGAGTGTCGTCACCTCAGCTAAATAATGGACTATTCCATTATTTTTATAAGGGAAGAAAAAGGATATGCTACACAGAAAAATATAATGAGAAAGAAAGAAAGAAAAAAGAAAGAGAGTAATGGAAGGATAGAGAAAAGGTGCACATGGAAGCGATAATGCTAATCTGTTTCGATAGAACATAATGAAAAAATGAAAAGAAGGAAATAAAGAAACGTGAGTGTGAAAGAGTTAAATCAAGATTATAATATTATTATTGAACTATTTTGCAATACCCCTTATGTAAATATATTGAACTTTGTAATAATTAGACTATCATACTGTTGTATATCCACAAGTCCCACTTATATTCAATTATTTTATTCAAGGTCGAAGGAAGCCATTAGGCATATGGGTCGAAACGTCCTGTACGTAACAATAAAGATTAGGATAATAATCAGAAAAATCCAATTTAGACAAATATTAATTGGAATAGTCACCTGTGTTTTGTGGTTTCAGGTTTATTCATTTCTCTGAATGTTTGGGATGAGGCTTGATGATTAGTATTATCTGCGTTATTCGGACTATTGTCCCCATCTTCATTGTTATTTGTACAATGTTTCGGCCGATATGACCTCCGGCCTTCTTCAGGTATTTCTTTTCGGACTCGGGAACCTTCTCGGACTCGGGAACCTTCTTTTCGAACTCAGGAACTTTCTTGTCGTAATCGGGAGCCATCACGGAACTTTGAACCTAACCCTTTATTCAGTCCAGGGGGGTTTCCTGTTTTCATTCCGCTAACCATAGCTGGGGTAGGAGTTGTGTTAATTATTTTTCTATGTTACTGCCTCTACTCAGGATTGAACTCGGTATCCAGAGATAACTGTCACTTAGAATTGTCTTAGCCTAACTACCTTATCCACTAGGCCATGTGTCCGAGAAGGTTCCCGATTCTGACAAGAAATACCTGAAGAAGGCCGGAAGGCATATCGGCCGAAACGTTGTACAAATAACAATGAAGATGGTGACAATAGTCCTAATAATGTAGATAATACAGGTTTATTCAGTTTATGAGTTTGTTGGAGTTTTTTTGTGATATAAACTGTGCTGGA
This sequence comes from Doryteuthis pealeii, assembly GCA_023376005.1. Classification (NCBI taxonomy): domain Eukaryota; kingdom Metazoa; phylum Mollusca; class Cephalopoda; order Myopsida; family Loliginidae; genus Doryteuthis; species Doryteuthis pealeii. Next base: position 31,681,801 of record CM042146.1, read on the forward strand.
GTCCCACCGCTTAAACTTATAGATTCTGCGTTGGCGCGTGGATTAAAGCCAGCCAATCAACAGCTCGAATACGTGGTAAATTAACTATATAATCGTCGATCTTGAAAGCCGTTCATTTGCACGTAAGCGCCACTGACGAACGGACCTAAACGAAAGATTCTGCTCAACCAAAGGATTCTACCAAACACCAAGGGACACCGGGGAAGAACCAAAGGATTCTTCACTATATCAGCCTCTGCTTAACACAAGGCCTCTCCACTGTAAATTGCTCTCATTTGAAACCTAAAAATGGCCACAAAATCGTAACATGTTTACTGTAAGTGGGGTTGCTACGGTCGGTGTGTTAGTTATAAAATATGTTTAATATATACTGGTGACGGTATTAATCAAGGTTTTATTTAAGGTATTTTTATTTTTGATGCAAATTGCTTCTAGGATATTTAGGCATTTTTCATTGTTTTATTGTTACGATTTTTATGGCCATACATTAGGCTTCAAGCAAGAGCGCTGTCCAGCGGAGATCCTTTGTGTTAAGCTGAGCGCGATCCGTAGTAAAGAGTCCTTCGGTTGCTTCTTAGTGTTCCTTAATATTGGGTATGATCCTTTGGTTGTTTCTTGGTGCTCCTCAGTCTTGCAGGTCCTTCGGCAATGATTGCAAATGGACCTCTGTCAGTATCAGCGATTAAGTAGTTAACCAACCACGTATTCGGGCTGTTGCTTGGTTGAGGTTTAAACCAAGTGACCTCGGCTAGTCTGTAAATTAAATGGTAGACCGCAGCAATATCACCTAATATCACCAAAATATTCCAACAATACAGGATTTTATTATTAGTGAGGATTTTCCGGATATCGGTGGATGCAAATTTGTCAGTGCTATTGTTATGTTTTGTAGTTAGATATTTAATGGGAATAAGTAGTATGTAAGATCAACGGGAGAGACTGGTTGTAGTGTGGCCAATGTAGGTATAAATTTTTAACAAGTGGGCTTGAATGCAATGAATTGAAAATCACCAAGAAGAAATTGTAACATAGTGGGTCTTCATTTTTTAAATGGGCTTGTTTCTTCGTGTGTGAAAACGACCCTTAAAATAAGATCCGTGGTGACGTGTACTGATTAAAACGAACTCGGCGGAAACTCTTGTCAACAATATTCATTATGGCTGTGATCGGTCTAGCAGTTGTCAATGCAGGTATTTGCCTCATACCCACTTGTATGGGCTGGGCACAAGGCCTCGTTTTAACGTGGGCCCACCCAAACGTCGAAGTTCATAGTTGGGAAAGAACAAAAATTGCGTCGATCCCCTCGGCATTCCCCATCAAGGGGGCGCCTCAGGCACTGGGCAATAAACCCAGCTCTGTCCCGAAGGGGGCAGGTATTGCCTCGGGGGACAGCCCCCTGGGATCGACGCTATTAATTTGTAAAGATCTAGGGCCGAAGCCACTGGACCCCCACCCCATTGGGTGGGTTTACATAGCAGTTGTCAATGCAAATGGAGCGATATAGAAAAACTTGTGATTCTCCTGCCTGTCAGTTAAATGTCAAGCTTGGGGAAAAAAGAAAGAAAGAAAGAAAGAAAGAAAGGCTGCTTTTCCTGTATAGTCTACAGGTCTACGTTGTGTTTGCTTATCCATACCCTTTCTGCTTCACTCACCTTCTACTTCTCGACTATTCGCCCTCCTTTATTGATTACCGTTAATCATTTCCATATCTTTGTTCAAAAGAGCCCGTAGATGTCTTGTGTAGTTCACATCTGGCTTCCAAAATTTTCCCAGAAATGCACCATAGAGTAGTACGAGCACGTCTTCTGACTTCTTTTTGTTCTCTGCATTAACTTCTAATGATGTTTAAAGAATTCCCCGATGAACAGAAAATTTCACTTTTAGTATTAACTAAACACTACATCTCTCAAGCAAGGTCCCGGTATGCTTTTGTTTTTTTTCTCTTACCTACCACGTTATATACTGTTATGTTGTAGAGGGAGTATCCCATCGTGGTTTGATAGTTAACAAGAGTCTCGGAGATCCATTACTATGGAATATAGAGTTTGACCTCTACTGGATTCCCCATATTTGCATTCACGTGTATCATCGAACCTGCCGTAAACGAGTTTGATAAATACCAACTGATTTTTTCTTGCTGTTCGCATTCTTATTAGTAATACAATCGAAAGATCGTATGTATACGCCAGGAGGCGCGCAGCGTAATGGTTTGAGTCGTGGGAAATGGACTCGTCGACCCGAGTTCAAATCTTCGAGGAAGCTATTTGTTTTTCATATAGCGCTAATACACTTACAAAAGGTATTCACCAAACTACTCTGGCTCAAGCTATAGTAAATAGTAGGGCAGACTAGGTTAGGTAATCATTCTAGGAGAAGTAAAAATCTGAATTCAACCAGTTGAAACCTTATAAGAAATTGACCTTGTGTCACATCCTGCTCGCATGGAGGAGTTGATCGGTAGAACGTTCGGCTAGAAACCACAAGGTTCCTAGTTCGACACCCGCCCACGCCAACTCAGCGTATGAGTAGCGGTAAATCTGTGCGGTAAAGTAAGGAGCTGGTGGTAGGTGTGGCGCTCCACCTAAGACATTTAAATAATCTCCTTGGTCTAGCGCTAGAGAAAGGGGGATAGACTCCCTCGCTACATGGCTGATACCGACATTAGGCCGCCCCGATGACTTTACTTACTTACTTTATATATATATATATATATATATATATATATATATAATTAATGAGTCATCCACAGACACGTGTTTCGGCGTTCCACGCCTCTTCGGTGTGGCTAGACACAACTATCTTTGGCTAGGGTCTAACTCAGACTGACCGTTTGGCAGCCTGATATCTAATCCCCTCGGCCAATGACAGCTGTAGCGGGACTGGTGTTTTTTTTTTTTTTTTAATTATTAAGTACATAGGTTTGTTTATGTATTTTACGGTCACTGAGAGATCAAATTTCCGGGGAAACGATCATTGCTTAAATACTTAGTAGTGAGAGTTAATTTAAATTACCAATTATATATATATATATATATATATATATATATATATATATATATAAGATTTTTGAATTTTTTTTTTATAGAAGCATTGTTGGATAAATTATTATTTATATTTTGCTTGAAGGCAATTATAATGCATGTATCGCATAAAATTCGATAATTATAGAAAAAAATATTGACAAGTGAATCCCGGCAAAGGATGGCTCACTATGCAGAACACCGTACAGACTGTTTCAACTTTATTAAGTCTCATCAGCGATGTATATTAACGACTTCCCTCCGACAGAAATCGAAACTGGGACCTCAGCAGGCATAGTCAGAGACCATATTGCTTCGGCCGCCGGTACACAGCGAACAATCCCTGCAAAAGTAACCTTGTCAATGATACTTACACGCATCTACCATAGTAGGTAAGGGGACGTTGATTGAGTAGTAAACAAACCAGGCCGTAAGCTCTTCGGCGAAGTGAATAAGATTTTTGGATGTTTGTTTTATTGTAAAGAAAGTAGAAATTAACAAATCGTCATCCTGGTATAATATTTATTTCGATCAGAAAGGCAAAATGAGCCATATTGTTCTGTATATAATTAATTTATTGATTATTGTACATTGAGCTCTCTCATGGATTCATACATCTCTTAGGATGTATGAATATATATGTTTGCACTTACAAGAGTATACAAAATGGTTGTACGTTGAGATTTCGATGATCCCAAATAGAATCATCCCTTACTTACCAGTGATTTAGATTATTTTACACACACACACACACACACACACACACACACACATACATATATATATATATAATATAAAATATTAAAATTTGAAGGCAATACAATGCGTATAAAAATAAAAACAAAAAGATGTTTTTTATGTCTTATCGATTTCAAAGAAACTTTATCATCAGAGACGAAATTCAGAAATGGACGTGCTTAAGTTTTTTTGGTTTTTTTCCCCACGCAAAAAAAAAAAAAATAAACACGTCCATTTCTGAATTTCGTCTCTGATGATAAAGTTTCTTTGAAATCGATAAGACATAAAAAAAACATCTTTTTGTTTTTATTTTTATACGCATTGTAATTGCCTTCAAATTTTAATATTTTATAACATACTTAACAATGCTTCAAGAAAATTACCAATTACTTATATATATATATATATATATATATATATATATATATATATACACGCCGCCTGTTATTGAGTACTGCAAACATTTACTTGCTAAGTGTTCCGATATGGTGTATTTGCTAGTCGCATATTGATTCTCATCAGGATTATGTCCCTTTTAACGTGTAATCCGGGCAACTGCGAAGGAGCTGGTCTATCAGTGGACTCACTCGATTATTGCATGGTACAGTGAAGTTGCCTGTCTTAATTCAAATCCATTGATATAACCAGAAGAGAATGAAAGATGAAAGCCTTGCAAATACAACCAATGAATCATTTCCCGTTTCATTTAGATTTTTCTTCTTTCGCACTCTCTCTCTCTCTCTCTCTCTCTCTCTCTCTCTCTCTGTCTCTCTCTCTCTCTCTCTCTTTCTAACTGTCTCTCTTTATTGGTTCTCACTTCTCTTTCCTTCTCTTTCTCTTAATTCTTAAGGGAGCAATGTGGTATAATGGCTAAATTGCGGGACTACGACATCATGGTAAGCGAATTCGAATTTTAGTCGCACTAATACGTTTACTTTCGAACTAATACCCTTGAGTAAAGTATAAACCTCCTAATACCATATATATATATATATATATATATATATATATATACAAAAAAGTATCGACATTTTTTGTACTTTTTGACACACTTTGTATTCTGAAGTTTAAACCTCTATTTACCAATATAGAAATGAAGAATGAATGGAACTTTTTTTCAGAATACAAGGTGTGTCAAAAACTACAAACATCCCGATACTTTTTGACACACCTAGTATATATATATATATATATATATATATATATATATATATATCCGTAGATGGGTTACCAGGTAAGTTGGCATTAGGATGATTCTAAGTTGGCCCCTTTTTCCAACAGCGGAACGTTCAGTTCCAATTTGAGAGCTCGATGTTCAATATTATTGGACTGAGATATATAATTGGTAAGGAAAAATGCTTAAAATCGGTCATTTGCAGTTATATAACCTCAGTGGGTCATTTAATGCCGACAAAGTCGTGAAATAAATTCATTCTTAATGCATAATACAATTTTGTTTATAATCATGTTTTTCTATTCAACCCATAAATGGGACCCTAACTGGTACTACCACTCAGGGTCAGAGTGGACCAGGGAGCAATGGTGATGAAGGGGTGCTACACATTCCCCAAACCTCCATAACTGGAACCTCACCATCAGATAGAGTTTACCGTCATTCCCAGGACATGTAGACCCTCAGCCACCGCCTTCTAGCACCCATATGATAAGAAGGATTGGGGGTTGCCATAGGGCATTGGGTTGGGGCAATCATATAGATTCTAGGGCTTGACGTGGCCAGGCGATTAATCGGAGGGGGCTTCTCCGACCGCCCGTCTAGCCCAAGAAAAGCCTAAAATGTGGAATATAAAAATGTGTTTAAAAAATTGGGTTTGAAAAATATTGAGTACCCATCAAGAATGACTAAAACAACATAAGCTGCAATACCTATTATCAAATAGTAGTATAAAGGTAGCAACAATATTATCAAAAAATAGAATAAATCATGGAACCTTATTATCAAATATTTGAATCAAGGTGCTAACCCTATTATCAAATAGTAGAATAAAGGTGGCAAACCTATTATCAAAAAATAGAATTAAGGTAGCAATCCTATTATTAAAAAGTAGAAAAAAGATGGGACCCCTATTATCAAATAGTAGAACAAAGGTGGAAACACTATTATCAAAAAACAGAATAAAGGTGGCAACCTTATTATCAAAAACCAGAATAAAGGTGGGAACCCTATAATTTAATAGTAGAATAAAGGTGGCAACAGCATTATCAAATAGTAGAATAAACCTGCGAACCCTATTATCAAATAGTAGAATAAAGGGGGCAATCCTATTATCTAATAGTAGAATAAAGCTGCCAACCATATTATAAATAATAGAATAAAGCTGACAACCCTATAATCAAAAAGTAGAATAAAACAACCCAACAAGGGTTCACATGGCGTAAAATACAACCAACCAATCATAACAAACCAGCCAATACTGTTTTTAATATACCCCGAATATATGAAAACATAATGAGAATTTTTAAAGTTGATAGGTTATCATTCGTTGTCTCTTGTGGGGTGGCAAGTGATTTAACGTTTTTAGGTTTAAAAATGGCTGTTGTTATTCCTTGAGCGTATTCATAGAGTTCGCTTTTAA
>CM042146.1:31690652-31710652 GCA_023376005.1 Doryteuthis pealeii
CTAGCCGAGGGCCAATACCCGAACGTCTTCCACTTCCCCCTCAACACTTTTCAACACACCTTCCATTCATCTTCTTTCTTTTTTTTTTTTTTGCTCCCCCTGAAAAGGGGATTTCAGCACAAGAATGAAACGGCGTGTCAACACAAGTATAGAAACACAGTGTTAGATTAAGCCCTAGAAAACAGCAGCGTTAGGGGCCCCTGAGCGAATTGGGGGATGGGTAAGTGGGTGGGTGCCACGACCAAAATAAAGCTGAGGCGTCATGAATGCTGGAAAGTCGGTAGAGGGCGTGGGTGGGGTAACAACCCCACACGCTCATGAATATCTAATAAGTTTTAATCTGAGGATCCATGTGAGTTTGTGTTATAGCCCCGTAATACGTTTGGTCCGTAATATAGCAAGACCCCCAACCCCTCGTACTTTTTCTCCTCCTTAACCCCCCCCCCCTCTACAAATATATCCGACTTTTACTTCTTCCTTCAACATCACAGCCATCATTTTCAGGAAAGCTTCACCCTCGTCTACTAAATAAAATAAAGAAAACATATATCTCCCCTACCCCCTCATATCTACGGACTATCCAATTCTCAAAACATAAGCGTCCCCCGGAGGGGAGTAGCGCTATCCTGTGTACACAATCGACACACCCTTTCAGTGACGTCCGGTCGATTCTGGGCTAAAGCTTAGACACCCCCAAAATAACAAGATGCTATTTATGGTCAGAAAACTGAAAGGGGAAAGGTCTGAGGGTTAGTGATGGAGAGAGATGTTAGTCAAACCAATATGAGCTTGGCAATGGTTATCAGGAGGGGTGGCGGGAGTAATTGAGAATGGGTGGTCTATTCTGTACAGGTCCATCCCTTATATGGTTCAATTGATTCATTTATATATGCAACAGAAGAACGATTGTCTAGCCAAGCACACTTATACAAACCCCCCAACCTTGTGTACATTATTTACAGGAACCTTTTTGGCATCGTTGTTTTTATAACCCCTTCCTCTTACTAAACGTGTTCTCCAAGTCTGCGGCGAAAGTCGGTTGAATGTTAATTTTATAAAATGGTCCATTTTTTTATTTTGGATGTGTTGACATAAGAGACCGTAGAACAAGTTTTACGACGGCTACATCTTACGACAATTTCTCTTTTCAATAAAACAAGGAACACTATTGTCTTCGTTTAAACAATTCCTTCTAAACATGCAAATATCTTTCTTTATAAACACGGTGTCTATTCTTTTTCCAAAATCGTAAACCCTCTGTCTCTATTTTTAAAAGGTCTGAACAGAAAAATTCTCATGTACACACGTGGTTGAGCGCCTGCGTACAAGATCTCGTACAAGATCTCGTACAAACGACAGATGCAGGGAAGATGTTCACGCATGCGCACTCACGCACGCATGTCGGTCGGTTTTAAAAAGAAAAAAACAAACATCCTGCATTTTGTTTATTAATAAATGAAATTAATAAAATGTCAAGACACACAATGGTGTATACATAATTATCACATGTACACAACACCTGTGCCATTGTACGAGGGTGAGTTAAAAAGTAATGCCATTTTGTTTAGGACAGGTATTATTACCAACACAGGAACATATATCATACATCAAAATAAAGCTGGTCCTCCGTGGATCACATCCCTACTTCTTCATATAGTCACCGTTTCTCTCAATATCAATGTTTCACCTTCGAATAATAGCATGTGGAAAAGTAGGGATGTGATCCACAGAGGACCAGCTTCATTTTGATGTATGATACATGTTTCTATGTTGGTAATTATATCTGTCTTAAACAAAATTGCATTACTTTTGGATTCATCCTCGTAGATACTCGCATCAGCGATGTATATTAACGATTTCCCTCCGACAGAAATCGAAACCGGGACCTCAGCAGGCATAGTCAGAGACCATATTAACTCGGCCACGGTACACACCGAACAATCCCTGCGAAATATGAGACTTAATAAAGTCGAAACAGTCTGTACGATGTTCTACACACCGAACAATCCTTTGCCGGGATTCTCTTGTCAAGATTATTTTCTATAAGTATCGAATTTTATGCAATACATGCATTGTAATTGCCTTCAAGCAAAAATATAAATAATAATATATACTTTTCAACAATGCTTCTAAAAAAACAAACATCCAAAAATCGTATATATATACGTATATATATATATGTAAGCAAAATTATTGCTTATTGTTTAATGACATATCAACCGTTGTGGGTTATTTAATGCCCATTTTAATTTTGTTTTCATTTTTCTATTTTGTTTTGTTTTTCGTTTTTCATTTTTTTATTTTGTTATATATATATATATATATATATATATATATATATATATATATATACCCTTGGGAAAGGTAAGAATCCATATATTCTCCAGCTATGGGTAAAATAGTAGGGCAGACTGGGCTCTTTAACCATGGGTTGGTAGCCAGTCTAGGAGAGGGAAAACTCTGAATTCAAAATTCCTGAGGTCGATCGTTGATTGGGTTTGTGGCAACCCTTGGTGCACCAATTCTTTCCTATCGACTGTGCCAAAAAGTGTGGATGGTTCAACACAAGCCTTCACCACTATAAACAAATCATTGTGTGGGTGTTCATTGTATAAACCCTCATGCGTCGAAAATCGACGAGAGAGTCCATGATATATATATATATATATTATTATATTATATAGAGAGAGAGAGAGAGAGAAGATACATAATACATTAAATGGCATATGCGGCCACCTATGAATATACCAGTTAGTATTTTTTTATCTGTATTGCCTACTGCGCGAAAATTCGTTGCCGAAACTTATGACGTGATCTGAAGTCACGAGTGCTGAGTCCGAGAAGAACGTATTTCTCGCTGAACACTCAGAGAAATATCGTTAACAAAAGGGACAGATCTCGTTCTCGTCGATGCCTCAACATTTCGTGACCCTTCATCTGTTGAACAGGATATGTTTACATACCAATGATTGGGTCAAGGTTTGTAGCAGAGACCGTGAGCGCCCCAGAATATAATCTCATTTTCCTTTTTTTCCTTCTTTTCTTCGAAACCACGCTCTCACGAAAACAGAATCGGGGCCTTAGGACCTTCTTTTTCCAGGAAGGGAGTTAACTCATTTTATATCAATATATATATATATATTAATTATTAGAAGAACCTGGTTAGATCAGTCGGTAGAGCGTTCGGCTAGAAACCACAAGGTTCCTAGTTCGATACCGGTCCTCGCCGACTCAGCGTATGAGTAGCACAGGGATCTGTGCGGTAAAGTAAGGAGCTGATGGTAGGTGTGGCGCTCCACCTCAGACGCTAAGATAATCTCCTTGGTCTAGCGCTAGTGAAAAGGAGATAGACTCCCTCGCTGATTGGCTGATACCGACTATTTATTTAAGATAGAAAGTAAAGAATAAAATTACAGTTATTTCCTATTGTTAATGGATTTCTTTTAAGATTTATCCCCGAGATTTTTGCTCATGTTCATTAAAATAAAACCAAACAATTAGAAATCAATAATATCAAGCACATCTTTATTGAAATAAAATTTTTAATATTAATATGCACATAAGTCTTCCCGTTAACACTGTAAACCCTCTATTTTGTTGTATATATAAATACAATTGCATGTATTAGTATGTAGATATGGTCAACAGTATTAATGATATTTAACAATATTAACAATAATTGAGATTTAGATAAAAAATAAAAATCATGGAGAATCTTACATAAATAACCAAGGGAATTGTGTCTTGAATAGCAATATAGTTTCGGTTTGAGACAGAAAACACACAGTCTCCATTATAATAAGATTTAATACTTTTCACCTAGCAAAATTACCAGCTCTTTCTATCCAGTTGCCTTTATTGATGGAATAATGAGTTTATGTAGTTGAATGAAAAATCATTACTAACCAAATATATCGCACAGGACACGCTATGAGATTATGTCGCCGGATTTGGTTATTGCAGGAGGCTTTTTCGATAATATGAGAAGCCTTCGAGCATATATGAAATCGAGGGCAGATAGAGACCAGCTCTTTTTTTATATTTTCATTTGGAACGTCACAACCAAAGAGGTTTGCCCTGGCCGCCTCCGTGGAATCAGTGTATTCGTCGTGTGCTTGAAGTGTCACATCTACACAGCCTTCAACCTGGCGAGATCTATTCCTCCAGATCTTTTCATAATAATTCTTAAGTAAACATATCAAACGTTATAATAATTTATCATACTGTGCTATATTCACAGGCCCTGCTAGTTATTATTATTATTATTATTATTATGAGTTTTTACATCAGCGTTCACTGGAGGCTGAGTGACAACAAGTTTCTTTATGTCTCCAGGACTCTTCTGAGTATTCTAGCCGATTGCAGCAGTGCAGTAGTCTGGATGGTCTCAATTCTTCTATTGATTTCTTTTTTCCAAGTTTATTGGACTGTTCCAGTGCACCAACTACAATTGGTATCACTTTCTCTCTCATATTTCACAGCTTTTTCAATTCTCTGACAAGGTCCAGGTATTCATCCATCTTTTCAGTTTCCTTCAACTTCACCCTGTGATCTGCTGGAACCGCAAAATCCACCAGTTGGCAAGTTCTCTTTTTCTTTTTTCTTTTCTGTTAATCAATACTAGGCCTGGTATTATTATTATTATTATTATTAGTATTATTAATTATTATTATTATTATTTGGTTCCCCCAGGTTTGTATAAAATATTACATTTTTTCGTGTTCTGGTTCACCAAGCAACCAGATTTTATCTTAATCGAGAAGTGTTCACTCACATTTTCAATTGGCAACAACAATACTCGAAACTCGAATACAATTACCTACGATAATGTTGTTCCTTTTTTTTTCTTTCATAAAAATGAAAAATAAAAAGTAAAAAAAAAAAAAAAACTTTTTTCCCTATCAAAATCAGGGAAAAGAAAATGATAGATTCCAAGATGGCGTCGGAAAAGAGGAATCTCTGCGGAAAGACGCGGGGAAAACGTCTTGTGGAAAGGAGAGCAGAAGTGTAACGAGGTAGAGATCGCCCTCAATTTGGCCTCTAGCCGGAAGACGTTGAGAAGATAATAATTTAAATTGTTCTCTCTTTCTATGCTATTTCCTGCGCGTTGAAATGTAGGTTACATTACCAAGCGTTCCCTGAACGACTATCAACATGATTGCCAATACAATCATGTGTTGTCGTCGGCATCACCATCGCCTTAACTATCAACCCCGATTTCATAAAAGAATGAGAGATCTCATCAGCAAGTGTTTACATTCAATACCAACTCGATGTTCATCAGCATCAATAATACAATAAAATCAATACTGTTGCTAAAGGGACAATTGTCACTTTGGTATTGTAGAATTAATCTTTGTTAGATTCAAACGAATAACAGACTTGAATCAATAAAAGCGAGGCTTAGAATATGCTGAACCTAGCCCCCTGCGGAGGGGGAGACACCGCCTAAAGAGAAAAAAAAAAGCGATTTCCTGGTATGATGATGTATGCTTACATATCATTATCATCATCATCATTTAACAATTAGCTCGGATATCATGACAATTTCTCATCAACCTTCTCTATCATACATTGTCCCAGGGAGGTCTTCTACACAGCATCCAGCATCCTCGCATAGTTGATCAATGTAGTTCCTTGCTGGGTGGCCCACATTACCATGTCCATGTGTTGGCTTCCACAAGAGAAACTCACTTATGAGCTCGCCCTTGCTTCTACCCACATAATACCTCGGGTATATTGTTGTATAGCGTATATATACCCTTATAAACATCGGTTATATTATATATATATATATATATATATATTATATATATATATATATATATATATATATTAGAGAGGAGATGGGCTTACTTGATTACTTGTTAACTTCACTTGCTTCTTCTGTTTATTCTTCTAACTTGTCGTCCACCATATACTTGTCTAGTTGACTTATCTGCTGGGTTCCTCTGGGCTGAGATGGTCATTGCTTGTTTTTACATTTCATAAAATCACAAGACTTTGTTTTTCTTGATCAAGTTTTTATTAGCCCATAATTTAATTCGCCGCGGGAAACCGACCTCAGAGCACGTCTCAGCTTTCTGAAAGCTAGGTCGGATCTGACTAACTAGAAACTTATTCTCAAGTGTCCGTATCAGTGGTCATTTGGTCTAAAACGTCATTCATAACCCCCAACGGTTATGGAAAATTCCCACCTCCGCTTTTAATTCTAACGAACTTTATTTAAATTCTAACTTACAAGTACGTTCTAAATTTATGACTTCTCCTAAATTGTAATGATATTCACTTTTCGCCAATGTAATTAGTTTTATGACAATAAGTGAAACCATATAACCATGTATAAATTATTTGTAGTAGATGAGAAGCCTTGATGCCATATAACTGTTTTTACACAAGGAAGTTACTTCATAAGTAACGAAACTCACCAGAAAACGAGCGGACTGTATGTTCCTCGTTACATTAGCAAAACCAATGAGAAGTTCAACTCCATGGTTGTTTTGTTATGTTTTTTTTGATTTCCGTTTCGGGCATTCCTCTCAACGGTTTTATTTGCACACCGGCCTCCCTCAGTGATGTTATCAGCGCCTCGAATTATCCTATTTTTCTGTCAGAGTAAACTTTTCATATATATATATATATATATATATATATATATATAATATATATATAAAGTTTACTCTGACAGAGGATAATTCGTGGAGGCGCTGATTGTCTTACGTCGAAGAGAGTTTCAATGATCCCCAGTTCAATTTTTTTTGTTTTAATTCGAATTTATTATTAATTTTTCCCTTCTAGTTACTGCTTATTGTTTCTTCGCCAAACTCATCTCACTCGTCGGTCGCCATGTTCTCTGGTTGGGCTTACTTCAGGGCTTTCGGCTGGTTGATTCTCTTTCTTGTTTTCTTCGCGCTGAGCTGGGATGGGCTGGGATTGTTTAATAATTCAATTAACAAATATTTGTGTTCTTACGGTAATAAAGCTTTATTTTTAGCCCATGTTTCCACCACGGGTGAGAGAGACCCCGGGAGCTGACAACATGTCTACGCTTCTTAAAAACCGGGTCGAATCTGACTAACTAAAACTTGTTCTCACCAATCTGTAACAGCGCGTTTTCTACCGGAAGGTGAAGTTGGGATAAATTAAACGTCACTCATAATCCCAAACGTGTATGGAAAATTACCCACCCCGCTTATAAATCTAACGAACTTCATTTAAAATTCTAACTACAGGTACGCTCACAATTTATGACTGCTCATAAATTGTAACACTTGTAGTTAAATGGCATATTCAGGACACCATTTTTGGGGGATCTTAACCCTCTGCAGGAGATACAATCAGTATCTACTTCTAAGCCCCAACTACTGGCCGAATTGAATTCTGTTTCGTATATATGATCTACATATATATATTCGCACTTGTTAAGGGCCAATAATTTATCAGCTGATACTCAATAAGGGTTGCCAATCTAAAACATAAGAATAAAAAAAGGTATCAAAACTTTCTAGACTGATCTGGTATATCTAAAATTATCGTTCAGAAGAACGAGTGACTAATATTTCGCTTTTGCCCTTGCATGTAGACATATGGGTATACGTGTTCTCCTTTATTTCGCTTTCACATTGGGATTTCTGCAGTTTGTTTTAATATAAATGCATATGTTGCGTGATTAAGTTGAGTCAATGTGTTTTCATATGCGTACGTACCTGGCTCTATGCAAGGCAAAAAAAAAAACCGTTCAGATTACCTATGTCGATCGGTGCAATCGTGGGTGCATTAAGCGGTGCATAAAAGGTGCCGTCACTACCCCCCGCCTCCGTAAATGCGACTCATGGTTCTATGGGAAAATGACGTGCCTCCAGGCGGAGATCTTAGAGAATGTAAAAGCGCTGCACATCCACTCCTACGTTGCAAAAAGAAATTTACATGAAAGGAAGAGAGAGTGCATGACAAAAAAAAATATGGCGGGAGCGGGGGGGGTTTCTAGATAGCAAGCGGTTGCCAAAAAAGGCGGCAGTGGTATCGCTTTTTGGTAAAAGAATGCGTGTGACTGAAGGTTGGGGTAATGGCTATGTGCACGACATAAAGATGTAAAGAAGAAGAAGAAGAAGAAGAAGAACAAACAACAACAACAACAACAACAACAACAAAAACAACAACAATAATAATAAAGTGTAATATTAGTAGTAGTACTATAGAAGAAGAAGAAGAAGATGAAGAAGAAGAAGAAGAAGAAGAAGAGAAGAAGAAGAAGAAGACAACAACAACAACAACAACAACAACAACAACAAGAGAAGATAGAAGAGGGAAAACTAGAAAGGAAGAAAGAAATAAGGGTTAGAAAAAAAGTCACGAGGGGAATAAGACTTGGATTAATACTACTACATCTACTACAACTAATAATAATAATAATAATAATAATAATTAATAATATAATAATAATAATCTTGAATCCCATAAAACAATGAAAAAAAAAAACACACAAAATAATAATAATAATAATAATAATAATAATAATAATAATAATAATAAGGATTGGAAAAGGGTTTGGAAAGTTTGAAAATCAGAGGAAGAATTGAAACCATTCAGAACACTGCACTGTTGCAATCTGCCAGAATACTCAGAAGATTCCTGGAGACCTGAGGAGACTTGCTGTCACCCAGACTCCAGTGAAAGACCATCAGCTAATGCTGATGTGAAAACTCAAAAGGCGTAAATAATAATAATAATAATAATAATAATAATAATAAGAAGAAGAAGAAGAAGAAGAAGAAGAAGAAACAACAACAACAACAACAACAAAAAAATAATAATAAGTGTAATATTAGTATAGTTACTATAGAAGAAGAAGAAGAAGATGAAGAAGAAGAAGAAGAAGAAGAAGAAGAAGAAACAACAACAACAACAACACAAACAAGTACAAGAAGAAGAAAATAAGTTGATGATGAAGAAAAGGAATGGAGGAAGACGAAGTGGAAGAATAGTAGAAATATTAGTTGTAGTGGAAAAAAAGAAGAAGAAGAAGAAGAAGAAGAAGAAGAAGAAGAAGAGAAGAAAGAAGAACAACAAACAACAACAAGCAACAGCAACAACAACAACTACAAAAATAAGAAAATATCATCAATTATACAACAACAATAACAACAACAGCAACAGCAACAGCCACAAGAAAAACAATATCATCAACAACGACAAGGCCATGATTGAAGAAAAATAAAACCAAGAAGAAAAAAGAATTTAGAAAGGTAAGAAACCTAAAGAAGAAGAAGAAGAAGAAGAAGAAGAAGAGAAGAAGAAGAAGAAGAAGAAGAAGAAGAAGAAGAAGAAGAAGAAGAAGAAGAAGAAGAAGAAAAGAAGAAGAAGAAGAAGAAGGAAAAGAAAAAGAAGAAGAAGATGATGAGAAGAAGAGAAGAAGAAAAGAAGAAGAAGAAGAAGAAGAAAAGAAGAAAAGAAGAAGAAGAAGAAAGAAGAAGAAGAAGAAGAAGAAGAAGGAAGAAGGAGAAGAAGAAGAACAACAAGAACAACAACAACAACAACAACCGCAAGAGCAGCAGCAAGATGTAGGAAAATAGAGCGAGTAACAAAGGGTGGGGGTGCATACACAAAGAAAAGAAACAAAGAGAAATATCACGAAGAAAAAAGAAATAACAAAAAGAAAACGGAAGTATTAATTACAGAAGCTGGCAACATATTAGCAAAAGTCCTAAAAGAATATGAAATAATAAAAATCCAATAAATGAATGAACTTCGTGAAATATAAAACAAAGAAGCAAAAATCCAACCATGGCATGGATTATCTTGAGAATGTCTTGTGGTATCATCCCATAACTAATAATATTAGAATGGATTAAAATGTTTTTTAAAAAACTTATTCGGTATAAATAACTGTTGTATACTGAATCATACAGTATTCAGTATACTAGTACATTCAAACTACATGTGCGCAAGACATATAGCATCTCACAACAGAGTGCCAAAACCTCGAGGAAGATGGTTGGCGTAATGGTTCCGTAATCCTTGCTGTCTCAGTAATTACTTCGATGTTCTCAGACAGCTGAGTATAAATAGTACTAAACCAGTGCATTTTTTTACATAATCTATGCATAGATTATTGTCAACCCCCTGTATTTCTGAAAGGATGGCCCCTTTTCATATCACGGGCAGGATTTTCCATGGAATATTACAGAAAGCCCGCGAAATACGTGAAGTCACGTGGGACCTGGTTGGCTCTCAGTTTCAGCTTGGACGTCAGAGAAGATATATCTGCTTTAGCGGGGCTCACTGCACGCGCGCGGTGTGTTTAGTTAGAGGAAAATGTTTAGTTAAGTAAATAAAGGTTTAAATAAATAATATGGTTTTGTGGTTGATGATTTCTTGCCAACAAGACTGACTTAGAAGAAGAAATGAATCAAGGACGACCAACCAGCAAGAACAGAGAAATAGAAGTGACTAGAGATCACGAATGGCCAAAGAAGTAAGTTATGCATCTCTCTATCTAACTGTGTCTATCTCTACCCCTCTCTCCAATAAAAGAACACTTGTGTATGTACCCAACATGGGTATATGTGTATGAGTATGCAACACACTCACTCTCTACGCTAGGCTTGTCCAAAACAATAACTCAACATGGGTTGACATGTCGTAAAATCCAACACACCAAACCAAAATGTTAAACATGTGTTATGAAAATCTAGAAACTAGAACTAACAGGAGAAGGACAATGATTTGCAGAAGACAATAATAATAACTGGTGGTATGATCTTTTCAGAGAATTAAGAAAACTGTGGAGCATGAAGGTAAAGGTCGTACCAATTGTAATTGGTACCCTTGGATCGGTCCCCAAGGTTTTAGAAAAGAGTCCGGGGGAACTGGAAATCAGGGGAATAATCGATATCCTAATGAGATGCGTACAATTATCTGGGATTTTGATAACTGAATCTGGACCAGAAGTCAAGTTAATTAACAAGAAAATTAGAACTTGTCACCTTGTAAAATTTGAAGAGAAATACCACCAGGCTAGGTTTGTGGGAAACACTCTCAAGGAGGGATCTCGTGGATTTTGCCGCCCCGGCCGATCCCCGAGTGAAAGGGAAAGTAAGCGAAAAGACCGAAAAATACTTGGACCTTGCCAGAGAACTAAGAAAAATGTAGAGCATTAAGGTAAAGGTCTTACCAATTGTAATTAGTATCCTTGGAACGATCCCCACGGGTTTGGAAAAGGAACACGGGTTTGAAGGGAACTGGAAATCAGAAGAATAATCGAGATCATCCTAGCAAAAGCAATGTTGGGATCGGCTAGAATACTCAGTAGAGTCCTGGAGATCTGAGTGCCAAAACCTCGAGGTAGATGATTCGCGTAATGGTTTCGTAATCCTTGCAGTCTCAGTAACCACTTCGATGTTGTCAGACAGCTGTGTATAAATTTGATTTGCTGTCACTCAGACTCCAGTGAACCAGCGACTAAAGCAGATGTGAAAAACTCTAATGGAGTGAAATAATGATAATAAGCTGGTGTCCAAAACAGTATTAGCACTGACTCATCTATAAAAAAAAGTTTAGATGTGGAGAGTGGTCGTCGACGATGGAAAAAGAAGAAGCACTGTGTAATACATAGTCATCATCATCATCATCAAATTGTGCTGACAGGACGGATTACCATCTCTCTCTCTCTCTTCTCTCTCTCTCTCTCTCTCTCTCTCTCTTCTCTCTCTCTCTCCAACGGGCATGTTTATAACACCTAAGATTAATCGTAAACTCGATTAATTTAAAGTAACCCTGAAGAATCAATCGATGAAACTCGAGTAGGTTACTCCTTTCCATTCTTAAAATAAATTTATGCTCTACATTGTATTGAGCACTTTGTATTTGTTTTTTCTCAACCTTAACCTCTGGATATTGTGCGCTTCCAACGATCGTTCTTATACCCACCGGTAAGTTAATACTTTATACATATACAAATATCTATCTATCTATCTATCTAATATATATATTATATAATATATATATATATATATATATATATATCTGCCATCGCTTCTGTAGATGTGATATTGCTTCGATTCCTATGCGTATACAGGCATCGCTTTCTGTAGATGTGGTATTGCTACCTATGTGAACTGGTTTAATAATTTGAGAGTCTTATTTTTTTCTGGTTAAATTGAACTTAACGGTTCTAAATTTCATCATCGTATGTCCCCTCAACTAAAGAAAAGAATACCAAAAATCAGGGAATTAACCGAATTTAATGAAATGTTATATATCAATAATAAATATATAATGCACCAGTTATTTCATTCTAAAACTTTTACATTTTTTCAGGTCAGTTAATTTGAATCCCATATCTTTGAGGCGTAACAGAGATTCTCAAAGATACGTGGTTCAAAATTACTGACCTGAAAAAATGTAACAGTTTTTAAATAAAATAACTGGTGTATTATATATTTTATTCCTTAATATATCAACACTGAAAATTTCACTAAATTTGGTTAATTCCCTGATTTTTAGGGTTTTTTCTTTCGGCGGGGTGACATACGATGGTGGAATTTAGGTCCGTTCAGTTAGATTTAACCCTTTTTTAAATTAAGTGTCACTTCATGATTGTGGTGTTGTCATGATTTTGACATTATCCGTATTTTTCTTTGTCGCTATTTTAGACGTTTAGGCTTCCTATTGTTAAATCCAATGGTAGAAAAGGGTGTAGTTCCAATAGAAGAAAGTTTGATGTATTCCTTGAAATCATAGGTCGAACAATTATGATAGTTAGGCTATTACCAATGACCTTAAATGTATTCTATGTAATTTTTCATTGGTCAATGCTTGCTGCTGATTTTGGGAAAGTCTATGAATTAAAGTGGTGATTTCTCGTCCATCTTATAACCAGATACATCAATACTTTGTGATATTGCATTTTTACTAAAGAATATCTTTAATTAAAATTTAAAAATTATTGATTACAACATATTTCAATGTGATGATTGTTTTTTTTTATGAGTTTTTATTTTATTTTTATTTAAAAAATACATTGAATCAGAAAATACCTTACAAGAGTGAGATAAGTACTATTCTTGTTTTTATAGTGCTCTACTTGCCAGCATACGAACACTATAGAACCACAGAGGAGGATAGTTGGTTGGTTGTTTGGTTGGTTGGATTTTACGGCATGTTAACCATTGTTGGGTTATTTTATGCAGAAGACGAATTGTTTTATTCGCTCTTGATGGTACTCATTTTTTAAGACCCAATTTTAAAACATTTTTACAGCTCATTTTTTCTATTCAACCCATAGATGGAACCCTAATTGGTACAACAACTCCGGGTCCGTGTGGACCTAGGAGTAATGGTGATGAAGAGGTACTCCACATTCCCCAGAGCTCCAGAATTGGAACTTCACCATTTTAAATGTCAGTTTAACGTCATACCATATCTACAGGGGGGTAAAAAAAACCCACAATGGGTTTACCTGTTGGCCGTGGGTAGCGACCCGTGATGCTTAGGACGGAACATTGGTGGCTGAGAAGTCCATGACATGCAACACTCTGCTTTGATCCCAAATTAGGCTAGACTGGCTTGTCACGTCAAGCTCTAGCAACTATAGTATTGCACAGACGCTATTGCCCTTATGCCAAGCCTCAACCCTTTTTATCATATACGTGTTAGAAGGAGGTGGATGAGGGTCTTTATGTCTTGGATACGACATTAAGCTCTAACTGATGGACATGTTCCAGCTCGGAAGGTCTGGGGAATGTGGAGCAACCCTTCATCAATATTTCCTCCAAGTCCACTCTGACCCGGAGTGGTAGTATCAGAATGTCTTAGAAAATGATACGCATAAGATTTTCTGTGTCTTGGAGAAGTCTGCTAGAATAATAAGAATCCTTGGAAAGCTGATAAGACCTTCCGTCATTTGAACTTCCGTGAAACCAAGAGTAGAATAATAATAATAATAATAATAATAATAATAATAATAATACCAGACATGGTGTTGATCAACAAGAAGAAAAGAACTTGTGAAAGAACGCGAAAAGATAGACAAATCTTTGGACTTTGCCAGACTACTAAAATAACTGTGGAACATGAAGATGAAGGTTGTGCCAATTGTAACTGGTGCCCTAGGAACGGTCCCTAGGGGTCTAGAAAAGAGTCTGGAAGAACTGGAATCAGAGGAAGAATCGAGACCATCCAGACTTTGTTTAGATCGGCTGGAATATTCAGAAGTGTCCTGGAGACCAAAAGTGACTTGCTGTCACTCAGTGAACCAACCGTTAAGGTGGGTGTGAAAAGTGTGTGGAAAAGAAAGAGTGTCTTGCGGGATTGTAGAGAAAGGGTATGATAAAAAAGAGAAAGAAAGTGATAAAGAGACACAGAGAAGAAGAAGAAGAAGAAGAAGAAGAAGAGAAGAAGAAGAAGAAGAAGAAGAAGAAGAAGAAGAATTTTAGAATTACGAAAATTCTATATTTGCCCTAAGGTACCGCCTATTCTCAAACAGACAAGTTCATAGAAATACGTTATATCGAATACAGAATCGTTCAAATACCGTTTGAAAATTTGCAATTATGGAGGTTTTCAACATGCATCTCTTTCTATCTCTCCTACCCACTCTTTTTCAATCTCTCTAATTCCCCCAATCCCCTCTCTCTCTCTCTCTCTCTCTGCTCCTCTCTCTTCTCTCTCTCTTTGTCTGTCTGTCTGTCTGTCTCTGTCTCTCTCTCTTTCTCTGTATGTACATGTGTGTTATGGATATATGCCTTTATGTGTGTGTGTGTGTTACGGATATATGCTTTTATATGCTTTTACATCTCTCTCTCTCTTTCTCTCTCTCTCCCTCTCTCTCTCTCTATCTATCTATCTATCTATGTATTATTGTGTGTTTATGTGTGTGCGTCGTATTTATGTTCATATCATGCCACCCCTCTCTCTCTCTTTCTCTCTCTCTCTCTTTCTTTCTTTTCTTTCTCTCTTTGAGTACATACGTGCATGTGTTATGGATATATGTGTTTACAACATGCATAGTTCTCCCTCCTCTCTCGTACTTTCTCTCTCTCTCTCTCTCTCTCTCTCTCTCTCTCTCTCTCTCTCTATCTATCTATCTATCTATCTATCTATCTATCTGGGTGTTCTTACGCGTGTGAGTGTTATGCATGCTTACAACATGCATCTCTCTGTCTTTCTCTTTCTCTCCTTTATACATACGTGTGTGTATTAGGAGTGTATGTATGCTTTCATCTCTTCCCCCCCTCTCTCTCTCTCTCACTCTCTTCTCTCTTTTCTCTCTCTGTCTGTCTGTCTCTCTCTCTCTCCCTGTCTCTCTCTCTTTTTCTCTCTCTGTCTGTCTCTCTCTCTCTCTCTTCTTTCTCTCTCTCTCTCTCTCTTCTCTCTCTCTCTTCCATCTCTCTGTCCTGTGAGTATATTTGTACATGAATGTGTCTGTGTGTCAAGGGTAGGTTTTGATAGATATATTAACAAGCTGAAGACACCTCACGTGGTTTAATGATTAGCAAGCTAGATTTGCAGACCATTGTTAGTGAGTTCGATTCTCATTTGGGCGCCCCATACATCTGGCCTTGTGCCACATCTTAAGCTAAGCTTAGTAAATAACTTCCATAAAAAGCATATTTTATGGTTATAATAATAACTGCTAACCCTAACCCTATTTCAGAATTTTATAATATTTTAGAATTAAATAGATCTCTGATTAATGTAAATTATGGATAAAATCTTTTTTTAATCATTCTTAATTACTATATACAGTTTATGACAGAATTGCATTTCTTGAAATTGAATATATGTGAAAAATAATTAGTTTCAATGAATTGCTTACTACTTATATATATAAATATACTCTTACTGAGGTAGGACACATTCAAACCGAGTAGGCCACATACTATAGCAGAATCAAAAATGTAGGCCACATACTATAACGACACCGAGAAAAGTACATATATTTATAATCGCTTTCTGAATTATATGAAAGTTAAATTATTCTGGTAAACTCGGGTGAATGTACATGGCGACTTTAAAAAGAAAAAAAAAGTTAGAGTACGAAACAATAACCACAAAAGCAAAGAGCTTAGAGCAACAACAACCGCAATAACAAGGGACATTTTCTTCTCTCGACAGAAAAATCAGTTGAAAGAAAAAAAAAAATTCGCAATTAGTTGAAAGTCCACTGGCAGGCAATACTACAAATCTCTTAATTATAGAGTCTGACAACGAGAAACAGAAAAAACAAGATACAAATTAAGGTTTAGCAATTAGGCTAACGTCTTCTCTGGGTGAGAGTGTGTGTGTGTGTGTGTGTGAACGGACGTGTGTGTGTGTGTGTGTGTGTGTTACGGAAATGTGTGTGCGTTATGGATATATGCTTTTGATATGCATATCTCTCTTTTCTCTTTTCTCTCTTTTCTCTTTCTCTCCGTGTGGATATTATGGGTATATGAATGATTTCAACATACATCACTCCCTCCCTTTCCTCTCTTTCTCTCTTCGAGTCTCTCTCTCTCTCCCCTCTCTTTCTCTCTCTTCGACTTTCTCTCTCTCTCTCTCTCTCTCTCTCTCTATTCGTCAATATATCTTCATCCTTTTTACTCTTTCCTCTTATTTCCTCTTAACAGCCTCTCTCTCTCTTTACCTCTCTCTCTCTCTCTCTCTCTATTCATCAATATATCTTCATCCTTTTTACTCTTTCCTCTATTTCCTCTTAACAGCCTCTCTCCCCCCTCTCTCTCTCTCTCTCTCCCCCCTCTCTCTCTCTCTCTCTCTCTCTCTCTCTCTCTCTCTCTCTATTCATCAATATATCTTCATCCTTTTTACTCTTTCCTCTTATTTCCTCTTAACAGCCTCTCCCCCCCCTCTCTCTCTCTCTCTCCCCTCCTTCTCTCTCTCTCTCTCTCTCTCTCTCTCTCTCTCTCTCTCTCTCTCTATTCGTCAATCTATCTTCATCGTTTTTTACTCTTTCCTTTTATTTCCTTCTTTACATATCTCTCTCTCCCTCTCTCCCCTCTCTATCTATCTTATATTTTTGTTATGGATATATGTATGCTCTGAACATAAATACCTCTCTCCCTCAATATCCCTTGTCTCTCTCTCTCTCTCTCTCTCTCTCTCTCTCTCTCTCTCTCTCTCTCTCTCTCTCTCTCTCTTCTTCCTTTTTGTTCTTCTTTCTTCTTTGTTTCATATGCAGTTTTTCAAATGGTATTTCCTACTTAGACATTCCATGTTTCGTCTTCATTTAATTGTAAGTGTTAGTTGCTAGTGTTATATATATATATATATATATATATATATATATATAATATTATATATATTATATTTGGAGAATATGTGCTTAATTGAAGTCGTACCTAATTTTGAAAGTTAATTAATTAATAATATTTTAATTAATTAATTAGGCGAGCATACCTATTAAATGTAAAGCTAAACAAATCGAGAAAAATCAATCTCTGTATGTACATTTCGGCCTAATACATACAGAGATTGATTTTTCTCGATTTGTTTAGCCTTACATTTAATAGGTATGCCCGCCTAATTAATTAATTAATTATTAATTAATTAACTTTCAAAATTAGGTACGACTTCAATTAAGCACATATTCTCCCAAAAATTGTCGGCTAAAAAAAAGGGATATCATAAACACATCGCTTGTGTATCTATTTCACACACACACACACACACACACACACACACATATATATATATATATATGTATATATATATATATATATATATATATATATATACACCAAATAGAATTGAGTTATTCTAGTGGAATGGAAGTGTTTGAAAGTCGCTCATTAAGAAACGCCTCCCTATCCCCCACCCCCACGATTCGCAGACAATATGAAAAATAGGATAAGAAGAATTTAGAGGAATAACATTTTCCTTCAATCAAAAATAGAAAACAAGAATAGATTAAGTAAAAATGTTTGGAGTGGCCTATTGTCGGTATCAGTCGGACAGCGATGAAGTCTATCCCCTTTTCGCTAGCGTTTGCCCAAGGAGATTGTTTTTGCTGAGATGGAGCTTCACAACTACCGTCAGCACCCCTCTTTACCGCACAGATCGATCAGATTACTCAATCTGTGCTACTGTATTATTAATGTATGCTCTCAACCATAAATACTTCTCCCCCCCCTCAATATCCTTCTCTCAACTCTCTCTCCCTCTCTTTTTTCTTCCTTTTTTGTTTTTCTTTCTTTTCTTTGTTTCATATGCAGTTTTTTAAGTCTATCCCCTTTTCGCTAGCGCTTGCCCAAGGAGATTGTTTTTGCTGAGATGGAGCGCCACGACTACCGCCAGCACCCGTCTTTACCGCACAGATCGATCAATCTGTGCTACTCATGCGCGGAGTTGGCGGAGAACGGCATCAAAACAGATTCCTTGCGATTCCTGGAAGGGTGTTCTACCAACTGACTTAGACCGGTCCTTTAAAATTTAAGAAACCAGGTTTTTAAACGTAAAAGAACTAATCCTTACCCAGAAGCATTCTTTGTCTGTATCTTCCCATAATCTCCCTTATCCTTTTTAATCTTCATGGCCTATCATCCTCACGGTGGGACTTTGAATACAATGACTATATCCCCTCCTCTTCCTCCACCTCCTCATCATGTCGCGCTAGTAGCTCAGATATCCATAACAATCTCTCGCCAACCGTCATTGACCTTGAGAGGTCCACTGCACAGCATCCAGAATCCGGACAGTGCTGTCATTGCAGTTCTTTACTGGACGGTTCGCTATGGCATGTCCAGATATAGGTTTCCACGGGAGAACATCACTCCTGAGTTCGTCCTTGCTTCCCCTGTAGTGGCCAGCATGTCTTGTTCGTCTCAATCTCATGGGTTGCTATTTGCCCAATTTGTTTTTTATGATGTTATTAACCGTTAATTTTTATATGCGCGATTGTTTACGAAACCCAATGACGTGATCATTGCATGTGCAAAAATGGAAGGTGAAGATCATATGATGGCGCATGCATGAACGTGAATAGGCGGAGAACGAAAAGTTAACAAAGATATGACTTATTTCATATTGAATATTAATGTTAGAAAAGTTAGAAGATTAAAACAATATATAAATACATATAATCCATGTATAAGCATATCCACATATAATCATACATAGACGTATATATATATATATATATATATATATATAAAATGTATACATGCATGCATAGACGTATCATGTTATATTGTTGTGACCGGGTTTTGCAATCTTATAAACATCGATTATTGATTTGCCTATGTGTTTGGATATGTTGAAGAAGCCAGGCCTATAGTTAACATTGTCAATGTTGCTTATAGCACTAGCTTCAAAGATCTGTCTAAGTCTCTTGTCATGAATGTAGGCCAACATATATATTGGCTTCCACATCTATATATGCAGTTCCATGCACACACACACATATACACATAGTTGGAAACTATTGTAGTAGAAGAATACTAAATCAGAATCGCCATTCATCTTAACAACAACGCATAGAAAAATATAACGTAATTTGGCGACTTGTGGAAAAATTAGAGTAAAGAGAAAACGGTAATCTAATTAAATTCAATTAGATAAGAAAAAAGAAAAGAAAATTTTTAGCGGACTAAGATTCTAAAAGCACTTAATGTACGTCAGCTTGTTACAGGTGGATGACCCCTGTACTAGATAAAAAAAGAAACCCCGGAAGTCTCAAATTTTCTGATGAAGAATGGAAAGGTATATGTTCATTCACACCGACACCACAAACTAAATTAAGTGGACTCATTCTTTTTATACCAAGAGTCTCAAGGGCAACATACGTCTGTTTTGTGGGCTCCGTTATGGGGAGTGTTTAACCTCGTCTCGAACGTTGCGAGATAGGGATAATGAATGAATTTATTATATAAAATATTAAGCAATTCACTCTCTCTTTCACTGAAAAGACCACACTGGGCGAGTGAGAAATAAATGACATCTTAGACCTATCTGCAAACTACTATTCTTTGGTATGTTGTTTAAATACGTAATTTGAAGGTCGC
>CM042146.1:31715652-31718152 GCA_023376005.1 Doryteuthis pealeii
AATGAAAATTTGAGGGAATTGGGAAGGTGTAAGAGTCGTTGTGAAAAAGAAAGAGTGTCTTCAGGGAGTGTAGGTAAAGGGCATGATAAAGAGAGAAGAAAAGAGACAAAGAGACAAAGACACAGAGAAGAAGAAGAAGAAGAAGAGAAGAAAAGAAAGAAGAAGAAGAAGAAGAAGAAGGGTTGTTTGATGGAATTGGGAAGGTTAGTGTGAGTGTTGAAAATGAAAGAGTGTCTGGAGGGAGTGTAGAGAAAGGGCATGATAAAAGAGAAAGAAAAAGAGACAAAGAGACAAAGACACAGAGAAGAAGAAGAAGAAGAAGAAGAAGAAGAAGAAGAAGAAGAAGAAGAAGAAGAAGAAGAAGAACGGTGTTTGATGGAATTGGGAAGGGGCTAGTGTGAGTGTGAAAAAAAAAGAATGACTTGAGGGAGGGTAGAGAAAAGAAATGATAAAAAAGAGAGACAGAAAGTGAAAAGACAGAGAAAGACATAGATATAAATAGATAGATAGATTGATAGATAGGAGAGAAAGAGTGAAAGAGAGACAGGGACAGAGAGAGACAGAGAGATAACGAAAAGAAGAAAAGGGGAAGTAAATAGAATAGAAATATTTTTCTAAATAGAAAAGAGTGACTTCGGAGAGTGTAGAGAAAGGGGGTGATAAGATTTAGAAGAGAAAGAGAGAGAGAGAGAGAGAGAGAGATAAAGAGAGATAGATAGATGGATAGTGAGAGAGGGGGATAAATAGAATAGAAAGATGGTCGGGATAGATTGATTAGAATAAGATTGAAGTTAACATACTTGGGTAAAGAAAGAAAGATAGGTAGATATGTACTTAGATAAGTCAATAAGTCCGTAGCTTAATGATTTACATACTATTTGATTTGTCAAATTCCATCGGGTGCATATAAAAGAAATTCATGTATATATATATATATATATATATATATATGTGTGTGTGTGTGTGTGTGTGTGTTTGTGTGGTGTGTGTATCTTAATATAATTTATTTTCTTTTCAGCGAAGCAACGTCAGTACTTACGTCACAATAGCCCCAGGAATTGCGTAGGTTTTTCAATGAGTAATTTATTTATAGGTAAAATCATTAATATACAGAATAAAGAATAGCTCTGTGTTAGACAGGGTGTTCGGGATAAATTTGACATATTCATATTTGGTTATTTTTCTCCGTAGGCTGGAGGTATTGACGCACACTACACATCATTTAAAAAGCTTGGATACTTCTTCATTTATATACGTGATGACAGATAAAATGGATGACAGAAACCCACCTGAATCATGGAAGACAATAACTTGTATCATGATGATCTGCGCTGGCCATCAAGGAGATTATGGTTGCTGCCCAATGCTACCTGAACACTGTAAAAGCAATCAGGCATGAACTGGAGATTTGCAATGGAAAACTAAGGGGCTATGGCTAGAAGAAAGCAACATAACAGACGATCTGATTGCGTTCCTCGAAAATCTGCAGAACAAAGTGTTGGTAGCCAATGGTAGGCCATATGTATGCAGCAGGATTCAAACCCCCCTGCCACACCTCTGGAAAAGTCAAAAATGGTTGTCGGCGAATTTTACGACTACACCAGTCCCAATGTTTATAGCCTACGAACTTCCCAGATCTTAACCCCATGGATTATTAAGTATGTGGCGTTGTTGAGGAAGACATCAATCGCAGTGTCAGTACTACAAAAGCCCAGTTAATCGACAGAATTAAGGTAGTTTTTGAGACCCTTCCCAGCGAAAATGTAACATCAGCTTGCTCCCGGTTCGGAGAAGGATTGAGGTTGTGATCGACGCTAATGGCGCTTATTTTGAGTGAAACTTGTTGACAGTAGTGTAATTTCCATGTCTCTTGAATTTTTTTACAATCCAATAAATTTTGTACTTACCAAGCACTTTTTCTTTTTACTTATGAAACTTTCAAATATCTCCCGAACACACTGTATAGATACTCAGAAATTAAGTATTAACATTGTTTGTTAAAACTAGTTTTAATGAATCCATTCCCGGTATTATTTGTTTTGCTTTATTTTTATATATACGTAAAGTTATAGAACTTATAGAAGTTTAAGAGACAAGTATTTACAAACATGAAATAGTCACATAATTTTCTTCTACATTAAATTTGATGATGTTTATGTAAGTAACTCTATCCGGTTTAGGCGTGGGCATATCTACATTTATCATTAAAAAAATAGAAGATTTCAAAGATATGTTTAAATTTTTTTTGCGAAAGAGCGCGACAAAATCCTTTTACGTCGATAAAATAGATATAGTTTTTTAAAACTTTTACACTAAAATTGAAATATTCGTTCAATTTTGATAACATTTTGCAAAATTATGTAAAAATTGGCTTATTTTCTGTAAATTCTAATTTTTTGTAAATTTAGCAGGTTTGAATTTAGAGTTTTCCTTCATTTAGACTGGTTAGCTAACCAAGGCTAAAGAGCCCATTTTTCCCTACTATATCTGGAGAGAAATT
>CM042146.1:31725652-31738152 GCA_023376005.1 Doryteuthis pealeii
AATCTCCCCAATATATATATATATATATATATATATATATATATATATATATATAAATGAATGAATAAATGGATTCCTTGGTACAGGTAAAAATTTATTTCGGTATTTGTTGGCCTCCTCATTCTGGTTTTTACTAATTCAAACATGTAGTTTGATATCAAAGCAAGGGCACCTCTTTTTAGGATGTCTTACCCCATCTGCAGATTGTCCTGGGTATGATGTTAAACTGCATCTATCTCTGAAGTTTTCATTTTGGAGCTATGGTGCAAGTGGAGTATCCCCTTCATCGCCATTACTCCCAGCACCAATCTGATCCGGAGTGGTAGTACCTGTTAGAGTCCCATGTATGGGATAAATAGATCAATGATTATTGAAAAATGTGTTAAAAACTGAGTTTGAAAAAGAATAATTAAAACAAAATGTCTTCTCTATAAAATAACCCGAGAAAGGTTGACATGCCGTAAAATTCAACAAATCTGTAAACCAACCATTTGCTGCGCCAACTGCAACGTCACGAGTGCTTCAGTTATAGTATGACACATGGTCAATTTAACGAGGAAGTATGCATATGCAAGGTCCAAAATAGCTCAAGGTTTCTGCCACCAGTCATACGTGCCTCACATTTCTGTTAATTTGCCGCGGCCTTTTCTCGTTGTCGGATATTGATGTCCCCAGGGATTTATGATAAAAATCAACAAAAACAACAAAATTAACAACAACAAAAATTAAAATTTGATTTACAATTTCTATCTTAGCTGTGATCTTTTTACAGGCCGAGTTTAAACTGTATAGTAGTCTTTCTTTTGTCCTTTGAAGGGGTAAAAAAATAGGACCAAGTCACGTTTAAGCACCCCATGGGCAACCTGGATTCAGAAGGACATGTTTCGTTTAGCACCATCTACATCCGGTTATTTGTTAACAGACGATTTTAGACGCTTTTTTTTTAATTATAAAACTAACTGCTAACCCTAACCCCAACCGCTAACCCTAACCCCAACCACAAGCAAAATCAACAAAAACAACAAAAATAATAACAACAAAAATTAAAATTTGATTTACAATTTCTATCTTAGCTATGATCTTTTTACAGGCCGAGTTTAAACTGTATAGTAGTCTTTCTTTTGTCCTTTGAAGGAGTAAAAAAAAGGACCAAGTCACGTTTAAGCACCCCAGGGGCGACCTGGATTCAGAAGGACATGTTTCGCTTTGTACCATCTACATCCGGTTGTTTGTTAACAGACGATTTTTAGACGCATTTTTTTAACTATAAAACTAACTGCTAACCCTAACTCCTAACTCCTAACCCTAACCCTTAACTCCAACCGCTAACCCTAACCCCAACCACAAGCAAAATCAACAACAACAACAAAAATAATAACAACAAGAAAAATTAAAATTTGATTTACAATTTCTAACTTAGCTGTGATCTTTTTGCAGGCCGAGTTAAAACTGTTCAGTAGTCTTTCTTTTGTCCTTTATAAACATATATTGCCCATTCACCAGCTCACAAAACAACTCGGAGCTCTCGTTTTATACAAACATCAAATAGATTTAGTATATTTTATCTAAACGACATGGTCTCATCTGGGATTAGGGAGCCATTCAAAATCTGTCTCTCCCCACTTGCAAAACCGGTGGAACTTACGAGAACTGGAAATGTATATCCTCCGGGGAATTGAGAAATTTCTGTAGTTGTCTCCGTTTCGCTTTGACATAAGACAACGTTATTTACAATCTCCAATAAAAAGAACAAATGTGTCTGTGCAATAATGCGAACCGGAAATTACCAATGTCCTGTGTCGGTGGCAAATGGAATCGTTTGAAATAGAGAGCACTCAGTTGACTGCGATTTGAGTCTATTTAGTGTTGCTTACATGAAACTGAAAAAGAACTTCTTGACCAAAGTTAATTGGGGACATTTAGTTGCTCCTCACGCGTCTATATAAGCACGAATATAAGTTTGTTGGTTATTTCCTATAAGACTAACATGATCAAATCATAATATAAATTATTTATTTATTTTCCCATTCAACTAATCCTAAACCCTAACCCTAACCCTGTCTTCTTTTTTCCTAGTAGATCAATAAATAAATAATTTATCAGTCAAGTGTGGTTCCCCTTTGAACATGTTAAATTTTAGGAAATAACTAGTTTGTTTGTTGGTTGGTTGAATTTGTTTTCTTTTACAGCATATCAATCTCGGTGGATCATTTAATGCCGGCAAAGTTTTGAAGTACAAAGTGACCCCACACCCTAAAAGAAAACAACAGAACCCACAAATTTTGCAATAAAACTGTTAATTTTAAATTTTCTTTTAAATTATATAGTCAACTATTTCCTTTAAATATTGTAAAAATAATTTTCCCCAATATGTCTGAAGTTTAAGTCCAACAAGTTTCTTGAAATTTTGTAGACGTTCATAAGATTTGATAAAATTTATTTAGGTTCTGTTTTTTTTTGTATTTTTTTGTATTTTTTTTTGAGGGGTCAGCCTGGCTGGTTGGATTTTATTGGCATGTCAATCCTTGATGAGTTATTTTATGCCGAAGATGTTTTAATTTATTTATTCTTGATGGATATTCAAGTTTTTTTTAAACTCAATTTTTTAAAACACGTTTTGTAAAAACAAATTTTTCAATTTAACCCATAGAAGAGACCCTAGCATGTGAGAGTGGACCTGGGATTAATGGTAATGAAGGGATAATCCACATTCCCCAGAGCTCCAGAATTGGACCTTCACCATTAGATGCAGTTTAAAAGTCTGTTTAGAGCTGCTTACATGAAACAGAGAAAGAAATTATTGACCAAAGTTAATTCGGAGCAATTACAGAGCCGAGTTAGCTCAGTTAGTAGAGCATCCGGCTCGAAGACACAAGGTTTTTAGTTCGATACCGGCCCTCGCCAACTCAGCGTATGAGCAGCACAGGGATCTGTACGATAAAATAAGGAGCTGATGGTAGGTGTGGGGCTCCACCCCAGACACAAAAATAATCTCCTTGGTCTAGCGCTAGTGAAAAGGGGATAGACTCCCTCGTTGATTGGCTGATACCGACTTTAGGACACCCCGACGACGACTAGCTCCTCGTGCGTTTATATAAGCATGAATATAAGAGTTAGAAACACGTCTATGGACAGTGAAATGTCAATGTTTTAGTATACCTACCCAATCCTCGGAAACAATTTTTATTAACATTGAATATGATTTAAATAACTACAAACCGACATTTAAATAAATATATGATATAATAACAGAAATTTACAGCATTATATTATTTCTCTGTGTTGGGTTAATGGCAGTATATCAAAATATTTCGAAAATCTAACATTTATATACATGTTGAGAGTATAAATAAATTAAGGAAAGAAAATGTTGAATGGATAAAATTAATTTAATGAATTAACAACAGGTGTTTTGGCCAGGAGTTAGCTCATGTACACATTATATTCTATTTATTATTATTTTAAATACGAAATAAAATAATAATAATAATAATAATAATAATAATAATAATAATAATAATAATAATAATAATAGAAAATTCTAAAATATACAAAAGTATACAAAGAAAACGGCCTTCTTCAGGGCAAAATGATATTTGAAGTTAAAACGGTCAAAATACAGAAAAATTTGAAGTGTTCGAAAAAAGAATTTCTTAAATTTTTTGAGACGCTTACGGTTGGAGAAGTAGAGTGACAGTTGCAGTTAACTTCTTTATTCTCTAACCATACATGATTATACTCTTGACCGAAACAGGTGTTGGTAATTCATTAAATTCATTTTATCCATTCAACATTTTCTTTCCTTTATTTATTTAACCTTTCAACATATTGTCAGATTCATTTCCATTGTTCAACTTACATTCATATATATATATATATATGTATGAGTGATTATACATATGACATATTGGCTTTGTATATAAAAGAATCTCACAGCCTTATCGACTGGGATTTTAGAATACACCGTCTGCACCTCTGCAGAGGTGAGAACACACCAATGGGCCAGCCAAAATGTGCATACCTCTTCCTTAAATTGACCACGTGTTATACTATAATGAAGCGCTCGTAGCATAACAGTTATCGTGGGAAATTTTTGGTTGGTTGGTTGGTTGGTGGTTGGCTGGCTGGTTGGTTAGTTTTACGGTACGTCAAAACTTCTGTTATTTAATACCGAATATATTTTTTATTCCTTCTTGTTGGGTATTCAATTTTTTCAAACTGTGCGGACACTCGATGCCGTAAAAAGAACTTACCAAGAGCGATGACCGATACTCACAGATGGAGAGAATGAGGCAACACGTTTTTTTTTATTGGTTGAATCTAGATTTATATTTGGATTTGTTCGGTTTGGTTGGTTTCTTTGTTTAATGGCATATAAACCTTCGTGGGTTATTTAACAACAAAACCATAATTGTAGAAGAACAGCTGTGGTACTATTTAACCCATAGCTAGGGTTGAGGCGGTTTCATATTTTCTCGAGGGCATTAATCCGAATGTGAATGTAATATATATTTACCACCCCTCCTCACAAGCAGGATGTGTCAAAAGGTCAATTTCTTAAACGGAGTTTAACAAGTTTTATTTCAGATTTTTCCTTCTAGACTGATTGCTTCACCAAAAGCCTAATCTACCTAAACATTTACCTATAGCTGGAGGGAGAATAAGTGGATGCATACCTTTCCCAAAGGTATTATAGCCACGTGAAAAGCAAACAACCTCGACCAGGATTTGATCTTGCGTCGACGTCAATTTCATACGATTCGTAGGATTACACGACTTAAATTGTATTGCTCTGTTAAAGGTTTTGCTGCACTGTGCTGTTTTTTTTTTTGTTTTGTTTTTTTGTTGGATTATGGTCACATATATGTATCAACGAAATGCACGCCGATTTTCACTTTAAAAACATCAAATTTAATCAAATCTGTTATTTAAGGTCAAATTTTTGTATCAGTTGAAAGGTAGTAACATAATATGAACATCATCAAAAAAAAAGTAAAATAATATTACATATGCAATTTATTTTAATACATTCGAAACAATTAAATTCGCCCCAAAAATCACTAAATAATGATTTATGGTGGACTCAAAACAAAGCATCTAATCAACATTTTAAAAGTTTCGTCTTTGAAATCAATAACAGAAGACTTCACTTTTTAAACGGACTTTTAAATGTATTGGTGACTATAAATAAATAAATACAGCTCTTACAGAAGCACTTGAGTACTTTATAATCATTTCTCCAATAATGATAACAAAGAATTAACTATATATATATATATATATATAATATATATATATATATATATATATATTAGCATTGGAACAAGTCTGCTACTGTTAGTTTCATGCTATACAAGCTTAATTATTTAAGTGGAGTAATCGTCGGACACACACACAAACACACACACACACATATATATTATATATATATATATATATATATATATATATATATATTATATATTAAGAGATTTATCCAAAACTTGGTAGTAAGGGATGATTCTATATGTGATTTCTAAGATCCACTGTATTAATATTGATGATCCAGTATGTATAAAATACAGCGTATCTTTAAATCACTGAAGAGAGCTTCAATGTATAATAAACTTTTTTAGATTATATACAGAGCAATATTTATCAATAAAGGAAAAGAACTCAACACTGTAATTCCATAATAAATTTATTTCGACCAAAATTGGGGCCTATATAAATCTAAGTTGATTTACTACAGCTCCCCAAATTTTCGTCTCATCAGATGGGGTCTCAATTCACTTATGGACAAGCATATCACAAAAAAAAAGCTGAATTTAAAAAAATAAATAAATTCAACCAAAAACAAAAAATAAAAATATAAAATATGTTTTAACAGTATAGGATTGTTACCATAGAAACAGGAAGTGAATGAGAAAAAAAAGAGAGATACATCTCAAGGTTGGTTTCTTAGGGTGTTCAGACAGACCAAAAAGTGACAGGACAGAAAAGACAGAGTAGTATATTAAAATATAAATAGACAAGTAGAGAGAGAGAGAGAGAGAGAGAGAGAGAGAGTCAGAATTATTCTGATGATCCATGAACAGTAGTCTAGGTAGATAGTCTCTGATTCATTAGGATTACTTTATTATTTATTGGCTCTATTTAGTGTATTCACATTCGAAGTAACTTTTCTGTATTCAATATACAGAAAGGTTACTTCGAATGTGAATGTGACAGCATGAATAGAGATCGAACTCGCTAACAACGATGTCGCAGTCCATAATGTTAACCATTTCGCCTCGAGGTCTCTGGATATACCAATCTGAGTAAATGTTTCCTAGAACAGCCTTCGTTTCTAATCATTCGGTATTAAGTTTTAAGTGACCAAAACGAATGTAAAATGCTCAAAGAAAAAGAAAAATACGTTGGAGGAAGTTAGGAGATTTTTTTCAGTTGTTCTCATAGTATTTGCAGTTCAAGTTTGATTTATTGTACGACTATTACAGTAACAAGGCTTGTGATCGGTGTGCATTCACATCAAAACCCTGTAATTTACCCAACATATAATAACAATTAGCAAATATATGCACCCTCCAGGTGCAAGTATTTAAGTTTTGATGCAATAAAATATCATATTAAATTAGAAAAGATAATGAAACTAAATAATAATGTAGATAAATAGATTTTAAAAAGATGAGGCTATAATAAAAAAGTAGAACAACTGAATCTTACTCTTCCATAACTCCCATTTTTCATTGCTAAATTTTCCTGATTTAACTACTTAGTTAAAATAGGAAGTAAAAAATAAGACCACATTTATTTCTTCTTGTTAATGTATTTCTAAGATTTAACACCGATTTTTGGCTCATATTCATTAAGATAAAACCAAACAATTAGAAATCAATAATACTAGGAATATATTTATTAACATCAATTTTTTAATATCACCTTCCCGTTCACACTGTAAACCGCAATTTTGTTGTATATATAAACACAATTGCATGTTATTAGTATGTAGATAAGGCTAAAAGAATTAATAATGTAAGACAATTTTATTGATAATTGATATTTGAATAATAATAATAAAATCATGGGTAATGTGACGTAAATAACCAAAGGGAATTGTGACTTGAGTAGGGAAATAGTTTCGGTTACAGACCGACAAACACACAATCTCTATTATAATAAGATTTTATTTACTTGTGAGAATATGCGTCCTCCGGACGAAAGTATATAAGTTTTAATGTAATGAAATATATCAAATTAGAAAGACTAAAGAAATTAAACAAGAACTCATATAAAAAGATTACAATTATTCTAATTATATTTTAATTGGTTTCTGTATAAAATCACTCATAGAATTTATTCTAATACGTTGGATAATAAAACAATAATATTACAGATCAATAACACCAAGTAATTATTCATTAAACCCGGTTTTGTTAAAACCAGTATGCGAATTAACCACACCATATGTTATACAAACCTTTATTTCTTCGTGTTGTGTGAGACACATTGCAGGACTTTTAAACGCACTAATAACATTAGCTGTTTTGAGACGAATCTATCTCAGATTTTCATAGTAATCTCTTTAATAAATTAGATTTATTCTATGAATTAATGCTCATTGATAAACTAAAGAAAGCCCTAGGGGTATTGTGACGTAAGAAGTGACGTAGTTCCGGTTACAGACAGACACCCAATCTCAATTATGATAATATTTCAATTGGTTTCTATATAAATGTGACAAAAAGACAGAGAAAGAGCATCTTTAGGAATACAAATCCTGAAAACATTTTAAATTTTCTAAAGAAAAGCAACCTTTTCAACAAGATATAACAAAACATAGCCGAACACCTCCATAGAACCACTACTTTAAAGACTGAAATCCATAATAACCCTTTCTGACATTAAATGACCCACAGAGGTTGATATGCCGTTAAAGAAAAAAATGACTTCAAATTCGAGAGAGAGAGAGAGAGAGAGAGAGAGAGAGAGAGAGAGAGAGAGAGAGGGGGGGTGAGTGAGAAAGAGAGAGATTTTACAGAAAGTAAATGAATGTTTTAATTGAAGATGAAGTTTGGTTTGGTTTGGTTTGTTTTACGGCATATCAAACTCAGTGGGTCATTTAATGCCGATAAAGTTTTGAAATAAATCAATTCTTAATGGGTTATACAATTTTTTTATAGATACATTTTTCTATTCAACCCATAGATGGGACCCTAACAGGTACTACCACTCCGGGTCAGAGTGGACCAGGGAGCAATGGTGACGAAGGGGTGCTCCACATTCCCCAAACCTCCAAAACTGGAACCCCACCATCAGATAGAGTTTAACGTCATTCCCAGGACATGTAGACCCGCAGCCACCGCCTTCTAGCACCCATATGATAAAAAGGGGGTTGGGGCCTGCCATAAGGGCTTGAAGATGAAATAACAACGTTGCGTAAATAGTTCCGTGGTAGCGTGGTAAAAACTGACTAAATATAACCAAATACTACCATTATATTCTATATCCTATAGCACAAAACCCATATAGAAGAAAAAGCCAATTTAACCCTTTTATGCATTAAATTACCCACAGAGGGTCATAATATAATAAACGTTATATTAATATTCGTGTTCTTAAAAATACGACCGTTATAATCTTGCAACACCCTCTAAGTAAAAATGAGACCGTCCAAATAATCCAAGATGAAATGCAAAAATGTAAATCTGGATTATCTGGTGTTGCTTATCCGCCTTATTCTTATTTCTTATGAATGTCGTCACCTCAGCTAAATATTGGTCTATCCTTTTTTATTATGAAGAAAGGGACGAAAAATGACACGATACACAGAAAAAATATAAGACTGCAGAGGAAAGATAGAGAGAGGGTCGGAACTAAAACACTACTTTAAAGACTGAAATCCATAATAACCCATTCCGGCATTAAATGACCCACAGAGGTTGATATACCGTTAAAGAAAAAAATAACTTCAAATTAGAGAGAGAGAGAGAGAGAGAGAGAGAGAGAGAGAGAGAGAGAGAGAGAGATTTAAATCAATAATAATAATAATAATGATAACTTGCACATGGTTAAGAAAAGGAAACCTCAAAAGAGAAACTGAATCACTTATAATTGCTGCAAAAAATAATGCCATAAGGACAAACTATATCGAAGCGAAAATTGATAAGACCCAACAAAATAGTAGATGTAGACTTTGCGGTAATAGAGATGAGACTGTAAACCATATATTCATACAAAGATTTTTGAGAGGGGCGAGTGAGAAAGAGAGAGAGTTTACAGAAAATAAATGAATGTTTTAATTGAAGATGAAGTAACAACGTTGCGTAAATGGTTGATAAACTAAAGCAAGCTCTGGGGGTATTGTGACGTAAGAAGTGACGTAGTTTCGGTTACAGACAGACAGACACCCAATCTCAATTATGATAATATTTTAATTGGTTTCCATATAAATTTGACAAAAAGACAGAGAAAGGAACCTCTTTAGGAATACAAATCCTGAAAACACTTTAAATTTTCTAAAGAAAAGCAACCTTTTCAACAAGATATAAGAAAGTGGTAGCGTGGTAATCTGCGCTAAAAAGTTACCACCGAAAAACATTAGAATTTTACCATTCCAAAACCATGAATATGGGATAGAAAGATAAAAACTGAGCCTCGGTTCGTAAAACTTAGTGGCTCAACAGCTATAACGACAATAAATAAAGTCATTTGCACCAATTAACCCTTTGCTCCTCTTCCTCACTCCCCTGATATTGGCCCGATCGGCACGGGTGTCAGGTTCGCGTATGCAGGGGGGAACAGGTGCGCTTTATTCAAACACCTGCCGAGGGTGAAGTCACCACAGATGCAAAAACCTATCCACCATGTTGCCAATCACCAAGTCATCATGTGTAACCCCGAGGGCCCTCGTTTATTGTGGAATAACGTTGTATCGGAATGTGACACCAAAAACGCAAACATGTTATCTGACCTTTGACCTAAAAGTCATTTTTCTTGGAGTGCCGTATCGGACGAATGAAAAGAACGGATCAAAATCTGCAAGAATTCTATTATTTAATGCTAGAAGCACACACACACACACACACACACACACACACACACACACATATATATATATATATATATAGATATGTATATATGTATGTATGTATTCGTTTATTTGCGTACCTGATTGTTGTTACCCAAGGCTAATGTGGGAATCTTGATGAAAATTGGCAGGTGAACTCCCTTGACCTAAAGGAGTGTTTTTTTATAACAGATTTAGATGAGGCTAAAGCACCTGGAACAGTTTGGATTAAAATTTATCGCACTGACATCAACAGCCGCTCACCCCCACTCACACACACATATACACTTCACATCGTAGGAAGGAGAGTTCCAATTCCCAAATTTGCGTCTTTTAGAATTGATCCCCAAGAACTCTATTATGTAATGCAAAATAAAGAAATATATATATATATAAGTAATCGGGGCGGCCTAATGTCGGTATCAGCCAGACAGCGAGGGAGTCTATCCCCTTTTCAATAGCGCTAGACCAAGGAGATTATTTTAGCGTCACACCTACCATCAGCTCCTTACTTTATTGCACATATCACTGTGCTACTCATACGCTGAGTTGGCGAGGAGCGATATTGAATTAGGAACTTTGTGGTTTCTAGCCAAATGCTCTTCTGATTGAGCTAAACCCACCCCTATTTATCTTTTTTTTTTATTTCTAAACTCTGAAAGTTTACAAAAACTTTCGGCTCTTTTCTGGAGAAAAAAAATAGAATAAAGAAAAGACCAAATCAAATGCACCCCCTGAAAATAATCAGTCGACACTATTATAATGGCCAAAAGACAAAAACAACTATCTGCAAAAAATAACTGATTTCTTATACACTCAATAAAGCCAATAAATAATAAAGTAAGTCTAATGAATCCGAGACAATCTACCTAGACTTCTGCTCATGGATCATCAGGATAATGTTGACTCTACTCTCTCTCTCTCTCTCTCTCTCTCTATATATATATTATATAATATATGTGTGTGTGTGTGTGTGTGTGTTGTGTATGTTATGTGTGTGTGTGTAAATAATTAAGCTTGCATAGCATGAAACCGACAGTAGCAGACTTGTTGCAATGCTAAAATAAATATAATACTAAGATATAAATATATATATATATATATATTATATATATATATATATAATATATATAGTTAATTCTTTTTATTATTATTGTAGAAATGATTATAAAGTGACTTCAATTACTTCTGTAAGAGCTGTATTTATTTATTTTATATTCACCATTACTATTTAAAAGTCCGTTTAAAAAGTGAACGTTTCTGGTGACGGATAATCACCTAAAAGTGATGTTCCGAAAACATTGGTAAAACTATATATATATATTCTTTGACATGTGAAGTTCTTTGACCGAAAGGATTATTAATAACGGATTTGGATGAGGCTAAAGCTCCTGTAACACTTTGTTGAAATTCCAGATTTTTTTTAACGTAAAATTAATTAGAAATGTTTTCTTTGTGCAGAAAGAAAATAAAATTGCAATCCGCGGATGCAGATGTCTAAATCAATAAAAAAAAAAACATATATATATATATATATATATATTAATATATATATATATATATATATAGAGAGAGAGAGAGAAGAGAGAGAGTTGATATATATATATATATATATATATATAAATATATATAAATTATATAAACTTCTCCGTAAGTGCAGGATGAGACACAAGGGTCAAGATCTTAAGCGGTGTATACCAAGGTTTGAATTCAGAGTTTTCTTTCTCCTAGACTGTTTGCATAACCAAGGTTAAAGAATTCAACCTGCCTTAAATTTTACCCATAACTGGGGGAAGAATTGTTGGATTCATACCTTTCCAAAGGTATTATCATTTATGCGAAATGCAAACAGCTTATTCCAGAATTTAACACCGCCGTCGTTTTCATTTTCAATGACTATACCATGTGCACAACGCGCCTCCGATATGGGCTTTTAAAAAGAGTATAAAAATAGATGAAATGTATCAATTCTGTAGTATTAATAAATAGAACATCACACTGTAAAGTTAAAAGAAAATGTATTTAATTTGTTGATCATTAAAACAGCTGCTTATGCGCAATATTTGAATAATGAGACAACTTAATTGTTACTTTAAATTTTACGAGTAGGACCTCTGGATATACATCAGTATGATAACTTAACTATTACATTTGATATGTTTACTCAAGAGCTATTGCCAAATAGCTAAATCTGTAAAACGTATAACAATCTTGATTTAACTCGTTATCGCTTCCGTGTTCTCACCCACTCTCTCTTTCTTTCTTATTATATTTTCTCTGTGTAGCATGACCTCTTTTTTTCCTTTCTTTCTTTATAATAAAAACGTAATGATCCATTATTTAGCCGAGGTGACGACACTCATAGGAAATAAGAATATGGCGGATAACCAACACCAGATAATCAGGATTGACAATTTTGCA
This sequence comes from Doryteuthis pealeii, assembly GCA_023376005.1. Classification (NCBI taxonomy): domain Eukaryota; kingdom Metazoa; phylum Mollusca; class Cephalopoda; order Myopsida; family Loliginidae; genus Doryteuthis; species Doryteuthis pealeii. The sequence goes on from CM042146.1 coordinate 31,738,122, forward strand.
TATAATTTTGGACTAATTTCTGCTGGATACC
>CM042146.1:31742765-31747765 GCA_023376005.1 Doryteuthis pealeii
TCAGTAGTGGGGAGGATAAATCGTGTGATAGGGCAGTTTGTTGTTACAGTGCATCATCTCGTACGGTATAGATATATTATATCGCATTCTGTTTAGGGGATAGAAGATGTAGGTTTATATATATCGAGCTAATTAATTAATTAATTAATTAACTTTCAAAATTAGGTACGACTTCAATTAAGCACATATTCTCCCAAAATTGTCGGCTAAAAAAGCCATATCATAAACACATCGCTTGTGTATCTACTTATCATATACATATATATATATACACATATATACACCAAATGGAATTGAGTTATTCTAGTGGAATGGAAGTGTTTGAAAGTCGCTCATTAAGAAACGCCTCCCTGTCCCCCACCCCCACGATTCGCAGACAATATGAAAAATAGGATAAGAAGAATTTTGAGGAATAACATTTTTCTTCAATTAAAGATAGAAAACAAGAATAGATTAAGTAAAGATGTTTGGAGTGGCCTATTGTCGGTATCAGTCGGACAGCGATGAAGTCTATCCCCTTTTCGCTAGCGCTTGCCCAAGGAGATTGTTTTTGCTGAGAGGGAGCGCCACAACTACCGTCAGCACCCCTCTTTACCGCACAGATCGATCAGATTACCCAATCTGTGCTACTGTATTATTAATGTATGCTCTCAACATAAATACTTCTCTCCCCCTCAATATCCTTGTCTCACTCTCTCTCCCTCTCTCTTTTCTTCCCTTTTTGTTTTTCTTTCTTTTCTTTGTTTCATATGCAGTTTTTTTTTTTAAGTCTATCCCCTTTTCGCTAGCGCTTGCCCAAGGAGATTGTTTTTGTTGAGATGGAGCGCCACAACTACCGCCAGCACCCCTCTTTACCGCACAGATCGATCAATCTGTGCTACTCATGCGCGGAGTTGGCGGAGAACGGCATCGAACCAGAGATTCCTTGCGATTCCTGGAAGGGTGTTCTACCAACTGACTTAGACCGGTCCCTTAAAATTTAAGAAACCAAGATTTTAAACGTAAAAGAACTAATCCTTACCCAGAAGCATTCTTTGTCTGTATCTTCCCATAATCTCCCTTATCCTTTTTAATCTTCATGGCCTATCATCCTCACGGTGGGACTTTGAATACAATGACTATATCCCCTCCTCTTCCTCTTCCTCATCATCATCATGTCGCGCTAGTAGCTCAGATATCCATAACAATCTCTCGCCAACCGTCATTGACCTTGAGAGGTCCACTGCGCAGCATCCAGAATCCGGACAGTGCTGTCATTGCAGCTCTTTACTGGACGGTTCGCTATGGCATGTCCATATATAGGTTTCCACGGGAGAACATCACATGAGTTCGTCCTTGCTTCACCTGTAGTGGCCAGCATGTCTTGTTCCTCTCAATCTAATGGGTTGCTATTTGCCCAATTTGTTTTTTGAAGCACCCATCTAGCTTGTTCTTTAGGTGCTTCGTTAATTTTGAAGTGTTGCAGCCATAGAGTAACACCCATACAACTACGGCTTTAAAGAATTGTCGGTTTAATTTGTCTATGAGTGTTGTATACTCTCTTTCCTTTACTTTCTTACTTCTATTCTTCTATCGTCTCTTCTAGCGTCTGGACTTCGTCTTGGGGACTTCGTGTCTGGTCTTCCATTGGGGATTTCTCTTTATCAGAAGCCCTGTGTCATTGGTAGTTTTTAGATAATAACACAAGACTTCGATTTAACTTAGATCATATTTTATTCTGAAATCCCCACCAGACTACCTGCACAGATTGAGTCGGCACCGTGCATAACACGACTTACCACCGTCGTGGTTTTTGACCGATCTGACTAAAACTCTCTTTAATCTAAACCGGAAGAGGTTCTTTCCACCGATTCTCACGGTATCCACCGGAAGGATCAGGATGAGGTCAAGCCTTGTCATTCAATCCTTCAAGGCCGTGGGCTTCAAATTATAACAGCCATTTTGGTTTCTAAACTACTGTAAATAAGTATTAGGAATCTAATAATTATGTAACATGAGATCTGATTTTCATTATCTTCCCATGGTCTCCCTTATCTTTTTTATGTTTATTGCCTTTCAACCTCATTGGAGAATTTGAATACGATGACTCTACCCCCCCCCTCTACTGAGGTGTAGTTCTATAGTATGTCATTAAACTGCAGCTGATGACGAAGCACCAGTTCTGGAGATCCCGAGAGAATGGAATACCTCTTCATTGATATTACTCCCAGGTTCACTTTGACGTGGAGTAGTAGTATCTGTTTAGACTTCTATCCAGGGGTAAAAGATATAAATAGATGTGTTTGGAAAATATTCGATATTTAATAGAATATTTGATACCGTGAAATTTCAAGTTATGTCTATTAAGAATACTTACTCCAACTAAAGAACTGTCAATTAAAAATAAATGGAAGGTAAAACTCAGTGAAAATGTAATCCATGGTGGAGCTTAGCCAAAGACAGTGATGGTTCTAATTTCAGGTGGATGTAAGATTTAGCGTAAATATTTGTTAAAAATTGGGATGGTTAGAATGTTAGTAGATGGTATTCGTGGAGTGCCTAACCGGTAAAAGCAGATAATATTGTTGTGTATTAGCCTGATGTACTTTGCGTAGAAAGTGAATTACGAAACCATTACGCGAACCATCAACCTCGAGGTTTTAGCACTCTGTTGCGAGTTACCATATGCCTCGCGCACATGTAGTTGAATGTACTAGTATACTGAAAACTGTAGGATCCAGTACACAATAAAAATATAATCGGTAAGGCGTGTACGAATTCTGGCAGAAGTATTTTTGTACCATGCCCTTTGAAATCGCATGATTTCTCCATGTCCGTTAAAGAAAAGCAAAACCATATATGCACTTGGAAACGCGTGGTGTAATGGTTAAAGTCATGGGAAATTTACTCGTCGCTCCGAGTTCAAATCCTGGATGTGATAATTGCATTTCACTTAGCGCTAATACCCTTGGGAAAGGTATGAATCCTACTCTCCCTCCAGCTATGGATAAATAGTAGGGCAGACTGGGCTCTTTAACCTTGGTTAGGCAACTCGTCTAGGAGAAGGAAAACTCTGAATTCAAACCTGTTGAACTCCGCTAAAGAAATTGAGCTTGTGTCACATCCTGCCCGTGCGGCGGGGTTGGTAAATATATATATATATGCACTTGAATGCACACACACACTCATATACACAATCACATACACACATTCATATATACACTTCCACACATGCATGCATATACACACACATACAAGCACATATGCATAAACTCACATTTACACATGCACTTGCACATATAGACATAAACATATACACACAAAATATACTAGAACAGACATACACCCATATATGCAATTTCATGCACACACATATACACACAGACATACATCCATATATACATATAAACGTATGCAATTCCATGCATGCATGCATGCATGTACACACAAATACATGCACACATACACAAACTCACATCTATACACATACTTGCACATATACACATAAACATATGCACGCACACATGTACACATGTACACTAGAAAAGATATACATCCATATATGAGAAGAAAATATTTTAAAAATATAACTAACACAGGATGTTATGATTAGGGGAAACAATTTTATACTTAAGCATTTCGGTATATTGTACCATCTTTAGGACACTGTTAAGTAATGTTTATGTGAGGGACAAAATGAAAGATGTTAAGTGTATAGTGAATGTGTGAATATGATGTTATTAACCGTTAATGTTTATATGCGCGTTTGTTTATGAAAGCCAATGACATGATCATTGCATGTGCAAAAATGGAAGGTGAAGATCATATGATAGCGCATGCATGAACGTGAATAGGCGGAGAACGAAAAGTTAACAAAGATATGACGTATTTCATATTGAATATTAATGTTAGAAAAGTTAGAAGATTAAAACAATATACAAATACATATAATCCATGTATACGCATATCCACATATAATCATACATAGACGTATATATATATATATATATATATATATATATATACACATACATACACACACATACGCGTATAAATATACATATATATACATACGTATACACATACGCACACACACACACACACACGCACACACAAACACATATATATATATATATATATATATATATATATATATATATATTATATATACAAAATGTATACATGCATGCATAGACGTATCATGTTATACTGTTGTGACCGGGGTTTGCAATCTTATAACCACCGATTATTGATTTGCCTATGTGTTTGGATATGTTGAAGAAGCCAGGTCTATAGTTAACATTGTCAATGTTGCTTATAGCACTAGCTTAAAAAAATCTGTCTAAGTCTCTTGTCATGAATGTAGGCCAACATATATGTTGGCTTCCACATCCATATATGCAATTCCATGCACACACACACATATACACATAGTTGGAAACTATTGTAGTAGAAGAATACTAAATCAGAATCGCCATTGATTCATCTTAACAACAACGCATAGAAAAATATTACGTAATTGGGCGATTGTGGAAAAATTAGAGTAAAGAGAAAACGGTAATCTAATTAAATAAGAAAAAAGAAAAGAAAGTTTTTAGCGGAATAAGATTCTAAAAGCACTTAATGTACGTCAGCTTGTCACAGGTGGATGACCCCTGTACTAGATAAAAAAGAAATCCCGGAAGTCTCAGATTTTCTGATGAAGAGTGGAAACGTATATGTTTATTCACACCGACACCACAAACTGAAGTAAGTGGACTCATTCTTTTTATGCCAAGAGTCTCAAGGGCAACATACGTCTGTTTTGTGGGCTCCGTTATGGCGAGTGTTTAACCTAGTCTCGAACGTTGCGGGATAGGGATAATGAATGAATTTATGATATAAGATATTAAGCAATTCACTCTCTCTTTCAATGAAAAGACCACATTGGGCGAGCGAGAAATAAATGACCCCTTAGACCTATCTGCAAACTACTATTCTTTCGTATGTTGTTTTTTTTAACCTACTACCTAATTTGAAGG
>CM042146.1:31752765-31760265 GCA_023376005.1 Doryteuthis pealeii
GGGTAGAGAAAAGAAATGATAAAAAAGAGAGACAGAAAGTGAAAGAGACAGAGAAAGACATAGATATAAATAGATAGATAGATTGATAGATAGGGAGAGAAAGAGAGAAAGAGAGACACGGATAGAGAGAGACAGAGAGAGAACGAAAAGAAGAAAAGGGGAAGTAAATAGAATAGAAATATTTTTCTTAAATAGAAAGAGTGACTTCGGAGAGTGTAGAGAAAGTGGGTGATAAGATTTAGAAAGAGAAAGAGAGAGGAGAGATAAAGAGAGATAGATAGATGGATAGTGAGAGAGGGGGATAAATAGAATAGAAAGATGGTCGGGATAGATTGATTAGAATAAGATTGAAGTTAACATACATGGGTAAAGAAAGAAAGGTAGGTAGATATGTACTTAGATAAGTCAATAAGTCCGTAGCTTAATGATTTACATACTATTTGATTTGTCAAATTCCATCGGGTGCATATAAAAGAAATTCATGTATATATATATATATATATATATATATATATATATATATATATGTGTGTGTGTGTGTGTGTGTGTGTGTGTCTTAATATAATTTATATTCTTTTCAGCGAAGCAACGTCAGTACTTACGTCACAATAGCCCCAGGAATTGCGTAGGTTTTTCAATGAGTAATTTATTTATAGGTAAAATCATTAATATACAGAATAAAGAATAGCTCTGTGTTAGACAGGGTGTTCGGGATAAATTTGACATATTCATATTTGGTTATTTTTCTCCGTAGGCTGGAGGTATTGACGCACACTACACATCATTTAAAAGCTTGGATACTTCTTCATTTATATACGTGATGACAGATAAAATGGATGACAGAAACCCACCTGAATCATGGAAGACAATAACTTGTATCATGATGATCTGCGCTGGCCATCAAGGAGATTATGGTTGCTGCCCAATGCTACCTGAACACTGTAAAAGCAATCAGGCATGAACTGGAGATTTGCAATGGAAACTAAGGGGCTATGGCTAGAAAAAAGCAACATAACAGACGATCTGATTGCGTTCCTCGAAAATCTGCAGAACAAAGTGCTGGTAGCCAATGGTAGGCCATATGTATGGCAGCAGGATTCAAACCCCCTGCCACACCTCTGGAAAAAGTCAAAAATGGTTGTCGGCGAATTTTTACGACTACACCAGTCCCAATGTTTAGCCTACGAACTTCCCAGATTTTAACCCCATGGATTATTAAGTATGTGGCGTTGTTGAGGAAGACATCAATCGCAGTGTCAGTACTACAAAAGCCCAGTTAATCGACAGAATTAAGGTAGTTTTTGAGACCCTTCCCAGCGAAAATTTAACATCAGCTTGCTCCCGGTTCGGAGAAGGATTGAGGTTGTGATCGACGCTAATGGCGCTTATTTTGAGTGAAACTTGTTGACAGTAGTGTAATTTCCATGTCTCTTGAATTTTTATACAATCCAATAAATTTTGTAGTTACCAAGCACTTTTTCTTTTTACTTATGAAACTGTCAAATATCTCCCGAACACACTGTGTTTTCGGCGAAGTTTTACGTGATTTTTTTGCGATGAATATTTTTGTGCAATAGCAATTTTTATAACTTGGTAATGAGTTTAGGAATAATCGAAATTAATTATGAAATCCAACGAAAATCACCCAAATAATAGAAATAATTGACTCAGAAATTAAGTATTAACATTGTTTGTTAAAACTAGTTTTAATGAATCCATTCCCGGTATTATTTGTTTTGCTTTATTTTTATATATACGTAAAGTTATAGAACTTATAGAAGTTTAAGAGACAAGTATTTACAAACATGAAATAGTCACATAATTTTCTTCTACATTAAATTTGACGATGTTTATGTATGTAACTCTTATCCGGTTTAGGCGTGGGCATATCTACTTTTATCATTAAAAGAATAGAAGATTTCAAAGATCTGTTTACATTTGTTTTGCGAAAGAGTGTGACAAAATCCTTTTACGTCGATAAAATCGAGATGAAATTTTAAAAACTATATCTTTTTTACACTAAAATTGAAATATTCGTTCAATTTTTATAACATTTGGCAAAATTATGTAAAAATTGGTTTATCTTTGTAGATTGTAATTTTTTGTAAATTTAGCAGGTTTGAATTTAGAGTTTTCCTTCATTTAGACTGGTTAGCTAACCAAGGCTAAAGAGCCCATTTTCCCAACTATATCTGGAGGGAGATTACTTAGATTCATACCTTTCCCAAGGGTATGAGCGCAATTAGAAATGCAAACATATTCGTCAAGGATTTGAATTCATCTCGGCGTGCTCATTTCCTACGACAGTAGCCATTACACCACGTACCTCAACTATATATATATATATATATATATATATATATATATATATATATATTGACTTGTAAGAGTTTTGCGTATATAAAAATACTTGTTTTTTTTAAGCATGAATGAATGTTTAAAAAGTTAATATTAAAAAAATACAGATGACTTACCCATTGAATTCGAATTAACAGTGTAAATGATACTGGACTCAGGAGATATACTAATTGTTGTTGGTAGTAAAGTCACTTAATGTATATATATATATATATATATATATATATATATATATATTATTGTTTTGATGAAAATTGATTAAAAAATAGTGTTCAAGCTTAATCAAATTTAATAATATGTATTCAATGCAGGAAGTGACAATAACTTACAAAAACTGATTTCTTTGACCCATAGATGGGACCCAAATAGATACCAACACACCGAGTTAGAGTGTCAATGAAGGGGAGCTCCAAACTCCTAAGAGCACGCAGGATACCCCATTTTCAGTGCAGAGTGGGCGTAATTTGGTCCTTTAAAGACGTCGTTTATTCTAAACTGATTTGCAAAATATGCAATATATAACATAAGACATTTCGAGTGAGCAATTTCCCATTCTACCAGAATCAGGGGTATATATATATATATATATATATATATATATATATATATATATATATATATACTCCTGATTCTTTATTCTTTGTCGGCAAAAAGCCATTCCAAACAAACCGTCTTTACAACTTATCATATCGTCGTGTAATAAAAGTCACTAGAAGAGGAATATTAACCTACTCTGAACAAATCGTAAAATCTAAGAAGTCCGTTTGGTGTAGGGGTTATGTTATCGGCCTGTCAGCTTGGCAGTCCGGTTTCAAATCACGCACAGGGCGGTCTTCCGATCTATAGCTCTGCTGATGAGGCCTAATAGGCCGAAATGTACATACAGAGATTGATTTTTCTCGATTTGTTTAGCCATATATTTAAATAGATATTCCCGCCTAATTCACTATTAATTAATTAATTTTCAAAATTAGGTACGACTCCAATTAAGCACTTATTCTCCCACAAATTGTCGGCAAAAAAGCCATTCCAAACAAACCGTGTATACATATATATATATATATATATTTACATTAAGTAATATATAATATATATATATATATATATATATATATATATTTACATTAAGTATATATATATATATTTGAAACTTATTGCAAAGGTGCATGATAAAAAACGTTTTTTGGGGTTGCCGCTTAATTCCAAAACAATTTGATGTACGTGGGTCCTTAGTTTCCGTATAAACAATTATGTATTTGATTTATACACACACGCGCAACCACACACCTAAAAAATGCACACTGCTTTCTTTTCGATACACACACTTACACAGTCCCATACTCACACCGTAAAAGAGAATATTTGACGTCATATTTCAAACCGTCTCCTTTTTTCAAACCTCAAATTTTAAACAAGGACTACCTCTCGCTTTTCTCGTTATTCTGTAATAAAAATTTCTTATTGCCTTCCATATACCAACAAATGCCCTGAAAATGATCTAATTAATAGATCGAAACACTGCAGCATCGGCCAATAACTCATTTAAACCTGTGTTTTTTCATTCTTTCTTAATATACTACATACCGTCGGATTCACTTCTTTTTCTTCACAAACAATTATTTCTATTATTTGGGTGATTTTCGTTGGATTTCATAATTAATTTCGATTATTCCTAAACTCATTACCAAGTTATAAAAATTGCTATTGCACAAAAATATTCATCGCAAAAAAATCACGTAAAACTTCGCCGAAAACAATCGTAGTAATTAAAATTTGTGAATCCAAATTTTCACGATTCAGCCCGGAATGTTTTTAATTGGCTCACAGATTCAGCCTGATTCCAAAATGGTATGATATGTTAGGATAAAGCTTCTAGTAGTAAAACTGAAAAAAATAATGGGACAGACTATCACATTGGCATATTCATTTATTATCAGAGATTTTTTTAGTCAAATAAATTCAAAATTTCTTATTCCGATGTCGTTAACGGATTCATTTAAAAATCCGTACACATTTAATAATAATAATAATAATAATAATGATAATAATATATATATATAATATATATATATATGTGTGTGTGTGTGTGTGTGTGTGTGTGTATGTGTTGTGTGGTGTGGTGTGGTGTCTGTATAGGGCACCTCATGTGGTGTACTAGTTAGTAAGTTAGATTCGCAGACCATTGTTAATGAGTTCCATTCTCATTGGGTGCCCCATACGTCTGGCCTTGTGCCACATCTAAGCCAATTTTAATAAATAACTATATATACATGTGTGTGTGCGCGAACGTGTGTGTATGTGTATGTGTGTGTGCACGAGCGCGCATGTGTGTATGTGTCTGTGTCAGTGTGTGTGTGTGTGTGTGTGTGTGTGTGTGTGTGTGTGTGTGTTATATGTATGTAGGTGCATGTATAGGTCAGAAAATGTCTCGTATTGCATGACGCCGCATAATTTGATATGGGTAGATGTTAGTTGATTGCCTGGTTGTGCTCATTGGCGGGGGGGGGGCAAGCCAGATGCACTTTTTGCATCACATTGTTTGGAGCCGTGTCGACACCGCGAGGAGCGTGCGTTGGTATTTAAGCAGGAAATTCGTTCGAGATACGCAGGCCCTTATATCGCGTTTGATGTGAAGGATGACAACCAAGGGACTTAGACTGCGTTTTTATTCAATCACCCTTCTTGCTAGCCAGAAGTCCAGAACAAGAAGTTTAAAAAAAAGAATAAATGAATTAAAAATAAGATAAATAAAATAATAATAAGTATAAATAAAAGTAACGAATTATATCCAACGAATTATATCCCCAAAAATTCAATAAAAAATGATTTGCTTCAAAATGGCGACCCTCTTATTGTGCTAACGGCCAAATTCTCTGTTTATTCTCTCTTTTTCTTTTCTCTCTCCACGTCTCTACGTCTTTCTCTCTCTAACCCTCTCTGCCTCTGTCTCTCTTTCTCTCTGTCTCTGTCTGTCTATCTCTTTTCCCCTCTCTGTCTCTCTCTGTCTCTGTCTGTCCGTCTGTCTCTTACTATATATATATATATATATATATATATATATAGAGAGAGAGAGAGAGAGAGAGAGGGGGGGAGAGACAGACAGACAGATAGACAGACTGTATATATATATATATATATATATATATATATATATATATACATATTCGATTTCATCTTTTCTCTCCTTTATTTCTCTCACTTTCTCTTTCTCCTCGCTTTCTTTCCAATTCTCTCTCTTTCTCCCTCTCCATATATATCCCTGTCTATCTTCCTCTTCACACACCACACAACACACACACACACACACACACACACACACATATATATATATATATATAATATATATATCACCCTCTCTCTCTCTCTCTCACTCTCCATGTATCACTCTTTATCAATCTCTTTTTCTACCACTTTGTCTCAAACGCTTTAACTTTCTAAATGCCATTCCCTCTCTCCATCTCTCTCTCTCTCTCTCTCTCTATATATATATATATATATATATATATATATATATATATATATATTAATCGTTGTATACCACTCTTTCTCTCTTTCTCTTACTCTTTCTCTCTCTTATCTCTTTCAAACTCTCATTGTTTCTTTCTCGCTGTCTTCTGTCTTTCTCTCTTTCCGTTTATATATATATATATATATATATATATATATATATATATATATAAAGGGATATATATATATATTCGTAATTCCAATCAAAACTCTAATGCACATACCTATCTCACCCAATTCTTTCCCAAGGAATGTGCCTCATTCTATTCGTCTATCTGACCTTCGAATTCTTTATTTTATTTTCTTCGTTTTGGCTTTTAAATCCGTTCTTCAAATCAGTTAATCTCCTTCTTCACTCTCTATCCCTCAGTTTCCTCTTGTCTCTCTCAGTCTCCCCCTGTATCCATCAGACTCCCTCTCTACATCGTTCTCTCTCTCTCTCTCTCTCTCTCTCTCTCTCTCTCTCTCTCTCTCTCTCTCTCTCTCTCATTTACTCTATATCTTTTTGTATTTTTTTTGTATGTCATTGCTAATGCAAACCTATAAATGTCAACGGTACAGTTCGAAGCCGCATGTTAAAGTTCACTGAATTAGAGTATCTTCTTCGCTTTTGGGGGGAGGGGGTCGCAAAAACGAAGGAGTGTTGACGGACCGATATGCAGACACTCAAAGGTTTAACTCAGTATTCAGCTGAGCACGAGGCCTTAATATATATCATCATCATCATCATCATCATGTCGCGCAAGTAGCATGGACATCCATGACTATCTCACGCCAACCCTCCCTATCATTCATTGCCCCCGGGATCTCCTCTGCGCAGCATCCAGCATCCTCACATAGTTGGTCAATATAGGTCCTGGCTGGGCGGCCTACACTAGCACACCCATGTTTTGGCTTCTGCAGGAGTATGTCGCTTATGAGTTCGTCCTTGCTTCTCCGGCAGTGTCCCGCAGGCCTAGTCCGTCTTACTCGTATGGTTTGGCAGATAGGGGGCAAGTGGCCATACAGCTGCCTCCTTGTGGGGTGCTGTTTCCACGAATTGTTTAAGACTGCACGTAGCATTCTTGTACAGGTCCCATCTAGCTTATTTTCAAGGCGCTTCGTTAGGGTCATATTGTAGACCCATCTAATCAAAGCTAGAAAATTAGTAGTATTATTTCTAACAGGAATTTTATATTGCTTCTCCTCCCCCCTGCCCTGAAACAATTCATTTCCTGGGATAAAAAGAACTCCCCTACCCCCTGTTCTGTCAACTCCTGGGCAAAGAAGAAATCATGCAACTGATGATGCTCATTAACAAAAACAATGACAAAAGTTTTTTTCTAAGTACCGAAAATTGCTATCCAAAAAGGTAAATTCCTCATCACATCACACCCCTCAATCACTACAAGGTACCTCCCCTAACCCCTATTCATACTCTAAGGTACCCCACCCATTCAAGTCCCACTCCAAGCTATATTCTCCCTCAAGTCACACTGCAGTGCCCTTCTTTTTCAAGCCACAATGTACCCCATAGCCTCAAGTTACACTTCAAGCTATGCAACCCCCCTAAAGTTACACTGAAAGGTGCTCTTTCCTCTCACACCATGTCGCAAGGTGCCCCCTAAAGTGTCGCTGCAAGGTACCCTTCACCCC
>CM042146.1:31762765-31772765 GCA_023376005.1 Doryteuthis pealeii
ACTGAGTTTGAAAAAAAAAGTTGAATACCCAACAAGAATGATTAAAACAAAATGTCTTCTGTATAAAATAACCCGAGAAAGGTTGACATGCCGTAAAATTCAACCAATCTATAAACCAACCATTTGCTGCGCCTACTGCTACGCCACGAGTGCTTCAGTTATAGTATGACACATGGTCAATTTAACGAGGAAGTATGCATATGCAAGGTCCAAAATAGCTCAAGGTTTCTGCCCCCAGTACCACGTGCCTCACATTCCTGTTAATTTGCCGCGGCCTTTTCTCGTTGTCGGATATTGATGTCCCGAGGGATTTATGATGAAAACCAACAAAAATAACAACAATAAAAATTAAAATTTGATTTACAATTTCTATCTTAGCCGTGATCTTTTTGCAGGCCGAGTTTAAAGTGTACAGTAGTCTTTCTTTTGTCCTTTGAAGCGGTAAAAACATAGGACCAAGTTACCTTTAAGCACCCCAGGGGCGACCTGGATTCAGAAGGACATGTTTCGTTTAGCACCATCTACATCCGGTTATTTGTTAACAGACGATTTTTAGACGCATTTTTTTTTTAATTATAAAAACTAACTGCTAACCCTAACTCCTAACCCTAACCCTTAACCCCAACCACAAGCAAAATCAACGAAAACAACAAAAATTTATAACAACAAAATTAAAATTTGATTTACAATTTCTAACTTAGCTGTGATCTTTTTGCAGGCCGAGTTAAAACTGTTCAGTAGTCTTTTGTCCTTTATAAAACATATATTCCCATTCACCAGCTCACAAAAACAACTCGGAGCTCTCGTTTTTTATTACAAAACATCAAATAGATTTAGTATATTTTATCTAAACGACATGGTCTCATCTGGGATTAGGGAGCCATTCAAAATCTGTCTCTCCCCACTTGCAAAACCGGTGGAACTTACGAGAACTGGAAATGTATATCTCCGCGGGAATTGAGAAATTTCTGTAGTTGTCTCCGTTTCGCTTTGACATAAGACAACGTTATTTACAATCTCCAATAAAAAGAACAAATGTGTCTGTGCAATAATGCGAACCGGAAATTTACCAATGTCCTGTGTCGGTGGCAATGGAATCGTTTGAAATAGAGAGCACTCAGTTGACTGCGATTTGAGTCTATTTAGTGTTGCTTACATGAAACTGAAAAAGAACTTCTTGACCAAAGTAATTGGGACATTTAGTTGCTCCTCACGCGTCTATATAAGCACGAATATAAGTTTGTTGGTTATTTCCTATAAGACTAACATGATCAAATCATAATTAATAAATTATTTATTTATTTTCCCATTAAACTAATCCTAAACCCTAACCCTAACCCTGTCTTCTTTTTTCCTAGTAGATCAATAAATAAATAAATAATTTATCAGTCAAGTGTGGTTCCCCTTTGAACACGTTAGATTGTAGGAAATAACTAGTTTGTTTGTTTGTTTGTTGGTTGAATTTGTTTTCTTTTACGGCATATCAATCTCGGTGGATCATTTAATGCCGACAAAGTTTTGAAGTACAAAGTGCCCCCCCCCACCCTAATAAAAAAAAACAAAACCCACAAATTTTGCAATAAAACTGTTAATTTTAAATCTTCTTTCAGATTATAGTCAACTATTTGCTTAAAATATTGTAACAATAATTTTCCCCAATATGTCTGAAGTTTAAGTCCAGCAAGTTTCTTGAAATTTCATAGACGTTCATGAGATTGAATAAAATTTATTTGGGTTCTGTTTTTTTTTTGTTTTGTTTTGTTTTTTTGTTTTTTTGGAGGGGGTCAGCCTGATTGGTTGGATTTTATGGCATGTCAATCCTTGCTGGGTTATTTTATGCCGAAGACGTTTTAATTTATTTATTCTTGATGGATATTCAATTTTTTAAAAACGTTTTGTAAAACCAAATTTTTCAATTTAACCCATAACATGTCAGAGTGGACCTGGGAGTAATGGTAATGAAGGGATACTCCACTTTCCCCAGAGCTCCAGAATTGGACCTTCACTATTAGATGCAGTTTAAGAGTCTGTTTAGAGTTGCTTACATGAAACAGAGAAATAAATTATTGACCAAAGTTAATTCGGAGCATTTACAGAGCCGGGTTAGTAGAGCATCCGGCTCGAAGACACAAGGTTTTTAGTTCAATACCGGCCCTCGCCAACTCAGCGTATGAGTAGCACAGGGATCTGTACGATAAAATAAGGAGCTGATGGTAGGTGTGGCGCTCTACCCCAGACACAAAAATAATCTCCTTGGTCTAGCGCTAGTGAAAAGGGGATAGACTCCCTCGTTGATTGGCTGATACCGACTTTAGGACACCCCGACGACGACTAGCTCCTCATGCGTTTATATAAGCATGAAGATAAGTGTTAGAAACACGTCTATGGACAGTGAAATGTCAATTTTTCAGTATACCTACCCAATCCTCGGAAACAATTTTATCAACATTGAACATGATTTAAATAACTACAAACCGACATTTAAATAAATATATGATATAATAACAGAAATTTACAGCATTATATTATTTCTCTGTGTTGGTTTTATGGCAGTATATCAAAATATTTCGAAAATCTAATATTTATATACGTGTTGAAAGGATAAATAAATAAAAGAAAGAAAATGTTGATTAATTTAATGAATTACCAACAGGTGTTTTGGCCAGGAGTTTGTTCATGTACACATTGTATTCTATTTATTATTATTTTAAATACGCAATAATAATAATAATAATAGTAATAATAATAATAATAATAATAATAATAATAATAATAATAATAGAAAATTATAAAATATCTAAGTATACAAAGAAAAAAGCCTTCTTCAGGGCAAAATGATATTTGAAGTTAAAACGATCAAAATACAGAAAAATTTGAAGTGTTCGAAAAAAGAATTTCTTAAATTTTTTGAGACGGTTACGGTTGAAGAAGTAGAGTGACAGTTACGGTTAACTTCTTTATTCTCTAACCATACATGAACAAACTCTTGACCAAAACAGGTGTTGGCAATTCATTAAATTCATTTTATCCATTCAACATTTTCTTTCCTTTATTTATTTAACCTTTCAACATATTGTCGGATTCATTTCCATTGTTCAACTTACATTGTGTATGAGTGATTATACATATGACATATTGGCTTTGTATATAAAAGAATCTCACAGCCTTATTGACTGGGATTTTAGAATACACCGACTGTACCTCTGCAGAGGTGAGAACATACCAATGGGCCAGCCAAAATTTGCATACCTCTTCCTTAAATTGACCACGTGTTATACTATAATAAAGCGCTCGTAGCATAACAGTTATCGTAGGAAATTGTTGGTTGGTTGGTTGGTTGGTTGGTTGGTTGGTTGGTTGGATTTTACGGTACGTCAAAACTTCTGTTATTTAATACCGAATATATTTGTTATTCCTTCTTGTTGGGTATTCAATTTTTTCAAACTGTGCGGACACTCGATGCCGTAAAAAGAACTTACCAAGAGCGATGACCGATACTCACAGATGGCGAGAATGAGGTAACACGTTTTTTTTTATTGGTTGAATCTAGATTTATATTTGGATTTGTTCGGTTTGGTTGGTTTCTTTGTTTAATGGCATATAAACCTTCGTGGGTTATTTAATAACGAAACCATAATTGTAGAAGAACAGTTGTGGTACTATTTAACCCATAGATAGGGTTGAGGGGGTTACATATTTTCTCGAGGGCATTAATCCGAATGTGAATGTAATATATATTTACCACCCCTCCACACAAGCAGGATGTGTCAAAAGGTCAATTTCTTAAACGGAGTTTAACAGGTTTGATTTCAGATTTTTCCTTCTAGACTGATTGCTTCACCAAAAGCCTAATCTACACAAACATTTACCTATAGCTGGAGGGAGAATAATTGGATGCATACCTTTCCCAAGGGTATTATAGCCACATGAAATGCAAACAACCTCGACCAGGATGTGATCTTGCGTCGACGTCAATTTCATACAACTCGTAGGATTACACGACTTAAAGTGTATTGCTGTATTAAAGATTTTGCTGCACTGTGCTGTTTTTTCCCTGGATTATGGTCACATATATCTATCAACGAAATGCGGGCCGATTTTCACTTTAAAAACATATCAAATTTAATCAAATCTGTTATTTAAAGTCAAATTTTTGTATCAGTCGAAAGGTAGTAACATAATATGAACATCATTAAAAAAAATTAAAATAATATTACATATGCAATTTATATTAATACATTTGAAACAATTAAATTCGCCCCCAAAAATCACTAAATAATGATTTATGGTGGACTCAAAAAAAAGCATCTAATCAACATTTTAAAAGTTTCGTCTTTGAAATCAATAACAGAAGACTTCACTTTTTAAACGGACATTTAAATGTATTGGTGACTATAAATAAATAAATACAGCTCTTACAGAAGCACTTGAGTACTTTATAATCATTTCTCCAATAATGATAATAACAAAGAATTAACTATATAATATATATATATATATATATATAATATATATATATATATATATATATATTAGCATTGGAACAATGTTGGTTTCATACTATACAAGCTTAATTATTTAAGCGGAGTAATCGTCGGACACACACACACACACACACACACACACACACAACATATATATATATATATATATAATATATATAGAGAGAGAAGAGAGAGAGACAGAGAGAGAGAGAGACAGAGAGAGAGAGAGAGTCAGAATTATTCTGATGAACCATGAACAGAAGTCTAGGTAGATAGTCTCTGATTCATTAGGGTTATTTTTATTATTTATTGGCTCTATTTAGTGTATTCACATTCGAAGTAACTTTTCTGTATTCAATATACAGAAAAGTTACTTCGAATGTGAATGTGACAGCATGAATAGAGATCGAACTCGCTTACAACGATGTCGCAGTCCATAATGTTAACCATTTCGCCACGAAGACTCTGGATATACTAATCTGAGTAAATGTTTCGTAGAACAGCCTTCGTTTCTAATCATTCGGTATTAAGTTTTAAGTGACCAAGACGAATGTAAAATACTCAAAGAAAAAGAAAAATATGTTAGAGGAAGTTAACAGATTTTTTTCAGTTCCTCTCACAGTATTTGCGGTTCAAGTTTGATTTATTGTACGACTATTAAGGTAACAAGGCTTGTGATCGGTGTGCATTCACATCAAAACCCTGTAATTTACCCAACATATAATAACAATTAGCAAATATATGCACCCTCCAGGTGCAAGTGTTTAAGTTTTGATGCAATAAAATATCATATTGAATTAGAAAGATAATGAAACTAAAGAATAATGTAGATAAATAGATTTGAAAAAGAGGGGGCTATAATAAAAAAGTAGAACAACTGAAACTTACTCTTCCATCACTCCCATCTTTCATTGCTAAATTTTCCTGACTTAACTACTTAGTTAAAATAGGAAGTAAAAATAAGACAACATTTATTTCTTCTTGTTAATGTATTTCTAAGATTTATCACCGAGATTTTTGCTCATATTCATTAAGATAAAACCAAACAATTTGAAATCAATAATACTAGGCATATATTTATTAAAATCAATTTTTTAATATCACCTTCCCGTTCACACTGTAAACCGCAATTTTGTTGTATATACAAACACAATTGCATGTTATTAGTATGTAGATAAGGCTAAAAGAATTAATAATGTAAGACAATTTTATTGATAATTGAGATTTGAATGAGAATAAAATCATGTAGAATGTGACGTAAATAACTAAGGGAATTGTGACTTGAGTAGGGAAATAGTTTCGGTTACAGACCAACAAACAAACAATCTCTATTATAATAAGATTTTATTTACTAGTGAGAATATGCATCCTCCGGACGAAAGTATATAAGTTTTAATGTAATGAAATATATCAAATTAGAAAGACTAAAGAAATTAAACAAGAACTCATATAAAAAGTTTACAATTATTCTAATTATATTTTAATTGGTTTCTGTATAAAATCACTCATAGAATTTATTTCAATACGTTGGATAATAAAACAATAATATTACAGATGAATAACACCAAGTAATTATTCATTAAACCCGTTTTTGTTAAAACCAGTATGCGAATTAACCACACCATATGTTATACAAACCTTTATTTCTTCGTGTTGTGTGAGACACATTGCAGGACTTTTAAACGCACTAATAACATTAGCTGTTTTGAGACAAATCTATCTCAGATTTTCATAGTAATCTCTTTAATAAATTAGATTTATTCTATGAATTAATGCTCATTGATAAACTAAAGAAAGCCCTAGGGGTATTGTGACGTAAGAAGGGAGGTAGTTTCGGTTACAGACAGACACCCAATCTCAATTATGATAATATTTTAATTGGTTTCTATATAAATGTGACAAAAAGACAGAGAAAGGAACCTCTTTAGGAATACAAATCCTGAAAACACTTTAAATTTTCTAAAGAAAGGCAACCTTTTCAACAAGATATAACAAAACATAGCCGAACACCTCCATAGAACCACAATGTTAAAGACTGAAATCCATAATAACCCTTTCTGGCATTAAATGACCCACAGAGGTTGATATGCCGTTAAAGAAAAAATTAACTTCAAATTCGAGAGAGAGAGAGAGAGAGAGAGAGAGAGAGAGAGAGGGGGAGAGAGAGAGAGAGAGAGGGGGTGAGAAGAGAGAGAGAGATGTGAGTGAGAAAGAGAGAGATTTTACAGAAAGTAAATGAATGTTTTAATTGAAGATGAAGTTTGGTTTGGTTTGGTTTGGTTTGGTTTGTTTTACGGCATATCAACCTCAGTGGGTCATTTAATGCCGATAAAGTTTTGAAATAAATCAATTCTTAATGGGTAATACACTTTCTTTATAAATACATTTTTCTATTCAACTCATAGATGGGACCCTAACAGGTACTACCACTCCGGGTCAGAGTGGACCAGGGAGCAATGGTGACGAAGGGGTGCTGCACATTCTCCAAACCTCCAAAACTGGAACCCCACCATCAGATAGAGTTTAACGTCATTCCCAGGACATGTAGACCCGCAGCCACCGCCTTCTAGCACCCATATGATAAAAAGGGGTTGGGGCCTGCCATAAGGGCTTGAAGATGAAGTAACAACGTTGCGTGAATGGCTCAGTGGTAGCGTGGTAAAAACTGACTAAATATAACCAAATACTACCATTATATTCTATACCCTATAGCACAAAACCCATATAGAAGAAAAGGCCAATTTAATCCTTTTAGGCATTGAATTACCCACAGAGGTTCATAATATAATAAACGTTATATTAATATTCGTGTTCTTAAAAATACGACCGTTATAATCTGGCAACACCCTCTAAGTAAAAATGAGACCGTCCAAATAATCCAAGATGAAATGCAAAAATGTAAATCTGGATTATCTGGTGTTGCTTATCCGCCATATTCTTATTTCTTATGAATGTCGTCACCTCAGCTAAATATTGGTCCATCCTTTTTTATTATGAAGAAAGGGAGGAAAAATGACATGATACACAGAAAAAATATAGGACTGCAGAGGAAAGATAGAGAGAGGGTCGGAACTAAAACACTACTTTAAAGACTGAAATCCATAATAACCCTTTCTGGCATTAAATGTCCCACAGAGGTTGATATACCATTAAAGAAAAAAATAACTTCAAATTCGAGAGAGAGAGAGAGAGAGAGAGACAGAGAGAGACAGAGAGAGAGAGAGATTTAAATGAAGTATAATAATAATAATAATAATAATAATAACTTGCACATGGTTAAGAAAAGGAAACCTCAAAAGAGAAACTGAATCCCTTATAATTGCTGCAAAAAATAATGCCATAAGGACAAACTATATCGAAGCGAAAATTGATAAGACCCAACAAAATAGTAGATGTAGACTTTGCGGTAATAGAAATGAGACTGTAAACCATATATTCATACAAAGATTTTTGAGAGGGGCGAGTGAGAAAGAGTTTACAGAAAATAAATGAATGTTTTAATTGAAGATGAAGTAACAACGTTGCGTAAATGGTTGATAAACTAAAGCAAGCTCTGGGGATATTGCGACGTAAGAAGTGACGTAGTTTCGGTTACAGACAGACAGACACCCAATCTCAATTATGATAATATTTTAATTGGTTTCTATATAAATTTGACCAAAAGACAGAGAAAGGAACCTCTTTAGGAATACAAATCCTGAAAACACTTTAAATTTTCTAAAGAAAAGCAACCTTTTCAACAAGACATAAGAAAGTGGTAGCGTGGTAAACTGCGCTAAAAGTTACCACAGAAAAACATTAGAATTTTACCATTCCAAAACCATGAATATGGGAGAGAAATATAAACCCGAGCCTCGGTTCGTAAAACTTAGTGGCTCAACAGCTATAACGACAATAAATAAAGTCATTTGCACCAATTAACCCTTTGCTCCTCTTCCTCCCTCTCCTGATATTGGCCCGATCGGCACGGGTGTCAGGTTCGCGTATGCAGGGGGGAACAGGTGCGCTTTATTCAAACACCTGCCGAGGGTGAAGTCACCACAGATGCAAAAACCTATCCACCATGTTGCCAATCACCAAGTCATCATGTGTAACCCCGAGGGCCCTCGTTTATTGTGGAATAACGTTGTATCGGAATGTGACACCAAAAACGCAAACATGTTATCTGACCTTTGACCTAAAAGTCATTTTTCTTGGAGTGCCGTATCGGACGAATGAAAAGAACGGATCAAAATCTGCAAGAATTCTATTATTTAATGCTAGAAAGCACACACACACACACACACACACACATATGTATATATATATATATATAATATATATATATATATATATGTATATATATATGTATGTAATATATATGTATGTATTCGTTTGTTTGCGTACCTGATTGTTGTTACCCAAGGCTTATGTGGGAATCTTGATGAAAATTGGCAGGTGAACTCCCTTGACCTAAAGGAGTGTTTTTTATAACAGATTTAGATGAGGCTAAAGCACCTGGAACAGTTTGGATTAAAATTTATCACACTGACATCAACATCCACTCACCCCCACACACACACTTCACAGTTCCAATTCCCAAATTTGCGTCTTTTAGAATTGATCCCCAAGAACTCTATTATGTAATGCAAAATAGAGAAAAAAATATATAAGTAAAGTAAAGTCGTCGGGGCGGCCTAATGTCGGTATCAGCCAGACAGCGAGGGAGTATATCCCCTTTTCACTAGTGCTAGACCAAGGAGATTATTTTAGCGTCACACCTACCACCAGCTCCTTACTTTACGGCACAGATCACTGTGCTACTCATACGCTGAGTTGGCGATGGACGGTATTGAACTAGGAACCTTGTGGTTTGTAGCCGAATGTTCTTCCGACTGAGCTAAACCGGCCCCTATTTAACTTTATTTTTATTTCTAAACTCTGAAAGTTTACAAAAACTTTCGGCTCTTTTCTGGAGAAAAAAATAAAATAAAGAAAAGACCAAATCAAATGCACTACCTGAAAATAATCAGTCGACACTATTATAATGGCCAAAAGACAAAAACTACTGCAAAAAATAACTGATGTTCTTAATACACTAAATAAAGCCAATAGATAATAAAGTAAGCCTAATGAATCCGAGACGATCTACCTAGACTTCTGCTCATGGATCATCAGGATAATGTTGACTCTCTCTCTCTCTCTCTCTCTCTCTCTCTCTCTCTCTCTCTCTCACTCTATATATATAAATATATATATATATATGTGTGTGTGTGTGTGTATGTGTGTGTGTGTAAATAATTAAGCTTGCATAGCATGAAACCGACAGTAGCAGAACTTGTTGCAATGCTAATAAATATATACTAAGATATAATATATATATATATATATATAATATACCAAGCGTGTGGTAGATCCTTGCGGAGAGAAAAAACCCGCAGAGAGTTTGATTGTAAAAAATATACTACCAAACATAAACCAGGAAGAAAAAATTTTTGAAAAAAGAAAAGACCAAGATATTCGTACCAACAAAAAAT
>CM042146.1:31780265-31802765 GCA_023376005.1 Doryteuthis pealeii
GGTCGAAACAGATTTCTGTCAGCGAATTTTAACATCATATGTTTGTTTTTTTCTAAAAATATTTATTTATATATATATATATATATATATATATATATATATATATATTATAATTCCGAGTGTTCCTTAATTGTATGAACGTTATCATCTTGCAACACCCTCTAAATCGTCCAATATGAAATGCAGATATGTAAAATCCTGATGATTATCTGGTGTTGCTTATCGGCCGAATTCTTATTTCTTATGAGTTTCGTCACCTCAGCTAAATAATGGACTATTCCGTTTTTATTATAAAGAAAGAAAGGAAAGGAAAAAGAACATGCTACGCTGAAAAATATAAGAAAGAAGGAAAGAAAGCAGCGGAAGGATAGAGAAAGGATGTGAGTGCGCGGAAGCGATAACGCTAATCAGTTTCCATCGAACTTGATGAAAAAATGAAAAGAAGGAAAAAAAGAAAAAAGTGAGAGATAATTAAAAGAAGAGTATTAAACTTTTTACATATTGAACTATTCAGCGATAGCTCTTAAGTAAACATATCAAACATTCTAATAATTAAATCATCACACTATTGTATATCCACGGGTTCTGCTAGTAATTATGGTTTCCTTAACAATTGATAATTTGTATGAATCAAAACGGTGAAATGAAGTGGAGACAAGAAATAAAGAATAAGACTATAAGGTTTAATAAACTACTAGCAGGACCTGTGGATTTGTAACCAGAGGATTTTGCGAGATGATAACGGTTTGTAAAACCGTTATCAATAAGGAACCTGATTATTAATATATAGATATAGTTTATTAAACCTTATAGACTTATTCTTTATTTCTTGTCTCCCCTTTATTTTGATGTTTTATTCTCATACATATAAGCAAATATATGCACCTTCCGGGTGAACGTATTTTATTTTAATGTAATAAAATATTATATTAAATTAGAAAGACTTATGAAACTAAATAAGCAGATAATTTTGATTTGAAACAGAGGGGGTATAATCGAAAAATAAAACAACTGAAACTTACTCTTCCATCACTCCTATCTTTCATTGCTAATTCTTTCAAATTTAACTATTTAGTTAAAATAGGAAGTAAAGAATAAGGCTACAATTATTTCTTTTAAGATTAATCCCCGAGAGTTTTGTTCATATTCATTAAGATAAAAACAATCAATTAAAAATCAATAATATTAAGCGCATATTTATTAAAATCAAATTGTTAGTAGCAATATGAAAATTAGCCTTCCCGTTCACGCTGTAAACCACTATTTTGTTGAATATATAAACACAATTGCGTGTTATTAGTATGTAGACCCGCCCAACAGGGTGAGGGTCCAGTGGCTTCGGCCCTGGATCTTTACAAGTTAATAGCGTCGATCCCAAGGGGCTATCCCCCCAGGCAATACCTGTCCCCTTGACTTAAAGGGACAGGGCTGGGTTTATTGCCCAGCGCCTGAGGTGCCCCCTTGAGGGGGAATGCCGAAGGGATCGACGAAATTTTTGTTATTTCCCACCCATGACCTTCGGCTTGTCGGTGGGCCCACGTTAAAATGAGACCTTGTGCCCAGCCCATACAAGTGGGGTATGAGGCAAATACCTGTAGATAAGGCCAACAGTATTAATAATGTAAGACAATAGTATTAATAATTGAGTGTAAATAAAAATAAATAATGTAGAATGTGATGTAAATAACTAAGGGAATTTTAACTTTAGCAGTAATATAGTTTCAGTTACCGACAGAAAAACACACAATCTCCATTATAATAAGATTATCACTTGTTATAAAATGTATAATTATTGATAGATTTCTCATTGAATATCAACGTTTTCGTCGTCACTCTTTCATTTGACTCCATCTTAGTTACCAATATTAAGTAATTCCAGATTCCTAAGTAAGGCGGGAAAGACTTTCCGTTCTTTTAATGTCGTCGCTCTTTGATCTTTAAAAAAAAGTTCCTCTGCAATAACCTGACCAATATTTTTTTCTTCTTTTTCGTGTAGTGACTTCCCGCTTTTATCACTTTCCCCCCTTTCTCTTTCCTACATTTAAAAATTAATCTTTTCTTCCACCCACACACACAGAAACCCTTAAGATGGTGAATAAAAGTATGCCTGGAAAAGAACGTCCAAGGAAGATGAAGAATATGTGCATCCACTTAAAAATATTACTTTCTGCTATCTTATCTCTCTCTCTCTGTCTTATCAAATGATTTTTCTCTTTGATCAGACAATAACAGAAGTTTTTGTTCATTTCTGCTATAACGCTGACTCTACAAAATATATAGGTGACATATATTTTAATGGAATTAATTTCAAATATATTTTATATACTTTTACATATTATTATGTACTTTACTTTATATACAATTCTAAAGGTAAAATATACACTATCCCTTAAAGATTAGGGAAGACTTAAAAGGTAAAATCAAGATTAAAAATTCGACCACTGTTGGTAAATAATTTTGATTTTTCGGACTATTGTACTCACTTTTATTGTGGTATGTATAAACACTATGTTTTAGCCGCTGTATTCACGGGCCATCCTCAGGGGTTCCCAAAGTATCCGATCATAGAAATGATATAACCTGTGAAATGATTTTTAATAGTTTGACCGTTGATCAAAATGGCGTCGAAAAAGTTTTCTTTAGATTTCATTAAACTGTTAAAAATGATTACCCATGTTGGATCCTAATTGTATTTGGATACACAGGGAACACATGAGGAAGCTTGGAGAATATAAAAGTTTGTGCTTATAAGTAAAGTCGTCGGGGCGGCCTAATGTCGGTATCAACCATGCAGCGAGGGAGTCCATCCCCTTTTCAATAGCGCTAGACCAAGGAGATTATTTTAGCATCTGAGGTGGAACGCCACACCTACCATCAGCTCCTTACTTTACCGCACAGATCCCTGTGCTACTCATACGCTGAGTTGGCGAGGGCGGGTATCGAACTAGGAAACTTGTGGTTTCTAGCCGAACGCTAAAAATGGGAACAGTCCGAAAAATCAAAATAATTCATATCATCATCATCATCATCATCATCATGTCGCGTAATTAGCATGGATATCCATGACAATCTCTCACCAACTTTCTCTATTATTCATTGCCCCGAAAGGTCCTCTGCGCTACATCCAGTATCCGTGCAGAGCTGGTCAATGTAGGTCCTTGCCGGGCGGCTCACATTAGCATACCCATGTACTGGTTTCCACAGGAGAATATCGTTTATGAGTTCGTCCTTGCTTCTTCGGCAGTGTCCTGGATGTCTTGTTCGTCTCACTTGGATTGTTTGTGAGATAGGGGGCAAGTGACCGTACAGCTGCTTCATTGTGGTTGTTTCCACGGCTTGTTCAAGATCGCACGCATCATTCTTGCGCAGCTCCCATCTAACTTATTCTCCAGGCCCTTCGTTAGGGTCCAAGTGGTGCAGCCATACAGCCGCACCGACACAACCACAGCTTGGAAGAATTGTCGTTTTAGCTTGTTAGTGAGATCGGTTTTCCATATGACTGATAAATCTGTTTATAGCCGACCATGCCTTCCCTATTCGTGCATTAAGATTGCTTTCTGTGGATGAGGTATTACTACCTAAGTAGGTGAATTGTTCTACAAAAAATAAATTCACATCAAGACTCATATAAAAAATACAGACAAATACCAATTGTTAACTTCCTATTTTTAATTCTTTTATTTTCAGGTTTTAATTTTTCTTCTATTTCTTTCTTCATCTTTTTCTTTTCTTTCTTCATCTTTTTCTTTTCTTTCTTTCTTCATCTTTTTCTTTTCTTTTTCTAATCATTTTTGTTGATTTTTCTTTTTCTTTTCTTTTTCCTTCATTCAATCATTTCTCTGTATTCTCTCTCACTTTATTTTCAACATTACTTCATTTAAAAATATTTCTTTAATTTCCTTTACAAATTTTTTCTCTCTTTTTAATTCGTCTACCAATTTTCTTCCATTGTTTCCTTTCTTCCTTATTTTCTCTATTTTATTTCTTTATTTTCTCTATTCCATTCTGTCAATTCAAAATAGCCAAAGATTATTTTAACAAAATATCAACCTTATACACGGTATACTCCTTATATATTTGTTTATTCAAACTAATTTATTTATCTGTAGTTGATAGATGTTTTGATGATGCAATTGATTAATTGATTCAACACGTTAGGGGTTATTTTATGCCTAGAGAGAAACACAATCATTGAATGTTTATATTTACATTTTTGTGTAGTTATCTCTTAAGAGTTTTTCTTTCATAGACTCGACTGGGTTGGAAAGGTAATTCACTGAGAATTGTGCAAGATACTAAATGTTGTCCAAGCAACAAATTGGTATATGCATAAACTAGATTTTTTTCCAGAGAATGAAATGCAAAAAATTCACTGAAACTTTGAGATACGGTCGGATCACCTTATCCAAGCCAGACGACCAGTCTTAGTATTGATTACAAAGAAAAGGAGAACTTGAAACCTGTTAGATTTTGTAGTCCCAGCAAATCACAGATTGAAGATAAAAGACAAACGAAAAGACAGCCAAATACCTGGAACTTGCCAGAGAATTTTTTTAAATGTGGAATATGAGGGTGAAAGTGATACGAATGGTAACAAGTGAACTTGGACGGTCCAAAAAAGTTTGGAAAGAGACTAGAGGAACTGGAAATCAGAGAGAATTGATACCATCCTGACAACAGCATTTTTAAGGTCACAAGAATATCCAGGAGAGTCCTAGAGACATGAGGAGGCTTGTTGTCACTGTGACTCCAGTGAAGGACCATCAGATTACGCTGGTGTGGAAAATTCGCAAGAAATGAAATAATAATAATAATAATAATAATAATAATAATAATAATAATAATAATGATTTTATTAGAAAAAGAAATGGGAAGAAATCAACTATATGGGTACTTCAAGTGACAAACTCAAGTGATATCACATCAGAAGACATGGACATGTCTAAAAAGAAGAAACTTCAAGAGAGAAACTGAATCTCTTTTAATCGCAGTACAAGACAATGCCATCAGGAAAAATTATATAAAGATAAGACGCAACAAATAGCAAGTGTAGAATGTGTGGTGACAGAAAAACGGTTAATCATATAATAAGCGAATGCAGCAAACTTGCACAAAGAGAGTATAACACTAGGCACGACTGGGTGGGAAAGGTAATCTACTGGGAATTATGCAAGAATGATCACCTTAGGCCAGGAGACCTGACCTAGTATTGATTAACAAGAGGAAGAGAACTTGTCATCTCGTGTATTTTGATGTCCTGGCCAACCACAAATTGAAAGTGAAAGAAAGCGGAAAGATAAATAAATACTTGGACCTTGCCAGAGAACTGAGAAAACTGTGGAACATGAAGATGAAGGTCGTGCCAATCGTAATTAAGGCCCTTGGAACGATCCCCAAGTGCCTGGAAAATATTCGGGTGAATTGGAAATCAGAGGAAATATCGTGACCATCCAAATGATCGGCTAGAATATTCAGATGAATCCTGGATGAGACTTGATGTACTTCAGCCTCCAACAAACCATAACAATTCGATAATAATGACAGTTGAAAATAACTTTGAAACATGAGAGTGAATGTGATACCAATTGTAGTTGGTGCTCCTGGAACTGTCCCCCAAGAGTCTGGAAAAGAAACTAGTTGAATTGGAAACCAGAGGAAGAAACGATACCATCCAGATTCTTAAGGTCAGTTTGAATACTCAGAAATGTCCTGGACACAATTATATTTTAACAGAACCTATGGATATACTGATAATTCAATTATTACAACGTTTGATATGTTTGATTAAGAGCTGTTGCAATATAGTTCAATATGTAAAAAGTGTAAAAAGCTTGATTTTAACTCTTTCTCACTCTTTTTTCTTTCTTTCCCACTTTTTATCTTTTTATTGTGTTTGATGTTAACAAATTAGTGTTATCGCTTCCACACCTTCACCCCCTCTCTCTATCTATCTTCTACTCTTTTTCTTTCTTTCTTTCTTTCTTTCTTTCTTTCTCGTTACCTTTCTTTCTGTGTAGCGTGTTCAAAATAACGGATTTTTTAATTGCTCAAAATATAGAGTAATACAAAACAAGTGTTGTTATAATCCCTCCCCCATGGACAGGATGTGACACAAGGTCAATTTCTAAGTGGATTAATTCATGTGGGAATTGAAGGTTTTCCCTCTTCTAGACTGGTTGCCTGATCAAGGCTAAAGATTCCTGTCTACCCTGCAGTTTGCCCCTAGTCGGGGATAGGGGAGATGGACTCATGCCTTTGCAAAGCATATTAGCGCGCAGTAAAATGCTAGTAAAATGCAAAAGGTCACTCATCCAGGATTTGAACTCGGATAACCGGATTTCTTTTACTTTTTATCACTTTTTCAATGTATCTTACTTACAAATCATTTTCTATATATTCTAACCTTCATATGCTTTCCTTCTTTCTTTCTTTCTTTCTTTCTTTTTATTTCCCTTGTTTTTCTTTTCTTTTTTCTTTTTCAATTTACTAAATATTCTCCCTCTTCGCATCCTTTCCTTCTTTCTATTTCTTTCTTTTTTTATATAAATGTTTAACTCTTTTACTTACAATCTATTCTCTCCATATTTTTCTTCCCATGCTTTCTTTCTTTCTTTCGTTATCTCTTTCTTTCTATTTCACTGAATGTTTGAGATGAGGCTTAAAGATTAGTATTATCTGCGTTATTCGGACTATTGTCCCCATCTTCATTGTTATTTGTACAACGTTTCCGCCGATATACCCTCCGGCCTTCTTCAGGTGTTTCTTGTCGGACTCGGGAACCTTCTCGGACTCGGGAACCTTCTTCCCGAATCCGAGGAGGTTCCCGAGCCCGAGAAGGTTCCCGAGTCCGACAAGAAATACCTGAAGAAGGCCGGAGGGCATATAGGCCGAAACGTTGTACAAATAACAATGAAGATGGGGACAATAGTCCGAATAACGCAGATAATACTCTTTCTTTCTATTTCTTTTTCTTTTTTTTTTAAATTTTTCACTTTATTTCAATTTTTTTATTTTTTCCACTCTATTTCAATTTTTTATTTACTTAGAATTTATGCACTCCATATTTTATCTTCCGATTCTTATTCCTTTATTTTTATTTTTATTCTATTCTTCTGTTTCGCCAACATATTCGAAAGGACCTCAGTAGATCGTTGTTCCTGTGTTCTCAACTCGGTTACGCAACTAATAACGCGCAAGTTCCACCCCATACCTTTAAAAACCCTATGGTTGTAAAATAACAATACAAAAAATAATTCTTTAAGGTATTTAAAAATTCTGCCTGATTTATATACCATTATTATCAATGTTTAAAAAAAAAGACTTCATTTTGGGTAGAACACATTTCTAAGCCAGCAACAAAATGGAAGCATTTCATTAAACAGCAAACAAGTGTAAAGAAAGTTTTGTTCGGAGTTGACACTAGGAAAACGATTTTTTTTTCTCCCGAGTGTCACTGTATCACCTTATTAGCTGAAAATACACGAGATACCTTAGAGGAAATAGTGGAAAAAACTAATTAGGAATACGTAAAAGAGAGGTGGGGGTGGGTTTTTTTTTTAGGTTTAAGGCGGCGCAAAATGGCTCTAGCAGAGGGACAGCGAAGAAAGGGTCGGCTTCATTTATGAGGGCAGAATAGCTTCATAGGGGGCAGGATTTGGACAAAGAGCTCTAATGTGCGTTCTCTTAATGTACGACCGTTTCTTGTCGTCACCTATTGTACCCGCCCAGCAGAGCATGCGACGGGGGGGATTTTGACAGGGGGTTGGTGTCGGGGGTGTGGAGCGTTCTCTTTGCCAGACAGGGAGGCTTTTCAGGTTTTTCCAATAATCATCTGGACGGTCGGACAAACAATCTTTACCGTATTAATCAGTCCGCTATGACAACAACGCCATTACAACGACGTTAGAGTCGCGGGTTTTTTTTATTTCTTTTTTTTCTTTTTTTTACTCTTTTTTTACTCTTTTTTTCTTGTTTCTTTATGTTTTAATTTATTTTCTCTATTTTATGTCTTTTTCCTAATACTTACATATATAAGCCTGTGAGACGATATAAAGACATAGGTGGGTCCCACATTCCCACGTACCTATACATACATACATACATACATACATATATATATATATATATATATATATATACATATATATACATATACATACATATATATATGTATATATAAAGATATATAGATAATGTTACGTATATACACATATATATATATATATATATATATATATATATATATATATATATATATATATATATATGAAGAAAAAAGCAATTAGGAAAAATCCGACAAAATGTAAGGAAAAATGTGAATAACGAACACAGACAGTTACATTTATTTCAGGGGTGAAATTTTCATTAGATATAACTGTATTCGTTATTTACTTTATCCATAAC
Organism: Doryteuthis pealeii; assembly: GCA_023376005.1. Classification (NCBI taxonomy): domain Eukaryota; kingdom Metazoa; phylum Mollusca; class Cephalopoda; order Myopsida; family Loliginidae; genus Doryteuthis; species Doryteuthis pealeii. Next base: position 31,788,669 of record CM042146.1, read on the forward strand.
TTTCCGCCCCCATATATATATATATATATATATATATATATATATATATATATAATATATATATATATATATAGCTAGACATATATTCATTTAAATATATGCATACATATGTCACACACACACACACACACACACACATATATATATATATATATATATATATTAATATATATAATATATACATAGCTAGACATATATACATTTAAATATATGCATACATATGTTGCACACACACACACATATATATGCATGTAAGTATGTGTATCCATTGATATAGTTTGTATGTCACTCATGTGTATGTATATATAATACGCACATATACACTCGCACACATATATTTTCACATATGTATGGCTATCGGTATTAATAAATAATATAAATAATTAAAAAATCTATGTAAATATACACACATATATATATATGTGTGTGTGTGTGTGTGTGTGTGTGTGTAAATCTCCATGTATATGTTTAAGTGTAAAGGTATTAGATTAATGTAAAAATACAAATAATATACGCACATACATATATGTATACATGTATACACACACACACACTTTCACACACATAGAATTTATCATATATATATACAATGTGTCTCTGATTGTATCTATGCATATATGTAGAGAGTGTGGGGGTGTTCGTAAGTGAGTGAGTGAGTGAGTGTGTGTGTATATATATGTGTGTGTGTGTGTGTTGATATACCTGCATACGTGCATGTGTATAATTATGTAAAATGATTATTTAAAATAAATATCTGATGGAATGATAATGATCCACTTACTAATGATTTATCCTTCATTATATTTCATTATTCATCATCGCCATGTCGTGGTAGCAGCATGAATATCCCTGGAAATCTCTCGCTAACCTTCCCTATAATTCATTGCCCTCGGGAGATTTTCGGCACAGTATCGAGTATCCGTGCAGAGCTGCTCAGTGTAGGTCTTTACTGGGCGGCCGATACTGGCGTGCTCATGTGCAAGTTTCAATTGGAGAACGTCACTTATGAGTTCGCCCTTGCTTCTCCAACAGTGCTCAACATGTCCTGTTCATTTTACTCGGACGTTTTGTGTGATAGGAGGCAGATGGCCGTACAGCTGCTTTTTTGTAGAGTATTGTTTCCACGAGTTGTTTAATATGGCGCGCAGAAATCTTGTGCAGCTCCCATCCAGCTTATTCTCGAGGTGCTTCGTAAGGGTCCAAGGGGTGCAACTTAGATTAATTGTTTTGATATTTTTCAGAACAATTTTCTTTTATAGATCGTATTGCTCCAATTCCATTACACAGAATATATTTGCCTCATACCCCACTTGTATGGTCTGGGCACAAGGCCTCGTTTTAATGTGGGCCCACACACAAGCCGAAGCTCATGGGTTGGAAAGAAGAAAAATTGCGTCGATCCACTCGGCATTCCCCCTCAAGATGGGCGCCTCAGGCGCTGGGCAATAAACCCAGCCCCGCCCCCAAGGGGGGGCAGATATTGCCTGGGGGGAAAGCGTCCTGGGATCGACGCTGTTAATTGTACTTTACCGGTCCAGTGAAATTCCATATGTGAAAGCAGCTCATATTCGATGATATGATGGCTGTTCATAGAGAAAAAAAAATCGAAATATCTCTGTCATCTATATCTTGATTGTTTTAGTTACAAAGTTTTGGTCTCTGTACATATTATTATTATTAAATGTCACTCTTAGATTCTTTCAATATCGACTTATACATTTTATTCCATCTTATTGGACAATAAGTAAGGTAAAGTTGCCGGGGTGGCCTAAAGTCGGTATCAGCCAGACAGCGAAGGTGTCTATCCCCCTTTCACTAGCGCTAGACCAAGGAGATTATTTTAGCATCGGATGTTGAGCGCCACACCTACTATTATCTCCCCACTTTACTATTTATTTTTTATTCACTTATCTTCACGAATATAAATCAAATCTTCATTATCAAAAAGAAAAATAGTGAATTTTTCGTTGTTGCCTCGGTAGAGAAAAATGCTATAATTGTTAGCAAGCTAGTCTTGTAGATCCATTACTACTGAATAGTGAGTTCGATCTTCGCACTATGCCCCATAAAAATCTATAAAAAATATGTTTAAATATATACAGGGAGATTGAAAAGTAACCCCCTATTTTAAACTGTTTAATTTTTTTTTATTTCTTTAATGACGACTTGATATTTATGCAAGATGATGCTGCTCCAGATTTTGCTATAGGTGTTCGTGAATGTCTGAATCACTATTTTTCTTTGAGATGGATGGATAGACGTGGTTTGGATGAGAAGTCCTGGTTTAACACCCTACAACTTTTTTCTTTGGGGGTGGTTGAAGGAGCAACTCTACTCTACGAAACCAACAACTGTTAATAAACAAAAAAAAAACTTACTTAGAGGCAAATCAAATCTGGAATAATAATTAAAATTAAATTAAATTAATGATCAGACACACAGACATAAGCACGCACGCACACACACACACACACAAGCACGAACACACACACACTTACACACACAAACACACACATAAGCACGCACCCCCCAACCACACACACACACAGAATTTGGAAGACCCGAGACAGAACAAATTGAGCAACTGCTAGGACCACTTCAGTTCGAGTATTCTTCTGATGATGGGATTTTTCATCCCGAAATATTAAGAATAAAGTGACAGGTTAACAAACAACATCATAGTTACCTTCTTTTTTCTTTACACTTGCATTGTGACAGCCTTCAAAACCAACCAACAAACCAATATAAACACAATGCTCCAAGCAAATTACAAAACCCTGTTAACTTTAGAAGAATTTGAAGGACGAATACGATAATTAATTTCTGCCATTCCACAAGAGTTCCTGGGAAGATCAGTTGATGCGATTCGCGAGTGGCTTGAGAATCTGGGTGCGAATGATAGTACCCATATAGAATTTTAAACCAAAATTCATGTTATGTGTGTTCTTCTCCTATTCATTTTTTTGTTGTAAAAATAATGATTCCGAAATTAATTATAACATTTTTAAAATAGGGAGTTATTTTACAAACACCCTGTATACTTGAATCGTATATATATTTACCAGCCGCTCCGCACGAGCAGGATGCGACACAAGGTCAATTTCTTAAGCGGAGTTCAGCATGTTTGAATTCAGAGTTTTCCATCTCCTAGACCGGTTACCTAACCAAGGTTAAAGAGCCCAGTCTGTCCTACTATTTACCCATAGCTGGAGGGAGAGTATGATTCATACCTTTCCAAAGGATATTAGCGCTAAATGAAATGCAATTACCACGTCCGGGATTTGAACTCGGGGCGACGAGTCCATTTCCCATGACTTTAACCATTACACCACGCGCTTCCTGAATACTTGAATCATATATGGGACTAACAGGTAGTAATCAACTGGGAGTAATTTCAATAAAAAGGTACTCCCCTCTCCCCAGAGAATCCAGAAGTTGGTCTCTTTCTATCTGCGAAAGACAATGGAGTAGTGTCCAAACGTTGTGGGGTTTTTGTCACTACATAGCCTGGGCGGGTTGATATGGAGGGTGTGCTGTTGCCCAAGCAACAGATCCCTCCTCTCCACACTGCCACTGTGGTCCAAAGGAAATGTAAGAAACAAATGCAGTTTGACAAAGGCATTGTCGCAGGGTTGCTAACACTCCATCTTAGGTATATTTTCCTCGATTCCCACTTGTACAAGGTCAGGCACAAAGGCCCTATTGACGCGGGACCATCCACAAGCCGAGACTCATGGATGGCAGGTGAAAAAATTGCGTCGATCCCGTCCGCATTCCCCCTCAAGGGGGCGCCTCAGGCGCTGGGCAATAAACCCAGCCCTGCCCGTTTAAATCAAGGGGGCAGGTATTGCCTGGGGGTAAGCCCCCGGGGATCAACGCTATTAATTTAACCTGGGCGGCTGAACCGCCTAGGCCTGTTACTTCATCTTAGGGACTCCGGCCCTGGATTTGTTTTCGGGGTTTACTCCTCTAACTTTCCTCAGGATAATATAAAGCCGCTCGGCAGCGATGATTTTGTAACAAACACTTTCTTGTTGTAAACATGAACCTGTTCAAGTCTGAAATAGGTGACCAAGTGTTACCTAAGATTGCTGAAATGGAGCCTTTCCATTAGATGTAGATTATTATCATAGGAGACACCATTTAGGAAGGGGGGTATTAACTCTAGGGGATAAAGTCAAGGTAAAGTTAATCCCTGTCGATGGGATAATCCTAGATAAAAGATTGCCGAAGATAACAAGGAGTCATCATCATCATCATGTCGGGCTAGTAGCACGGATATCCATGAAAATCTCTCGCCAACCGTCCCTATCATTCATTGTCTTCGGTAGATTTTCTGCGCAGCATCCAATATCCTCGTAAAAAAGTTTTTAAACATTGCCTAATGCAGGCAGAGAGTCTAACCCCTTTTTCACTAGCGCTAGACCAAGGAGATTATTTTAACGTCTGAGATGGGGCGCCACAATCTACAATAAGCTCCTCACTTTACCGCACAGGTCCCTGTGCTACTCATACGCTGAGTTGGCGAGGGCCGGTATCGAACGAGGAACGTTGTGATTCCTAGCCGAACGATCTACCAACTGAGCTAAACCGGCCGTTATAATATCCTCGTAGAGTTGGTCAATGTAGGTCCTTGCTGGACGGTCCGCACTGGCTTGTTCATGAACTGGTCTCTATAGGAGGACGTCGCTTATGAGTTCGTCCTTGCTTGTCTTGCAATGTCCAGCATGTCGTGTTTGTCTCACCCGGATCATACACAGCATTCTTGTGCAGCTCCCATCTATCTGATTCTCTAGGCACTTCGTTAGGGTGCAAGTGGTGCAGCTGTTGTATACCCTTTCTTTCCTTCTATTATTCTTCTGCTCATCTTTGGTATCTTACGTTCATCTGCTAGCGTCTGGACTTCGTCTTGGTGGTCGGTCGCACTTAATTCATTTCTTCTTCTAGATCAGTCTTGTTGCCAAGACATTCATCAACCACAAAACCATATTATTTATGTAAGCTTTTATTTACTTAACTAAACATTTCATGCAACTAACATAACGCGCGTGTGGAGTGAGCTTCAGCTAAGGCAGATAGACCTTATCTGCCTGACGTCCAAGCTGAAACTGAAGCCAACTAGGTCTCACGTGACTTCACGTATTTCGCGGGCTTTCTGTAATATTCCATGGAAAGTCCGCCCGTTATATGGAAAGGGGCCATCCGTTCAGAAATACAGGGGTTGACAATAATCTATGCATAGATTATGTAACACAGCCATACAGTAGCACTGATACAACTACGGATGGAAGATTTGTCGCTTTAATTTGTCAGTGAGATCTGATTTCCATATGATTGATAATTTGTTTATAGCAAACCATGCCTTCCTTATGCGTTCATTAACATCGCTTTCTTTGGGTAAGATATTACTATGCAGGTAGGGTTGATCCGGCCTGGTGGGGCGTCGGAAGAAAAAAAGTGCACAGACCCTCTGAAAATTAAAATTAAATTCTTTTCCTTCTTTCTTTCCCTTTCCTATACGTCTCCCTCTTTCTTTCTTTCTTTCTTTCTTTCTTTCTTTCTCTTTCCTATATGTCCATTTCTGTCTTTCTGTCTTTCTTATTTCGACTAGCAAGTATTTAAGTTTTAATGTAATAAAATATTGTATTAAATTAGAAAGGCTAATGAAACTAAATAAGAATGCAAATAAAATGATTTGAAACAGAGGGAGTATAATCGAGAAATAGAACAACTGAAACCTACTCTTCCATCAATCTCGTTTTTCATTGCTATTTTTTCTAATTTAAGTATTTAGTTAAAATAGGAAGTAAAACATATAATGACAGTTATTTGTTCTGTTAATGATTTCATTTAAGATTCAGTGAAGAGATTTTTGCTTTTATTCATTAAAATAAAACCAAGCAGTTAGAAATCAATAATACTAAGCACATATTTATTAAAATCACATTTTTAATATCAATATGCAAATTAGCCTTCCCATTCACATTGTAAACTGCTATTTTGTTGTATATATAAATACAATTGCATGTTGTTAGTATGTAGATATGGTTAACAATATTAATAATGTAAAACAATTATATTAATAATTGAGGTTTAAATAAAAATAAAATCATTGAGAATGTGATGTTAATAACTAACGGAATTGTGACTTGAGCAGTGATATAGTTTCGCTTACAGACAGAAAAACACACAATCTCCATTATAATAAGAGACATGTCTCTCTCTCTCTATCTCTGTTTGAATGTCTAAGTTCAAGTTTCTCTTATCTACTTTTCTTTCTTTCTTTCTGTTCCTATATTTCTCTTTCTGTCTTTCTTTCTTTCTCTTTCCGATATCTTTCTTTCTTTCTTTCTTTCTTTTTTCCTATTTGAAATATTAGATGCAAAACAAATTCCATACTGTTACTATTTAGTTTTTATTCACTTATTATCTTCACGAATATAAATCAAATCTTCATTATCAAAAAGAAAAATATGGAGATAGTGAATTTTTCGTTGTTGCCTCGGTAGAGAAAAATGCTATAATTGTTAGAAAGCTAGTCTTGCAGATCCATCGCTTTCTTTGGATAAGATATTACTATGCAGGTACGTAAATTATTCTACTGGCTTTAGAGGCTTACCGCTGAGTATGGAGTATGCATCCTTCCTTTTTAAAACCCACGAATTCAATATTATCGGCTGATGGTCCGTGCTGCCTTCTCCAGGCTATGTAGCAGGGATATTTTTGGTCCAACTAAGAATGGTTGAATGCAATATAAAGTCAAATTTCAAGTGGAATTTTACAGATTTTAATTCAGGGTTTTCCTTCCCCACTATTTATATATGTATGAAAAATAGATGGGAATTAATCCGACAGTATGAAATTTAACATTTTTGAAAAAACAAATGATGTTTATAATTGTTGACAGAAATCTGTTTCGACCACTTCAATAGATCAGTCATCATCAAGAGCATCATATGAGAGAAATACGGGGAACTATAAATTTCTGATTTTTAAAATAAAATTTATTTTATTTTTAACACAGATCACGCATTTTTAAAACTCCAGCATTGAATAATAGCGTTTGTTTGTACCCTGTCTTCTAACGGTTGTTTCATTCCGTCTTTATCTCATATGTTGCTCTTGATGATGACCGATCTATTGAAGCGGGTCGAAACAGATTTCTGTCAGCAATTATAAACATCATTTATCTATGTATCTATCTCAATCGAGTTATGTCTATCTATCTATCTATCTATCTATCTATCTATCTATCTCCATTGAATACTGTTTGTCTATTTATCTATCTACATGGGTCTGTTCGCTGGTATGGATTTATGCACTTCCTACTGATTGATAATATCAATCTATCTATCTATCTATCTATCTATCTATCTCAACCGTTCTGTCTATCTATCTATCTATCTATCTATTCGACAGAGTTCTATTTATCTATCTATCTATCTCATCCGAGTTCTATCGAATATCGAATACTGTTTGTCTATTTATCTATCTACATGGGTCTGTTCGCTGGTATGGATTTATGCATTTCCTACTTATTGATAATATCTATCTATCTATCTATCTATCTATCTATCTATCTATCTATCTCAACCGAGTTCTATCTATCTATCTATCTCGACCGAGTTCTGTCTATCTATCTATCTATCTATCTATCTCTACAGAGTTATATTTATCTATCTATCTCATCCGAGTTCTATCTATCTATCTATCTCCATCGAATTCGGTTTATCTATCTATCTATCTCATCTGAGTACTATCTATCTATTTACATCGGTCCCTTTTTTGTACATATATATATATATATACATATATATATATATATATATATATATATATGCATTTCCTACTGGTTGATAATAAAATCTACACATATCTTCATCCATCCTGTCACCTGTCAGCAATAGTGTTTATTTATTTCTTTCTTTTTTCTTATTCTGTTGCTATGTTAATTTCCCATCGACATTTTCCCGTCCACCTTCGGTCTCCAACTACCTCGTCCACCCCATCATCTCAATAGACAAAGGAATAAATAAACAGTAAAAAAAATCATCTTGCCTCTTTCAACGTCCTTGCACTTAGGCGTTGTATATCTTTTTATGTGAGGGGAGGGAGTGAAAAAGGTCGTCGTGTTCGAAGGTACCGTGAAAAATATTCACTCCCCAACCCTTCCCAAGCATGTCGAAAGGTGTGATATTTTGCTCACAATTCATTAATTTTGCTTAACTGGTGAGAACCACAACCATTACAAAAATACCCATTATATATATATATATATATATATATATATATTATATATATATATATACTAGCAAATATATGAACCCTCCGGGTGCAAGTATTTAAGTTTTAATATAATAAAATATTGTATTAAATTAGAAAGGCTAATGAAACTAATGAAACTAAATAAGAATACAGATAAAAAGATTTGAAACAGAGGGAGTATAATAAAAGATTTGAAACAGAGGGAGTACAATAAAAAATGGAACAACTGAAACTTACTCTTCCATCACTCTTGTCTTTCATTGTTGTTTTTTCTAATTTAAGTATTTAGTTATAAGAGGAAGTAAAGAATAAAATGACTTCATGGATTTCATTTAAGATTCATTGAAGAGATTTTTGCTTATATTCATTAAAATAAAACCAAACAGTTAGAAATCAATAATACTAAGCACTTATTTATTAAATTCGATTTTTTAATATTAATATGCAAATTAGCCTTCCGTACACAATGTAAACCGCTATTTTGTTGTATATATAAATATAATTGCATGTTGTCAGTATGTAGATATGGTTAACAGTATTAATAATGTAAGACAATTTTATTAATAATTGAGGTTTAGATAAAAATAAAATCATGGAGAATGTGATGTCAATAACTAAGAGAATTGTGACTTGAGTAGGAATATAGTTTCGGTTACAGACAGAAAAACACACAATCTCCATTATAATAAGATATATATATATATATATATGTGTGTGATGGGCACTTTCCATTAATTTTTAACTAAATAATTTAGAAGCATATGCGAATTCTTATATAATATAATATATATATATATATATATAATCCAAAAATCCGAAGAAGAAATCTTCCTTACGACATGGGAGTTTTTTTTAAACGTGTTGCAGTTTGCAGAGCTCAATGTGTGCTCTTGTTAGAGTCACCGAGCAAATTTATAAGTAAAAATATAACAGAAGACTTAGATTTGAAATAGGCTATAAGCAAATAATATAAGTCTTCTGTTATATTTTTACTAATATATATATATATAATATATATATATATATATATATATATATATATATATATATATATATATGACTTTCAAAGAAAGAAAAACTTAACAAACCGTCATCCCGTTAATATATAATAAGTTAATTTTTTCTTTCTTTGAAAATTAAATATTGCACTGTATATAATTCAAATTATTGATTATTATACATTGAGCTCTTTTTAGGGATTTGTAAAAATCCTTGTATGAGTATATATATATATATATATATATATATATATATATATATATATATATATATATATATATATATATATATATGCACCTACAAGAGCATACAGTATGGTAGTACAGTGAGATTTCTGTTATCCCAAATAGAATCATCCCTTACTTACCAGTCATTAGGATTACTTTACACACACACACACACACACACACACACACACACACATACATTTATATATATATATATATATATATATATATATATATATATATACACGTACCAAAATATTGCAAATCTTTTTACTCAAACTAAAAGTTTTTGATTGTTGTCTAAGTATTCTCAATCTAAATCCTAATTATTTGGCGTAGTGGCCAATTGTCGGTATCAGCCGAACAGCTAGGGAATCTATCTCCTTTTCGATAGCACTAATAAGGGGGATTGATTTTACTGAGGTGGAGCGCCACACCTACCGTCAGTTTCCCACTTAAATACACAGATCAGATTACTCAATCTATACTACTCATGTGCTGAGTTGGCGGGGACATGTGCCAAACCAAGAACCTTGTGATTCCTAGGTGTGTACTCTACGACTGAGCTAAACCGGTCCGTAATTATCGATACTTTTAGATGGAATAGTTTATTCATATTGACTTTTGCGGTTCGATGCGTCATCAGTGATGTTTTTAGTTCATTTAGGGGTTTCCGGTGTTTTCAACCTCTTACCCTCTCTCTAGAGTGACCCAGCTGAGATTGTAAGAGTATTTACGGGCTTTGAAGGAGCTCTTATTTCTCCCTAGTTGTAGGCAAATTGTCGGACAAAGAAGACAAACACACAATGGAAATTTAATACATGTATTGTCAATTAATACTAGAACTTGCTGCAAATCTTATTAGTATTTGCTACGAGACTTATCTGAGTTAAGTAATTTTCTTGGAGCAGAGGTGATAACAGGCGTATTCTGTTACTTGTTGGAAAGTTGATAGGACGTTTCTTCGGACGTTTCTCGTTCTTCCTGGTAACCGGTTCTGTGATAAGTAATGGGGGATGCTATTTTAGTAGCTTTTCGCCCGGGTTAACAGTTCTTTAAATGACGGTGAATGAGCCCCTTTCAAGTAGACTATTTGGTCTTCAGCCTTCTATAGTGTGCATTTGTGCCTTCGAAAGTGTGCTGTGAAAAAATGCCTCCGTCCAGGTCAACGGTCCGTAGAAGTAAGCCCCGTTTTGGGGCTAAGTGATGAGTGAAGTTTAGGGACCGCTATTTACGCAACTGCCCTCAGTCGGTGCTCTGTGATAAGTAAAGTTTTTGGTTTTGTTGGCGATTTTCCCCTAGCGACAGGGTAATTAACTATGGAATTTCCAATAATTGATCATATCTCAGTCTGCATCAGTGTTTATCAGCACTTTCTATATCGCCACAGGCAAATTCTAGATCGCATCCCGTTTCGTCATTTATGTGGTCAGAATGTAATTTGGCCAATGATTAACTGTTTCTGGTCTTCGAAGATGGTAACTTTTTTCCTATAAATATGTTGACCGTTAGTGTCTCAGTTTCGGCCTGTTTCGCATAGGTGGATTTTTAATTTAACATCGACAGTTTTCTCCGATAAATTGAGGGATATTAACACCATATGTACACACACACACACACACACAACACACATATATATATATATATATATATATATATATATTTGGAGGATATGTGCTTAATTGAAGTCATACCTAATTTTGAAAATTAATTAGTTAATAATGAATGAATTTAGGCAGGCATATATGTTCAAATGTAAGGCTAAACAAACCGAGAAAATGTCAATCCCTGAATGTACATTTCGATCTATTAGGTCTCATAAGCAATGTTATAGACCTAATAGGTCGAAATGACTTCAATTAAGCACATATCCTCAAAAAATTGTCGGTTTGAAGCCATATAAAAATAAACACATTTGCTTGTTTACTTAACCTCATATATATATATATATATATATGGCGTTCCTATGCGACTGGTAAACCAAGCCCTACAGGCGAGAAATTGTCAGTCACTTAGCGCTGTTGACTTAATATCTTCGTTAACCTAACTAATGATAGAGCATATATACTTAAGTTAGATTAACGTAGACATATGCGCTCATATATATATATATATATATATATATATATATATATATATTGTAGATAATATGAGTGCTATATTTATAGGTAGACAGTGTTCAATAACATTAATAGACCGTTTATAATTAAATAAAGGTAGCGCGGACATGGAGTCAACACCTGGTTACTGACAGTTTCTTGCCTATCGGAACTTCAAGCCTTGGTCTGAAGATCTCATTGACAGGACATAAAACTGTTAATAACCGAGATGTTGACTCTATGTGCACGTAACCTTAACTTAAATATATATGCATATCTTATTATAATGGATATTGTGTGTTTGTCTGTAACCGAAACTATATCACTACTCAAGTCACAATCCCCTTTGGTATTTCCGTCACATTCTCCATGATCTTATTTATATTTAGACCTCAATTATTAATAAAATGTTTTCCATTATTATTACTGTTGGCCTTACCTAGGTACTAATAACATGCAATTGTATTAAAATATAAAACAAAATAGCGGTTTACAGTGTGAACGGAAGGCTAATTTGCATATTGGTATTAAAATTTGATTTTAATAAATAATACTTAGTATTATTGATTTTTAATTAGTATTATTAGCGTTATTCGGACTATTGTCCCCATCTTCATTGTTATTTGTACAACGTTTTGGCCGATATGCCCTCCGGTCTTCTTCAGGTATTTCTTGTCGGACACGGGAACCTTCTCGACTTGGGAACCTTCTTTTCGAACTCGGGAACTTTCTTGTCGTAATCGGGAGCCGTCACAGAACTTTGAACCTAACCCTTTATTTAGTCCGCGGGGGTATCCTGTTCTCATTCCGCTAACCATAGCTGGGGTAGGAGTTGTCTTAACCTAACTACCTTATCCACTAGGCCATGTGTCCAATTGATTTTTAATTGTCGGCTTTTATCTTAATGAATATGAGCAAACATCTCGGGGATAAATCTTAAGATCTTTTTTATCTGCATTCTTATTTAGTTTCATTTCTAATTTAATATATTTTATTACTTTAAAACTTGAGCACTTGCACCGGATGGTGCATACGTTTGCTAGTATATATATAACCTAAAAAGAATGACTGTTTAATCCCCTGTAATCACTTGGTTTGAGAATCGCATAGACTAGCAGAACGGAGATTTACCAAGCACCTTTGACGCTATCTTTACGCTATCCTAACATTTTAAGTGTCTGAATCTGGCAGTAATGAGACTGCTACAGGGAGCTCAGTAAACATTCATTAATTTTAGGTTTATCCTGCTCGAGAGGTACGAGCACTTTTTTGAGTAATGCAAAAGCGTTTTTAAACGATCTGTTTATTCATATATATATATATATATATATATATATATATATAGATAGATAGATAGATAGATAGATCATACTGTACTCATTTATACAAACACATTTGCATACACACACTCGCTCTCTCACTCATACACGCACACATTGCCATCATTCACAAAGAAATATATATATATATATATATATATATATATATATTATATATATATATATATATATGAGTGTGTTGTGTGTGTGTGTGTGTGTGTGTGTGTCATAGCGAACGTTTTTGGTTAGACATACATACATACATATATATAGACATATTACACACAACCACGGATACACACACATACACATTCACTTATATATATATATATATATATATATATATATAGATCGATAGATAGATAGATAGATAGATCATACTGTACTCATTTATTCAAACAACCACATTTGGATACATACACTCGCTCTCTCACTCATACACGCAGACATTGCCATCATTCACAAAGAAATGTATAAATATATATATATATAAATATATATATATATATATATATGTGTGTGTGTGTGTGTGTGTGTGTGTCATAGCGAATGTTTTTGGTTAGACATACATACATACATACATACATATATATAGACATATTATACACAACCACGGATACACACACATACACATTCACTTTATATATATATATATATATATATATATATATATATATATATATATATATATATATCCGTGTATCTTTGCCGATATTTTGAGTGTGCAGTATTTTCACATGCATTTATTTTTGTTTTTAGGGAATACAGATGCATATACACGCAGAAAATTGTATATCCAAAATATCTCGCTCACAATAGTGTTCATGAGCTAACCACTCACCCACACCCACGAACATATTCACGTTTATACATACATATATATATATATATATATATATATATATATATATATATATATATATTCATATGTATAATATCACCCTGTGTGCGTGTCATAAATTGAACAAGGGCCAATGTGAATTGCTTTAGAGCCTGCGGGCCAAGAGTAATTAGGGTCCACGGCTATCGGGGTGGACATCTGTCATATTTGAAGTGAAGTGATCCACGATCAGTACCCGGTAATTGGGAGCGCGTTCTGATTCGACACGGATCTCGATTCTAACCACTCGATGAGGTCACTGCCATTGGTTGTCATCCATGGGAAAGTTCTAATAGAACCCTCGGCCG
>CM042146.1:31807765-31812545 GCA_023376005.1 Doryteuthis pealeii
TATACATATATATAGGACTTCCCAAAAACTTTTTAATATACATATATATAAATATATACAATCCGTAATATATACTTATATATATGTATATATATGTAAGTAAAAGTAAGTCGTCGGGGCGGCCTAATGTCGGTATCAGCCATGCAGCGAGGGAATCTATCCCCTTTTCACTAGCGCTAGACCAGCGAGATTATCTTATAGTCTGAGGTGGTGCGCCACACCTACCACCAACTCTTTACTTTACAGCACAGATCCCTGTGCTACTCATACGCTGAGTTGGCGAGGACCGGTATCGAACTAGGAATCTTGTGATTTCTAGCCGAACGCTCTACCGACTGAGCTAACCCGGCCCCATGCATATATATAGGCTTTCCCCAAAACTTATATATAAACTTATATATATATATATATATATATATATATATATGTTTATTTCCCATGTGCATGAGTACATAGCCCTTATTCCCCTAGAGTTATGAAATAAAGAAACATAAACGGGTGCATGAAAATAAAAAACATGGGGAATTCATTGCAGAATCCGTCAGGTTCTTCAACCTCCAGCTATTTGGAATCCAAGGGGTACTCTGCGTAGACCGCCGACATTCACTACTTCCCCTGAAGACATAATTCTCATAAAAAACTCTAACAATGGCTATTTCTGTAATATGCGATTTGTTGAATGAATCAGATTTCGGAAAAGAAAAAAAGAAAGAAAATATAAAGAATATACATATATACAAATATATATTCACACAAATATATATAACATATATATATATATATATATATATATATATATATATATATATATATATATATATATATATATATATATATAATATATAATGTATATATAATATATATAATATATGAATTTTTTTGTTGGGATGAGACATTGAGATGTCGTCTTCAATGCATTGATGAGGGTGTAAGCATTTTTGAGAGCGCAGGAATTCCAAAGAGGGGGGCGTTGTCTACATGCAAAATACTGCGTCTAACACATATGGTTGAGAAAAAGAATTGCTGAAGGCTCAACTGAAAATAAAACATCTTGTTTCGCTGTCTTTGAGTCATTTTCGCGAAACATTCATAGAAAGAACCGCTGAGAGAGCATGATTACAGACGACAGAGATAGCAATACATAATACAGAAAATATGAGTTCAAAAATGTGAGTTCAAAAATACCTCCCGTAGCATGCCCATTCACACACACACACACACACACACACACACACACACACACACACATATATATATATATATATATATATATATAAGTTAAAAGAAAGGAAATGAATCAGACGATATGGGTATAGATAAAAGGATATGAAAACAACACAATATGCTGTTAAAGTGAAAACATTTTATAACATATTCATAGCTGAGATTGAACAATATTTCGATTTTATAAAAATCATCTTCAGAGCTTGTTTATACTCCGTGTTGTTAAGAGCGGAGACAAAAGTCATATGAGTTCAAAACAAAAACCTTGATGTTGCAAAAAAGACAAAAAAAAAGTTATACAATAGTTTCGAATGTGAGCACTTCCGCCGCATTTTTCTCGGTCATCAGATTATGTATATCTTATTGTAACAGTTTTTAAAAAGAGAAGACATATTAACAAGTTTGACACAAGACGAATTCTCTTATTCTCTTTTTTGTCTTTTTTGCAACATCAAGGTTTTTGTTTTGAACTCATATGACTTTTGTCTCCGCTCTTAACAACACGGAGTATAAATAATCTCTGAAGATGATTTTTATAAAATCGAAATATTGTTCAATATCAGCTATGAATATGTTATAAAATGTTTTCACTTTAACAACATTATGTGGTGTTTTCATATCCCTTTATCTATACTCATATTATATATTATATATATATATATATATATATATATATATATATATATATATATATATACTGTAATAAATTCGCTCTACTTATGTATTGAGCACGTTATATTTGTTATATCGCTGCCTTATCATTGTGAAACTTGTATCAACTAACCATTGAGACTAATTTTACCGGTAAGTCACCATTTTCATATATAAAATCATATATATATATATAGTTATATTTGGGCAGCCTCTTTTCATTCAAAGTTGGTTAAACCTAACAGAATCCTTATTGTTTTCAAATTTTTTCCTAACAATTCTTTTAATGTTATTATCTTGAAAGTTGCTAATAATTTGTATGAAAGAGTTGTTATTGGTAGACCAAGTACTTTCGGTTCTTTTCCTAACCATTATCAAGCTATTGTATATCCGTCTACACTATTATTACCAAATTGTTTAATATTGAACTAAAACTATTGTTTTTTTCGTCGCTAAAAACTAATATTTTAGACGGAAAAGAACCAAAAGTACTTGGTCTACTAACTAAAACTCTTTTGAACAACTTTTTTGACAGCTTTCAAGATAATCACATCAAATGAACTATTAGGAAACTTGAAAGAAAAAAACTTGAAAACAACAAGAATTATGTTATGATGAACCAAAGTCGTTTGAATGTATATATATATATATATATATATATATATGTGTGTGTGTGGTGTGTGTGTGTGTGTGGTAAATATTGCTCTGTATATAATAAAAAGTTTATTATTGAGCTCTCTTTAGTGATTTAAAGATTTGCTTATATACATACTGATCATACAATATTAATACATATCTTAGAAATCACATATAGAATCATCCCTTACTAGCTATATATATATATTATATATATATATATATATATATATAAAATTGACAATGATGAAACTAAAAACAATCAAAGAAAAATAAACGATTTTTTACTTCGAATTATCAAATGATCTAATTATAATGGAGATAATATAACTGTCTGTAACCGAAACTACGTTACTGCCTATGTCACAATACTTTCAGGAATAGCGTAACTCTATCAAATAATATTTAATTTGTAATCAAAATCGTCAATACACAGAATAAATCTTATATTTATTAACGATGTAACTATGAAATTCTGAGTTATATTTAAGTCAAAACAACCCTTGTTACCAGTACGTTTAAAATCCTGAAAATGTTTTATATATCTCTAAGAAATAAAGGCATACATTGTATTATGTAGTTAATTTCCATACTGGTTTTAACAAAAACGAGTTTAATAAATACTGATTTGGTGTTATTGATCTCTAATATTATCGTTTTATTCCCTAACGTATTAAAATCAATCCTATGAATGATTTTATATAGAAACCAATTAAAATGTAATTAAAAAGTGTAATCTTTTTAAATGAGTCCTTATTTAATTTTGTTAGTATTTTTGATTTAATATAGTTCATTACATTTAAACAAATACTCTTGCTAGTAATGTTGATTATCAAATGATGATAAATTTAATAGATAATAAATGATAATACTGAATTATAATGAAAAGGATAATGATAAATGATGATAATAATGAAAATAAATAATAAATAAAATAATAAATATCATCATGTCACGTCTCATGACAATCTCTCGCTAACCGTCCCTATCATTCATCGCTCTCAGGAGTCCTCTGCGTAGCATCCAGTATCTGTACAGAGCTGGTCAATGTAGGTATTTGTTGGGCGTCCCACACTGTCGTGCCTATGTGCTGGTTTCCATCGGAGAACTTCATTTATGAGTTCGTTCCCGCTTCTCCAGCAGTGCCCAGCATGCCTTGTTCGCCTCACTCGGAATTGTCTGTGTGATAGGTGGCAAGAGGCCGTACAGCTGCTTTCTTGTTGGGTGTTATTTCCCCGATTTTTATGATCACGCGCAGCATTTCTGTGTAACTCTCATCTTCTATCATCCCATTTTCTAGGCGCTTCGTTAATAAATGATGATAATAATTATTAAATAGAAATTGTATTAATTTCATAACGCTATGTCTGTGATCAACTTTACGGGCTTATCATAGAAGGTAGATATTTTCTCCTTTATGCCAATTTTGCGATTTACTCTGACTTACGATGTGACTTCTGGAAGGAGATTATATAGATGAATGGCTACAGCGGAAATTGGGTCTTTTATTATTTCTGTAATGGATTATTTACAACTTTTTATTGTTTTCTTTTTTGAAATAATTTTATTTCTTTTCTTCGCTTGATTCGTTTATTAGAAATCTGTTACGTTTTTATGTGGCCGTATCCAATCTTTTATTTATCCCCATCATATATATATATATATATATATATATATATATATATATATATATATTATAATTTCTATTATTAATGCTTTTCATTATTTAACGTATTTACGAGGAGTTTCTTCTTTGCTTTTCACATGTCTTTCTTTCTTTCTTTCTTTTCCCTTATTCTCTTTCAATTTATTTTCAGTTACTTTCTTCTTTCTTTCTTTATTACTTTCTTTCTTTGTTTCCTTCTCTTCATCTCATTTTCTTTCTTTCTTTCTTTTCCTTTCATTTCTAATTACTTTCTTCATTCTTTCTATTTTTCTTACTTTCCCCCTTATTCTTTTCTTACTGCTTTAGTTACGTTTTTGTTTTTTTCTTTCTATCTTTCTTTCTCCCTTCCTCTCTCATTCTTTTTCATTCGTTTTTAATTATTTACTAGGTTTTTTTTCTATCTTTCTCTCTTACAGTTTTTCTTTCATTTCTAATTACGTTCTTCTTTCTTTCTTTCTTTCTTTTCTTTTTCTTTCATTTTTAACAACTTTCTTTCTTTCGTCCATCTTTTCTTCTTTTCTTTTCTTTTCCTTCTTTCTTTCTTTCTTTATTTCTTATCTTTCTTTCTTAATTTCTTCAGTATCTTTCTTCATCTCTCTCTAT
>CM042146.1:31812645-31835145 GCA_023376005.1 Doryteuthis pealeii
CGAAACTATTGGATAACTTTTTTTTTTGTCTTTTTTGCAACATTCAAGGGTTTTGTTTGACTCATTTTATGACTTTGTTCTTCCGCTCTTAACAACCACGGATGTTTAAACAACGCTCTGAAGATGATTTTATAAATCGAAATATTGTTCAATATCAAGCTAGAATATGTTATAAAATGTTTCACTTTAACCAGCATTTGTGTTGTTTTCATACCTTTTTATTTATACTCATTACCGTCGGATTAATTTCCTTTCTTTTAACTATATATATAATATATATATATATATATATATTATATATATATTATATATATATTATATATTTACATTGGTTATATTATATTATATTATATTAATATATATATATATATATATATACTGTAATAAATTCCTCTACTTGTATTGAGCACGTTATATTTGTTTATATCGCTGCTATTCAATGTGAAACTTGTTATCAACTAACCACTGAACCAATTATCAGGGGTAAGTCACCATTCATATTATATAATATATATTATATATATATATTTATATAATAATATATATATATATTAGTTTAATATTTGGGACAGCCCTTTTTTCAATTCAAAGTTGGTTAACACGTAACAGCCAATACTTATTGTTTTTTCTTTTTTCTTTTTTTCTGTTAAGTTTTCCTAACCAATTCTTTTTGATGTTATTAATCTTTGAAAGTTGCTAATAATTGTATGATAAGAATGTTGTTATTGCGGTAGGACCAGTACTTTCGGTTTTTTTTTCCCTAAAAACTCATTATCAAGCTATTGTATTAATACCGTCTACACTATTATTTACCAAAAATGTTTATTAATATTGAACTAAAAAACCTATTGCTTTTGTTTTTCGTCCGCTTAAAAACTAATATTTTTTAGATAAAGAGAACCAAAAGTACTTGGTCTTAACCAACTAAAACTCTCTCTTTTGAACAAAACATTTTCTGACAGCTTTCAAGAATAATCACATCAAATTAAACTATTAGAGAAACTTGAGAAAAAAAACTTGAAAAAAAAACAAGGAATGATGTTATGATCAACCAAAAGTCGTTTGAAATATATATTATTAATATATCATATATAATATATATATTATATATATATATATTATATATATATATTATTAATGACAATGACTAAAACTAAAAAACAATCAAAAGAGGAAAAATTAAACGATTTTTTACTTCCAATTATCAAGATGATTTAATTATAATGGAGATAATGAACTGTCTGAACCGAACTACGTTACTGCCGTGTGTCACAAATTACTTTCAAGAATGTGCATAACCCTCTATCAATGAATATTTTTTTTAATTTTGTAATCATTCAAAATCGTATACAACAGAAAAACTTATATTTATTACGATTGTACTATGAAATTAGAGGTATATTTAAAGTCAAAACGAACCCTTGTTTACTAGTTACGTTTTAAAATCCTGCAAAATGTTATAATCTCTAAGAAATAAAGGCACACATTGTATTGTGTAGTTAATTTTCCATACTGGTTTTAAACAAAAACGAGTTGTTTAATAACATACTTATTTGGTGTTATTGAATCCTTCTATTATCGTTATTCCCCTAAACGTATTAAAATCAATCCTATGCATGATTTTAATAGAAACCAATTAAAATGTAATTAAAAAAGTGTGTAATCTTTTTAAATGCAGTATGCCTTATTTAAATTTTGTTAGTTATTTTTAATCTAATATAGTCATTACATTTAAAACTTAAAATACTCTTGCTAGTAATGGTTGATTATCAAATGATAATAAATTTAATAGATAATAAATGATAATACTGAATTATTATGATAATGATAAATGATAATGATAATGAAAATAAATAATAACTAAAATGATAAGTATCATCATGTCACGCCAGTCATGACAATCTCTCGCTAACCGTCCCTATCATTCATCGGTCTCGGAAGGTCCCCTGCGCAGCATCCAGTATCTGTACAGAGCTGGTCAATGTAGGTATTTGTTGGGCGTCCCACACTGTCGTGCCCATATGCTGGTTTCCATCGGAGAACTTCATTTATGAGTTTGTTCCCGCTTCTCCAGCAGTGCCCAGCATGTCTTGTTCGCCTCACTCGGAATTGTCTGTGTGATAGGTGGCAAGTGGCCGTACAGCTGCTTTCTTGTTGGCTTATGATCACGCGCAGCATTTCTGTGAAACTCTCATCTTCTATCATCCCATTTTCTAGGCGCTTCGTTAATAAATGATAATAATAATTATTAAATTAGAAATTGTATTAATTCATAACGCTATGTCTGTGATCAACTTTACGGGCTTTCATAGAAGGGAGGGAGAGATTTTCTCCTTTATGCCAACAATTTTGCGATTTACTCTGACTTACGATGCGCGACTTTCTGGAAGGAGATTTTATAGTGATGAATGGCTACAGCGGGAAATTGGCCTTTTTATTATTTCTGTAATGGATTATTTTACAACTTTTTTATTGTTTTCTTTTTTTTGAAAATAATTTTATTTCTTTTTTTTCTCGCTTGATTCGCCTTTATTTAGAAATCTGTTACGTTTTTTATTGTGGCCGTATCCAATCTTTTTATTATTATCCCCATCATTATATATATATTATTATATATATATATATATAATATATATATAATATTATATATATATATATTATTTCTATTATTTCTCTTTTTCATTTAATTAACCGTATTTACGAGGAGTTTCTTACTTTGCTCACATTTTCTTTCTTTCTTTCTTTTTCCCTTATTTCCTCCCTTTCCATTTTACTTTCAATTACTTTTTCTTTCTTTCTTTCATTACTTTTTTTTTCTTTGTTCCTTCTCTTCATCTCATTGTCTTCTTTCTTTCTTGTCTTTTCCTTCATTTATAATCTTTCTTATTCTTCTATTTCTTACTTTCTCCCTTATTCTTTTCTTACTGCCTTTTTTTTTGTTTTTTTTCTTTCTATCTTTCTTTTCTCCTTCCTCTCTTCATCTTTTTCATTTTCCTTTTCGTTTTTAATTATTTACTAGTTTTTTTCTACTTTTCTTTCTCTTTTTACTGTTTTTTCTTTAATTTCTAATTAAGTTTTTCCTTCTTTTATTTCTTTTTTTCTGTTTCTATCATTTTTAACAACTTTCTTTCTTTCGTCCATCTTTTCTTTTCTTTTCTTTTCTTTTCTCTTCTTTTCTTTTCTCTTCTTTTCTTTTTTCTTTCTTTTCTCCTTTCTTTTCATTTCGAATTATTTTCTTTTCCTTTTTTCTTTCTTAATTTCTTCAGTCATCTGCTTTTCTTCATTGTTTTCATTCTTTTTTTATAATTTCGATTTCTTACTTTTCCTTCATTTCAAATTCACTTCTTTCTTATTTTCTTCTGGCCTAATTTATTTATTATTTATTTATTTCTTTCCTTTTTCCCACATTCCTTCTTAATTTTTTTTACTTACATAGCTTTATTCTCTTTAATATCTCTTCTTTGTATCATTCAAAATTTTCTTTTCTTTTCTTTTTTACTTTTCTTTCTTTCTTTTTTTTCTCAATTATTTCTTACCTTCTTTTCTTTTTCTTACTTCATAACTTTCTGCTTTCCCTTCTTTAGCCATCTTCTTTTTTCTTTCTTTCTATTTTTCTTCTTAGTTTCCTAACTTAATATTTTTTCTTTCTCACATTCAAAATTATTTTTCTTACTTTAACTTTCTACTTTACCCTTTCTTTAGTCATCTTTCTTTCTATATGTCATATTTCCTTCTTTCTTTTGTTCTTTCATTCTTTTTTCTTTCTTTCTTATTTTATCTCTTTTTTCCTCGTTCTTAAATTTCCTTATTTCCTTTTAATTTCTTTCTTTCTTTTATTCATAATTCTTACCTTCATTTCGGTTTGATTTTCTTTATTTCTTACTTCTTTATTATGTTATTCCGTACTTTTAGTTTCTTTACTTACATTTTTCTATTCTCTTTTATACTCTTCTTTTCTATTCATTCAAAATTTCTGACTCTTTCTCTTCCTTCATAATTATTTTCTTTCTTACTTTTTTCTTCTTTCTCTTTCCTTCATAATTATTTACTTTTTTTTCATTTTCTTATTCTTTACTTTACAAATTTCGATCCTTTTTTTTTTAATCATTTTTTATGTCTTTTTTTCTTTCTTACTTTTTTCTTCTCTTTTCTCTTTCCCTTCATTAAAATTATTTCTTTTTTCTCTATTCTTATTTCTTTACTTTCTACTTTCCTTTCTTTCAATCATTTTCTTTATATATGTTTTTTCTTTCTTACATTTTTCTTTCTTTCTCTTTCCTTCGATAATTATTTCTTTTCTCTTTTCTTATTTCTTTAATTCTACTTTCCTTTTTTTCAATTCATTCTTTTCTTTATATGTTTTTTTTCTTTCTTACTTTTTTCTTTCTTTCTTTTTTCTTTCCTTCTTAGAATCTTATCTTAATATCTCTTCTTTCTCACATACAAAATTTATTTTTCTTACTTTTTAACTTTCTACTTTCACTTCTTCAGTCATCTTTATATATGTTTTATATCGTTTCTTTCTTTTCTTTTTTTCTGTCTTTCTTTCTACCTTTCTTTTTCTTTTTTTGTTTTTTCTTTCTCTCTTTTCTTTTTCTCCCTTGTGTAATTATTTCTTACTTTCTTTCTGTTCTCGTTAGTTTTTACTTTCTACTCTCTTCTTTTTCAAATCTTCTTTCTTTTCTTTTTCTTTTTCTGCTCTCTTTCTACTTTTCCTTCTTAGGTTTCCCATTTCTCTTTCTTTCTCTCATTCAAAACTTTCTTTTTCTACTGCAGTTCAGTCTTTCTTTATATATTGTCTTTCTTTCTTTCTTACTTCTTTCTTCTTTCTTTTTACTACTTCTTTTCCTTATTCTCGTCTTTATTTAACTCTTGTGCATCTCCTCTTTATACACAAAAGAAAAGAGAAAGAAAAGCATAAGGGGAACTGATGTGAATCGTACATAGGCCAATGTCGCATAACATCGCTGTCTCATCCAGCGTAGACAAACAGCGTCAATCCTATTCTCTTCCCTTTCATTGACCCTTCATCATTTGTCTTCCCACTATCTTTAAGAACCTTGGTCAACAAATTCTCACCTCTTACCCACGATCCCACAATTACAAACTGAACCATTCACGCCCCTACGTATTCATTTCTATTCGTTAACATCTACGTATTTCTTTTTCTTTTTCTTCTTCTTTTTCAACAACCGACACTTCTCACCCTTTACAGCACCTCCCCTCTTTTATCTCACATCACCCTTCTCGCATTTTTAATTCTTTATGCTAACAAGATAAAGAGTAAATCCGTCAACGCAGTATATTGACTTTCCAAACATTACAGTCTCATGGCTTGGCTTGCTAGAGCCCACTTCACACATTTCAGTTTACGGGCCTGTGTGTCCCCGGGACGCACAGAAAAAGCCCATTCACGCACATTACGGTGACACGGCGTATTTTTAGATAAAACACTTCCAGCGAAATCAAATTAGAACATCGTGTTTGAACAGTAATGCCACCTGGTGGTAGAATCAAAACAATCTGGAGTTGTGTACCTTACAAGCGTTCATGTTGAAGATACGATGAATTAGACGTAGAACGAGAGTAGTGGGGGCATAAAGGTTATAATAAAAGATAATAGAAAATAAAGAGACGGAAAAGAAAGGGAAGGAAAAAGACAGACAGATGAATGAGAACGGTTAAGGTTTGACGAAACAATAATTAGAGAAACGAAAGAGACAAGAGAAAAGAAGAAAAGGATCGCAAAAGCGAACAAAATAAAGAGAAAACGTGAAACATTAAAAATATTAAAATAAAATATATAAATAAAATATATGTAAATAAAAGAAGTCGTTTAGAATTTTCATTTCCTAATCTTATGGATGAATGGTTGGTTTTTACGGCATGTCAACTCTTATTGGGTTATTTTAAGTCTTGTATTATTTGGATTTTTCGGACTATTGTCCTTATCTTTATTGTTATATACACAACTTTTTGGTCGATGTGCCCTCCAGTCCTTTTCAGGTGTTTCTTGTCATCGGCCGAAACGTTGTGTATATGAAAACAAAGATGAGGACAATAGGCCGAATAATCTAAATAATACAAATCTCATCTAAAAAATTCAGAGAAACAAAGACGTTTTGTTTTATGTTTGTTTGTTTGTTTTGTTTTCCGGCATATCAACCTCAGCGGGTCATTTAATGCCGATAAAGTTTTGAAGTAAATCAATTCTTAATGGATAATACAATTTTTTTATAAATACATTTTTCTATTTAACCCATAGATGGGACCCTAGCAGGTACTACCACTCCGGGTCAGAGTGGACCAGGGAGCAATGGTGATGAAAGGGGTGCTCCACATTCCCCAAACCTCCAAAACTGGAACCTCACCATCAGATAGAGTTTAACGTCATTCCCAGGACATGTAGACCCTCAGCCACCGCATATGATAAAAAGGGGCTGTGGCTTGCCATAAGGGCAATGGGATTGGGAATATCATATAGGTGCTAGGGCTTGATGTGACCAGCCGATTGATCGGAGGGGGCCTCTCCGACCGCCCGTCTAGCCAAGATAGGGCCAAAGTGGAGTATTGCATGTCATGAACTGCTCATCCACCTGGGGTCTATCCTTAAGCATCACGGGTCGCCACCGACGGCCAACAGGTGGCCACATTGGGGGAGTCTTAACCCTCTGCAGAGTTGCAGTCGGTGCATTTTAACGCCCCAGCCGACAGGGCGAGTTTTGTTTTATCCATTGTTTAATCGGTATTCAACATTTCTTTTAAACACAATGTTTTTCGAACTCAATTTTGTTAAAAAATTTTTGAAGTATTTTTTCTATTTGACATATAGATGGGGACCTAAGAGGTTCTACCACACCGGGTCAGAGGGGACCTGGGAATAATGGCGATGAAGGGGTACTTTACATTCCACAGAGCTTCAGAATTGGAACTTCACTATCAGATACAGTTTAACGTCATACCCAGGACACTAAATATCCTCAATATAGGGCCTTTAAGAGATTTGGTGTAAACGTAATTTTTGTACGAGCATAACTAAATTTCTTAATATTATATTAAGTATTATATTATATTAATATTATATTATTATATTAATATTATATTAACATTATATTAGACAAATGTTTTCCTACTATAAGGTATAATAGTAGAACCTGTAGATGATTTAATTATCAAATTGTTTGTTATGTTTACTTAAGAGAAATAAAAACTTAACAAACTGTCATTCCGTAATAATTTATTTCGACCAAAAATCTTTGTATGAATATATGGTTTACAGTCTCATCTCTATTACCGCAAAGTCTACATCTACTATTTTGTTGGGTCTTATCAATTTTCGCTTTGATATAGTTTGTCCTTATGGCATTATTTTGTGCAGCAATTATAAGTGATTCAGTTTCGCTTTTAAGGTTTCCTCTTCTTAACCACGTCCAGGTTTTTTTATGTGAAACCTCTCCAATTTGTCGTTTAACGTGTCCATATAATTATTTTTCTTCCCATTTTTGTTTTCTAGTCTTTGTTGTTTTTCTGTTTGTCCATATGTCACATCTACTATTGTTGTTTATTATTATTATTATTATTATTATTATTATTAGAGAATTCAGAATCTGTCTATAAAATTCTAATTTATTTTCAGGTATGTAGATTTACCTTCTATATTCACAATTCTTAGCCTTGTAAGATGGGTTTCCTTTTCTTAACCATGTCAAAGTTATTATTATCATTATTATTATTATTATTATTATTATTATTATTATACTTGATTTAAATCTCCTCTCTCTCTCTCTTCTCTCTCTCTCTCTCTCTCTCTCTCCTCTCTCTCTCTCTCTCTCTCTCTTCTTTTTTTCCTTCGTTTCATCTTTTTATTAGTTCGACTGAAATGATAAACGTTATCAATTCCGTGAGCTCAATCCCTCTATCTATCTTTACTCCACATTCTTTCTTACTTATCATATTTTTTCTATGTAGCATGTCCCTTTCCTTCCCTTTCTTTTATCATAATAAAAACGGAATGGTCCGTTATTTAGCTGAGGTGACGACACTCATGAGAATTCGACAAATAAGCAACACTAGATAATCAAGATTAACATTTTGGCATTTCATCTTGGACGGTCTCATTATTAAACGGGGGGTTTGCAAGATGATAATGAACATACAATTAAGTAGCACGAGTATTAATATGAATTATAGGGGCCGGGTTAGCTCAGTCGGTAGAGTGTTCGGCTAGAAACCACAAGGTTCCTAGTTCGATACCAGTCCTCGCCAACTCAGCGTATGAGTAGCACAGGGATCTGTGCGGTAAAGTAAGGAGCTGATGGTAGGTGTGGCGCTCCACCTCAGATGCTAAAAAACAATCTCCTTGGTCTAGCGCTATTCAAAAGGGATAGACTCCCTCACTGTATGGCTGATACCGACTTTAGGCCGCCCAGTCGACTTTACTTTTTACTTATTGATATATAGATTGCACTTCATCTTTGATTATTTGGACGATCTCATTTTTAACTAGAGGGTGTTGCATGATGATAATGGTCGTAGAATTAAGGAACACTAGTATTAATGTTTAGGTAAACATTTTTTTCCATACCTCAAAGGGTATTTCGTCGAGGCCTTGCAGCTTTACTACCTTCAAGTTTTCGTAGGGCTTCATTGAGTTCTTCTATGGTGAAAACTCCTAGTTTGATGCCTAGTTTATTATCTACGATTTTTAGGTATTATTTTTATGATTTGATTTTATTCCAACAGTAGAAAGGGAAGGTCGGAGAAAAAAACAACAAAAGACAAAATATATTCCAGTATTACAAAACATATAAAGAATAGGAAATAAATAATGGTAAGTAGATCCTTCAACACAACATGGAAACAATTTATTACTAATGTATTCGACTGGCATTTTTCATCTTAAGATTTTATTTTTATTTTTTCTAATACATGAAACTTATAATCATGGGATTGACATGAGGAGACGAGATAACATTCATTTATTTTAGTAGACAGTATTTGAAAACTTTTCTGATTTAAGGAAAAACGTTTTTATAACGATTTGTTCATTTATATATATACTAGCAAATATATGCACCCTCCGGGTGCAAGTATTTAAGTTTTAACGTAATAAAATATTGTATTAAATTAGAAAGGCTAACGAAACTAAAGAATATCTGATCTCTATAAATATTTTTGTTGGGACTTGTTCCTTTTAGACAGATGCTATTTTGACATACTTGCTTTAAGGGAAAAAAAATCTTCGATCTGATGCCTATTTTTGCCAATACTGTTTAGCGTATTTGTGCCATTCTTTCAGGTCTTCTGTGCCATTTCTGATATCAAGTATCTTATCTGCTCACAGGCAGAAACTGTCTGACAGAAAGACAACAACAAAAAAAATAAAATAAACGGTAGTAGTGATGCCTTCAATCGTATCACCAGGTCCACTTGACGCCATTTTGAGAGCTTCTTAACACAGTGCTTCAGATTTGCACATCTTGGCGATTCTCTTCAAAGATCAAAAATGATAAATCCAACTTTTCCTCCAGCAATAATTGGCGGGAACTACTGAACAATTTCATACACCTATTTTTTCCTCAGAAAGAAAAAGCCTATAGCTACTAAGACAAATGTCTGTAATGTAGGAATTTTATAAAATTAATGAATATATATATATATATATATATATATATATATATATATATATATATATATATATATATATATATATATAATTTGATATACCAAACTTGTTGGTAAATCCTGGCGGTGAGAAAAAAAAAAGCAAAGTTTTGATTGAAAATATAATACCAAAATAGACTACCAAACATCAACCGGGGAGAAAACAATTTTTAGAAAAAAGAAAAGACCAAGATAATCGTACCAACAAAAAATAATCTATTAGTACAATATTTTGGCCAAAAGAAAAAACAATTTATATGCATATATATATATATATATATATATATATATATATATATATATATATATATATATATATTCATACAAACCGCCAGGAGACTAAAGCTAATAAGTAAAAAGTGCTCAATACCTAAGTAGAGCAAATAATAAAAATAAATGCCACTTTCCACGGTCATTAGAGAAACACATCTAAAGACTATGTATAACTGTATATCTGAGTCAGATCTTAGCCCTGAAGAGCATTAAGCGAAACTTTTAGTAGGTTCGTCTGACTCATTAGATTTATCTTTATATATATATATATATATATATATATATATATATATATATATCTGTGTCTGCATGTTTTTGCATTAATTACTATATATATATATATATATATATATATATATATATATGTGTGTGTGTATGTATGTGTGTTCGTGAGTGTGTGTGTGTGTGTATAAATATATAGTAAAAACGTATACATATATAACCTACATAAGTTTCCCCAAAAATGTTAAACTTAAGTTGGTTATCTATTAATACCTTTCTACTAAATCCGCTCTACTAACGTATTGGGCACTTTTATATTCTGTATAACCCTGACTTATTCGGTTAATATGAGTATCGACTGTCGATGTTGTGATTAGCTCGATATTCTATTTCCCAGTAAGTAATCTTCTTTATCCACACACACACACATATATATATATATGTGTGTGTGTGTGCAATAGACAGATAGGAACATGCAGACAAACCTTACAGACGAATAGGTTTAGCAAACACATACATATGAACATATTGAGACACACACAACACACACACACCACACCATATATATATATATATATATATATATATATATATATATATATATATAAATAATAAGTCATCCACAGACACGTGTTTCGGCATATCATGCCTCTTCAGTGTGGCTAGACACAACTATCCTTGGGTAGGGTTCGAACTCAGACTGACCGCATGGTAGTCCGATATCTTATCCCCTCGCCCACTGATAGCTGATGCGGGGACTGGTGTTTTTAAACTATTAAATACATAAGAATGTATGTATCTTTCGGTCACTGAGAGATCAAATTTCCGGAGAAATGATCATTGCTTATTTGCTTAGTAGTGAGAGTTAATTTAAATTACCAATTAGAGAGCTCATTACCAAATTTATGGGATATACATACACTTATATATATATCATAATATAATATAGTCATGCATAGTCTTTAGATGTGTCTCTCTAATGACCGTGGAAAGTGTCATTTTATGCGAATTAATGCAAATGTAATTTTAGTACGAACTAAATTTGTTGATAAAATTTTGTTTAGCTTTTTTGTTTATATTTTCTTCCTTTTTTTGTAGGAAATTAATCTAAAAATAACGAAAGACATGAATGAAAAAATGAAGAAAACATAGGAATGAAAAAAATGAATGAAACACAGGAATGAAAAAATATGTGCAATATAGGGATGAAAAATGAAGAAAACAGAGGAATGAAAACATATAGGAAACTCAGGATTTAAAGAATGAAGAAAACACAGGAATGAAAAAAATAAAGAAAATACAGGAATGAAAATTAAAGGATACACACGAATGAAAAAAATAAGAAAACATAGGAATGAAAAACTATAATGCTCAGAGATACAGAGGGTCAGACAGTGTGTGTGTGTGTGTGTGTGTGTGTGTGTGTGTGTGTGTGTGTGTGTGTGTAGATATATAGTAGAAACGTATACATATATAACCTACATAAGTTTCACCAAAAATGTTAAATTAAGTTGGTTATCTATTAATACCTTTCTACTAAATCCGCTCTACTAACGTATTGGGCACTTTATATTCTGTATAACCCAGACAGACAGACAGACAGATAGAGAAAGAGAAAGAGGGGGAGAAAGACTGAGCTAAACAAATAGAGAAAAACAGCGCCAAAATCAGACAGAGACAAATATAGATCGACTGAAAGAGAGACATATATATATATATATATATATATATATATATATAGAGAGAGAGAGAGAGAGAGAGAGAGAGGAGTGTGAGAGAGACGAAGAGAAACGAAATCGTTCGGTGAGAAGTAATTTCAGTCAAGAAAATAATGAACTTCGCCATGATCACTATTATAATCAACAGTTTCCCCTTACTCCTACTCCCACTCCTACTCCTACTTCTCTCCATCATCTTCGTCATAATAAGCATTTGACTCATTTTCAACGTTATCGTTATCTATTTGTTATTATACTAAAGCTCAGTAAATCAATGGTTGTTTGCTAAAGGCTTTTTTCCTGTTTAGTTTAATGACACCAAATGCATCCTAGAATATTCCTTAGTTTTAGGATTAAGTTATTAAGATAACAAAAAAAAACTCAAGAATAGAAATAGAAAAAGTAATAAAAGAAATAAGAAATAAGAAATAAAAATAATTGATTGATTGATTGGTTTTAACGACATATAAACACGTTTAGGGTTATTTTATGCCTAGAGGTTAGGGAAACGCATTCATTGTTAAAATATTCTCCTTATTTAGTGTAGTTGTTTCATATAAAAGAGGAAGAAAATCATGAAGAGAAATGAAAAATTAATAATAATAATAATAATAATAATAATAATAATAATAATAATAATAAGAAGAAGAAGAAGAAGAAGAAGAAGAAGAAATAAATGGGAAGAAGAAGAAGAAATAAATGAGAAGAAGAAGAAGAAGAAGAAGAAGAAGAAGAAGAAGAAGAAGAAGAAGAAGAAATAATTGAAGAAGAAGAAGAAGAAGAAGAAGAAGAAGAAGAAGAAGAAGAAGAAGAAGAAGAAGAAGAAGAAATAAATGAGAAGAAGAAGAAGAAGAAGAAGAGAAGAGAAGAAGAGAAGAAGAAGAAGAAGAAGAAGAAGAAATAAAGAAGAAGAAGAAGAAGAAGAAGAAGAAGAAGAAATAAATGAAGAGAAGAAGAAGAAGAAGAAGAAGAAGAGAAGAAGAAATAAATGAAGAAGAAGAAGAAGAAGAAGAAGAAGAAGAAGAAGAAGAAGAAGAAAGCGAGACAAATATGAAGAAGAAGAAGAAGAAGAAGAAGAAGAAGAAAGAAGAAGAAGAAGAAGAAGAAAAATAAGAATGCAGTGGACACTTGGAGAGCGGTGAGACGACAAGAGTAAGCTGTCGACCTGTGACAAGCTAATCAACAAACAACATGGTGGATGACAGCGCAAAACAAAAATGTAAAAGACGTTCATTTTCACTCCCGGAGTGGATGTCGTCGTTACCGGTCTGTACAGTGACATCTCGCCAAGTCAAGACGAAATTTCACTGAATAATAAAACTTTCACACACACACACACATATATATATATATATATATATATATATATATATATATATATATGAGAGTGTTATTGTTCAATGGCGTTATTGTACATTAGACGCAAAAAATCTTCTTGGTCAAGCGCTTGTGAAAACAGGATAGACTCCTTGCTATTTGACTGCTACCAACTTTAGAAAAAAAGAACCTTAGAAAACAGACTAAAGGAACTGGAAATTAGCGGAAGAATTGAGACCATCCAGACAACAGAATTGTTGAAATCGGCTATAATACCCAGGAGAGTCCTAGAGACCCGAGAAGACTTGCTGGTATTCAAACTCCGCTGAAAGATCATCAGCTAACGCTGGTGTGAAACCGCCCTGTCGGTTGGGGCGTTAGCACCGACTGCACCTCTGCAGAGGGGTAAGACTCCCCCAATGGGGCCACCTGTTTGCCGTGGGTGGCAACCCGTGATGCTTAAGGATAGAGCCCAGGTGGATGAGCAGTTCATGACATGCAATACTCCACTTTGGCCCTATCTTGGGCTAGACGGGCGGTCGGAGAGGCCCCTTCCGATCAATCGGCTGGTCACGTCAAGCCCTAGCACCTATATAATTTTTCCAAACCTATTGCCCTTATGGCAAGCCCCACACCTTTTTATCATATTGGTGCTAGAAGGCGGTGGCTGCGGGTCTACATGTCCTGGGAATGACGTTAAACTCTATCTGATGGTGAGGTTCCAGTTTTGGAGGTTTGGGGAATGTGGAGCACCCCTTCATCACCATTGCTCCCTGGTCCACTCTGACCCAGAGTGGTAGTACCTATTAGGGTCCCATCTATGG
Source organism: Doryteuthis pealeii (assembly GCA_023376005.1). Taxonomy (NCBI): domain Eukaryota; kingdom Metazoa; phylum Mollusca; class Cephalopoda; order Myopsida; family Loliginidae; genus Doryteuthis; species Doryteuthis pealeii. Next base: position 31,826,663 of record CM042146.1, read on the forward strand.
GTTAAATAGAAAAATGTATTTATAAAAAAATTGTATTATCCATTAAGAATTGATTTATTTCAAAACTTTATCGGCATTAAATGACCCACTGAGGTTGATATGCCGTAAAACCAAACCAAACCAAAAGAACAACAAGAACAAGAAGAACAAGAACGAGAACAAGAACGAGAAGAACAAGAACAACAAGAACAAGAACCATAATAAAAAGAACAAGAACAAGAAGTGAGTTACCTTTTTGCAGTGATCATTACTAGCGAGAATGTGCATTGGATAACAGGCCGGATAATGTTGCTTAGGGGAAAAATCATGGCTGCGCTGATTATACGCTACACCCCCGGAGGATTATCTCTCTGGGATGTGGTGAGATAATAATACCGTTTACAAGGGGATTTAATAACAGAGGCCGAGTTTACCACAGGCAGTGCGATTGAGGGATGTCGGCAAATGGCTATGTAGAGAAATGATAAAAGGGTGGGAAAAAAGGAAGAAAGGAGAAGAAGCCTCGAAGGATGTAAACGAGAGGGAAGCAGAAAAAGACAAAAAGTAAAAACAACCGTTTGACGGTGACATTTAAAAACAGAACATACAGTTTAGTTGGTTGGTTGGATTTTACGGCATGACAAACTTTATTGGGTTATTTCATGCCAAAAACGTTGTTACGATTTCTGTTGTCATTCTTAGGCTGCAGGTGAAAGCATTTTACAGTTGAAATTCTTTGTGTTTCTTAGTGAATAATCCTTGGTTGTTTCTTAGTGTTAGGTAAAAACCTTTGATCGCTCCTCGGTATTCCTTAGTATTAGGTAGAATCCTTTGGTTGTTCCTTGGTGTTCCTTAGTGTTGGGTAGAATCCTTCGATTGTTCCTTGGTGTTCCTTAGTGTTGGGTAGAATCCTTCGATTGTTCCTCGGTGTTCCTTAGTGTTGGGTATAATCCTTTGGTTGTTCATTGGTGTTCCTTAGTGTTGGGTAGACTCCTTTGGTTGTTCCTTGGTGTTCCTTAGTGTTGGGTAAAATCCTTTGATTGTTACTCGGTGTTCCTTAGTATTAGGTATAATCCTTTGGTTGTTCCTTGGTGTTCCTTAGTGTTGGGTAGACTCCTTTGGTTGTTCCTTGGTGTTCCTTAGTGTTGGGTAAAATCCTTTGATTGTTACTCGGTGTTCCTTAGTATTAGGTAGAATCCTTTGGTTGTTCCTTGGTGTTCCTTAGTGTTGGGTAGACTCCTTTGGTTGTTCCTTGGTGTTCCTTAGTGTGGGTAAAATCCTTTGATTGTTACTCGGTGTTCCTTAGTATTGGGTAGAATCCTTTCGTTGTTCCTTGGTGTTCCTTAGTGTTGGGTAGAATCCTTCGATTGTTCCTCGGTGTTCCTTAGTGTTGGGTATAATCCTTTGTTGTTCCTTGGTGTTCCTTAGTGTTGGGTAGACTCCTTTGGTTGTTCCTTGGTGTTCCTTAGTGTTGGGTAAAATCCTTTGATTGTTACTCGGTGTTCCTTAGTATTAGGTATAATCCTTTGGTTGTTCCTTGGTGTTCCTTAGTGTTGGGTAGAATCCTTTGGTTGTTCCTTAGTGTTCCTTAGTGTTAGGTAGACTCCTGTGGTTGTTCCTCTGTGTTCCTTCGTGTTAGGAAGAATCCTTTTGTTGTTCCTCGGTGTTCCTTGGTTGTTGATCGGTTCGTACGTGCCATATGGACAATAGGACTGGGACCCTCGTATAGGTGCTGGGCTTGACGTGACCAGCCGATTGATCGGAGGGGGTCTCTCCGACCGCCCATCTAGCCTAAGTTAGTGTCAAAGTGGAATGTTGCACGTCATGGACTGCTCAGCCTGCAGGGTTCTATCCTTAAGTATCACGAGTCGCCACCCACAACCAACAGGAGGCTCCATTGAGGGGGTGGTCTTACCTCTCTGCTGAGGTGAAGTCGGCGTATTCTACAGTCATAGCTGAAAGGGCGGCGTACAGATTATAACTTCGTTGACAGTAGCATGTAGGTTCTGATAAATCCACAAGGTTCCTAGTTCGATACCGGCCCTCGCCAACTCAGCGTATGAGTAGCACAGGGATCTGTACGGTAAAGTAAGGAGCTGATGGTAGGTGTGGTGCTCCACCTCAGATGCAAAAACTATTTCCTTGGTCTAGCGCTAGTGAAAAAGGGATAGACTCCCTCGCTGTATGGCTCATACCGACATGAGGCCGCCCCGACGACTTTTTACGACCAAAGAAACGAGGTAATTATGTTTACTATTTCTATTGGTATATCAACTAATTAAAACAGATATTGTGTAAATACAATTTATTAAAAAACTTTACAGAATTTAAAGTCCGTAACCATAGAATATACATATATACCAGTCCATATATACCATTATATGTGGTTGAAAATATAGGGAAAATGCGGATAAAACAACACAGCAACTAAATTCAAATGATATTTTGCCTCGGTCTTTTGCGAAGCTTTTTCGAATTTATCCGAAAGACAAAATTTTTTCTTGGGAATAAATTCGAAAACACTTCGCAAAAGACCGAGGCGAAATATCATTTGAATTTAGTTGTTGTGTTGTTTTATCCACATTTTCCCTCTATTTTAAACCACATTTTGTTGGATTTACTCAATCCTTTACTCCTTATACCAGTATATATATAACTATTTGGCGGGTAATGATTTTGGAGGTGAAAATGTTTAGTGTTATATTAGTCAAAGGAACAATGTAACTAGATGAGGTTAAATCGAACTTAACTAACCTAAATTCCACCACTGAATGTCACCCCGCCGAAAGAAAAAATACCAGAAAAATCAGGGAATTAACCGAATTTACTGAAATTTTCAGTTTTAATAAATAAAATATATAATGCACCAATTATTTTAATTAAAACCTTTTACATTTTTCAGGTCAGTTAACTTTGAACCACGTATATTTGAGGTATTATCAAAGATATATGGTTCAAAGGTAACTGAGCTGAAAAATGTAAACGTTTTTAAATATAATAAATAAAGCATTATATATTTTATTCATTATTATATTAACACTGAAAAATTCCTTAAATTCGGTTAATTCCCTGATTTTTGGTATATTTTTCTTTCGGCGGCGTAACATACGATGGTGGAATTTAGGTCCGTTAAGTTCGATTTAACCCTAAATTGTTCGCTTCAATTATTGCCTTGCTCTGTAAGTGGGAATTATAATGCATAGACTGCTTACTCTGCAGATGGCTAAGACCATCAGCTCCCCACTTTACCGTACAGATCCCTGTGTTACTCATACGCTGAGTTGGCGAGGGTCAGTATCGAAACTAGACCCTTGTGGTTATGAACCGGATGCTCTACCGACTGAGCTAAGCATAAAAATTAACAGATGAATCAACTTCATAAGAGTGCAGGGTGTACATTCGCGCTCACCCTGCTTACTATACTTCAATAAATAAAAAAAGCTATGATGTGCTATATGTGTTCCTATAATTTTTCTGTTTGCAATTAATTAAAAGGTGAATTATATGAATAGGATGTGAGTCGATATTGAACTTAAAGTCTGCCCACTTCAGCATTTAAGCGGGTTTCCTATTAGGGAAAGAAAAGAAGAAAGGAAGACAGAAGAAAAGAACATCTAGTGTTATGAAGTTGATATATAAAAATTAACAGTTAAATCGAGGTGAAAAGACAAAGACAGAAAGGGGAAACACTCTTAAAAGAGTGAAAGGGAAGGAAAGAAAACAAAGTGCTGTTTTCCCCTTTATCACCCGTTATTGCTAATTTGCACGAATTTAACCCCTTGCCCGCCAAAAGAGAGCGAAAGTGAGTACGAGAGAGAGAGAGACAGAGAGAGAGAGAGAGAGACAGAGACAGAGAGAGAGAGAGCGTTAAAAACGACTGTTTTCCCAAGGCGGTCGCCGGGCTACCGCCGATTCTCTTTGGCTGTGATATTAATTAATACGCGCGCCAAAAAATCGCTGGTGGCGCCATCTTGATGACGTCATGAAAGCTGCCGAAAACCTTGGTGGTCGTTCATTAACCACTTTGTCGCCCTCGACAATATTGGAAGATTGCAGGGAGGCTAAATACAGACTGCTTTGCCCACGTGGTTTATCACCGACACCCCCACCCCCCACCGCCGGTCCTTTTGAACTCAAGCTCTTACCCTAATTGACAAGACGTTTATGATTAGTACTTATGGGTTTTTTTTATTGTTGTTGCTGTTGTTGTTGTTGTTGATAGTCTCATTAATGTTTGTATTATTATTACTGTTATTAGCATTATATTAAAACCTTTATTATTATTATTATTATTATTATTATTATTATTATTATTATTATTATGCACGTTCCTTTATTATCATTAATATTACTGGGTCATTTTCGTTATAATTTATAATTATAATTATCACGTATTACCATTATCATCATCATTATTATTAATATTACGGTTGTTATTGTTAATATGATTTTATTATATTTTGTTCATTTGTTTTATCATTATTTTAATTTTAAGTAGAATTATTTATACTTTCCTTTTTTTTCTTGTTTTTAAAATTAGCCGATTGTGTGTTATTAAAGCTATATTGATTAATGGGAACAGTTTGTCTGTCTGTCCTCTACTGCCAGCCAAACAGTGTCAACCCCTTTGTTCCTGTTTTTTTTTGCCTTGGTTCATTCGTTTGTTATTTCTGCTAGGATGAGGATGTAGTATCTGTACGCCTTAACAATGACAACATATCGATGATGATAATAGAGAATGGGGCGCACAAAATTCTCTGCGATTTGGAGATACCAACGGATCACTTTATCCAAGCCAGAAGGCCGGGCCTTGTTTTAATTAACAAGAAAAATGAACGTATCTAGTGGATTTTGTCGTTTCGACAGCAGCAGTATTTAAAGACATTAGTTCTAAATTCGAAATTAATTTTATTGGTAATTTATGAGGAAGTGCGTCACGGTCTCCTGCCTCAGAAATTGCTACCCGGTGATTATCAAAATAACGTCCCCAGCTATGTCGTCTCAGTGGTGTTACTTGAAAGAAAACAACCAACTTAGGGCGTTAAATGTATTTTAGAGGGGGGGGGCTTCTCTTTTTTGTCGTAATTCTTATTTATTTATCGTAATTTGTTTAGAAATTTATTTATAGAAATTTGTCGTAATTCTTGTTTGTTTATAGAAATGTCGTAATTCTTATTTACCATCTCCATTTGTTCATATCAAAAAAGAGAAGCCCCCCCCCCTCTAAAATACATTTAACGCCCTAAGTTGGTTGTTTTCTTTCAAGTAACACCGCCGAGACGACATGGCTGGGGACGTTATTTTAATAGTCACCGGGTAGCAATTTCTGAGGCAGGAGACCGGGACGCACTTCTTCATAAATTACCATTTTATTTTTGTACAGGGTGACTAAAAAGTAACTCCCTATCTTAAATTATTTATAACTAGAAGCGGTTACCCAGCGTCGCTTGGGTAAAGGGGAGTAAAAATCAGTCTTGCAGATCCATTAATGTTGAATCGCAAGTTAGATCCTCACAGGACACCCCATTAAAATCTCTATGTAAAAAAGAATTTGCATAGACCCACAGACTCTGAAAAGAAAAAATTAATGTCTCCTATTTAGAATTCTAAATGCTGTTATCATTTAGATTTTATTTTTCAATTATCTTCACGAATATAAATCAAATCTTCATTATTTTTGTTTAAAAACCAACCTCTGGTGTTATCTAATGTGTATATATATTTACTTTGTCCTTTATTGTTTTATTTTCAGAGTTTCTTCCGGCCATACATATATACATATCTGCCCTTTATATATGTATATATTTATTCATATACAGTTACATTTTTCTTAATTCTTTGATATATTTTCCTTGATATACGAAAATGTTTTTGTTGGTGCTCCTCCTCATTTTGCTATTGTTGTCTGTGAATAGCTGAATCACCATTGCTGTCATTTTTACTAAGAGGACACAACAGAAAGCAGTAATTGGTTGGTTTGGTTTTTTAAAGGCACTTAAACACCTAATGGGTTATCTTATACCAACATCTAATTTGTAAATGTTTTATTATAATCATAACTCTTTGTATTTCAATGTTTGTTTGCAATCATTTTAATCACACTTTTGTTTCATTTATCTATATCAGCGGTCACCAAACTACGGCCCACGGGCCCGCAAAGGCATTTTATCAGGCCCGTCGACGGTGCTTGAATTTGTTTGTTAAAACGTACGGAACGCGAAACATTCTGATACCATTTAAATTTGAATACCATGTTAAACTTACTAAATCTTTATAGACTTCACTACGGAATCAACCCATCGAACGAAATTGACTGATAAACATTTGAAAGCAATTCTCTTAATTGGATGTAGCAATTCCAAACCAAACATTGACGATACTTGGAAAGGCAAACTTCAGTTTCACAAATCTCACTAAACCTTCTGCTAATGTGGTGTTCTTTGATGATGTTTTGAAAATAAATATGTTGGTTAAATTTGTTTTTGTGCATCTTATGCCACTCATCCATGAATATAACATGGAAAGATACATTTTGATTTACATCTTTTTCTCAGAGTTTTCGTTCTCGTTAGCAAGTATTGAACACAATAATAATGTAGCCAGCGCTCGTTATTTTTTCAATTATCTGGTTCACGATCGTTATTTTTTCAATAATCCAGCCCACCGTGGGAAAAGGGTGGTGATCCCTGATCTATATTGATAAAAACTTAAATAAAGTAGGCAGAATGGCCTATTGTCGGTATCAATGAGCTAGTGCTAGACAAGGGAGATTATTTAATGCGTCTGAGGTGGAGCGCTATACCTACTGTCAGCTCACTTTACCGCACAGCAGAGATGGCGTGGATCAGTATCGAACTCGGAAACTTGCGTTTCCGAGGACAATCTACCGACTGAGCTAATATCAACACCTTATGGCTTATCTAATACAGAAATTCGGTTTGTAAAATTACATTTCTAAATTTATATTTGTGAATGTATGTCTATAACCATTTTAACAAGTAGGACCTGCGGATATACTACAGTATGATAATTAAATTATAACAACGTTTCATATATTTACTTAAGAGCTATTGTAAAATAACCCAAATGTAAAAATGTATCACAATCTCTCTCTCTCTCTCTCTCTCTCTCTCTCTCTCTCTCTCTCTCTCTCTCTCTCTCTCTCTCAGTCTTTTTTATTTCTTTTTTTCATATTTCCCTTTTGTTCGATTGAAACAAATTAGCGTAATCGCTTCCCCGTGCTCTCACATTTTCTCTATATTTCCCCTACTCTCTTTCTTTCTTATATTTTTCTGTGTAGCATGTGATTTTTCTTTCCTTTCTTTCTTCATAATAAAAACGGAATGGTCCATTATTTAGTTGAGGAGACGTCAGCATAATAAATAAGAATTCGGAGGATAAGCAACTCCAGATAATCAGGACTTACATTTGTACATTTCATCTTGGGTGATTTTGTTCCATATGTGGGAGAGGGATAGCTTGTTAGTGTGCATCTACACAAACTTTGTGTCTCGGACAACCGCTGGATCTTCTGCTATTCCAAAACTATTTTAAAGAATTCCAATGAATGCTTGAAATGAGGCTTGATAATTTGGATTATTTGGATTATTCAGACTATTGTCCTCATCCTTATTGTAATCTGTACAACGTTTCTGCCGAAGTCCAAATAATACAAATTATAAAGAATCTCTTATTCAAAAGTAAAAGAAAGATTCTTTTATTTAAAACAAGAATAAGCTACCCAGCATTGCCTGGGAAGAAGGGGGAAACCCTAATGAATTGATTTGTTTGATTTTGAGATTTACAAATGCTGGACATTTCTAAGTAGAATTTCAATGCTATTTCTATGTATATTTGAATATTTAAATATCTTTGAATATGGATCAAATCTTCATAATTTATGGAAAAAAAGAAAGAACTGTTGATATTTAATGTGTATACTTATTTGCTTTGTCCTTAATTGTTTTACTTATGTAGGTTAGCTCAGTCGGTAGAGCGTTCGGCTAGTTCGAAACCGGCCCTGGCCAACTCAGCGTATGAGTAGCGCAGGGATCTGTGCTGTAAAGTAAGGAGCTGATGGTAGGTGTGGTACTCCACCTCATACGCTAAAAATGATCTCCTTGGTCTAGCGCTAGTGAAAAGGGGATAGACTCCCTCGCTGATTGGCTGATACTGATATTAGGCCACCCGGACGACTTTACTTTTACTTTACGTTTCATCCAAACATACATACGTACATACACACCAGCTGTCCTTTAATATGTATAGGTGATTCAGAAAATGATTACTAGAATTAACTATTTAATTAACTATTGAAAAAAAAATGAATCCTTGGCTGTGTTGTTTGATTTTGAATAAGTATAATAAATAGTAAAGCTAGAGGGAGCCAAAATATCCCCCGGATTATAAACTGTCATATGTGAAGTGCAAGTTAACTTAGGTTGATGTCATTAGTAGGTCAATCTAGCTAATATATATATATATATATATATATAGAATTAAAC
>CM042146.1:31840145-31846751 GCA_023376005.1 Doryteuthis pealeii
GTGGGGCGAAATGGGGGGGGAGATGCAATCAAGAAGAGTAGATTATGTGTATTTTTCTAGAGAGCCCTGTCTGTGTTACACACGTTCGTTTGAACTTAGAATGTGTGTTTTAGTTTCATGGAGACTTTAACTTGTATGTGTCCTTATAAATATACACATATAAAACGGAAAAATCCATCTAAGAATCAGGTTTTCCAAATCCGTGGAACTCGGAGTATTGGACAATGTTTAATATTGAGCGTTTTTTAAGTTATTGTTTTAAAGGTATTGATAACTCTTTTGGAACCCTTCTTAGAAATTGTCAAGCAATTTTTGCTACAATTATTATTATTATTTGCTCTTTTTGAGTTTTCACATCGGCATTAGCTGATGGTCTTTCACTGGAGTGACAGCAAGTCTCCTCAGGTCTCCAGGACTCTTCTGAGTATTCTGGCAAACTGCAGCAGTGCAGTGTTCTGAATGGTTTCAATTCTTCCTCTGATTTCCAAACATTCCAGACCCTTTTCCAATCCTTTTGGGACTGTTCCAAGTGCACCAACTACAATTTGTATCACTTTTACTTTCATATTCCATAATTTTTTCAGTTCTCTGGCAAGGTTCAGATATTTGTCCATTTTTTTATTTTCCTTTAGCTTTATCCTGTGATCTGCTGGCACTGCAAAATCCACCAGTCGACAAGTTCTTTCTTTTTTGTTTATCAACACTAGGTCTGGTCTTCTTGCTGGGATAAGGTGATCCGTTTTTATTTCAAAGTCCCAGAGAATTTTATGCGTTTCGTTCTCAAGAACAGATTCTGGTTTATGCATATACCATTTTGTTGTATGGTCAAAATTTAATTTTTTGCATAATTCCCAGTGGATCACATTATTATTTTTACTCCTTTTGAGTTTTCACATCAGTGTTAGCTGATGGTCTTTCACTGGAGTCTGAGTGACAGCAAGTCTCCTCAGGTCTCCAGGACTCTTCTGAGTATTCTGGCAGATTGCAGCAGTGCAGTGTTCTGAATGGTTTCAATCCTTCCTCTGATATCCAAACTTTGCAAACCCTTTTCTAATGCTTTTGGGACTGTTCCAAGTGCACCAACTACAATTGGTATAACTTTCACTTTCATATTCCATAACTTTTTCAGTTCTCTGGCAAGGTCCAGATATTTGTCAATTTTTTTCATTTTCCTTTAACTTCACCCTGTGATCCGCTGGCACTGCAAAATCACCAGTTGACAAGTTTTTTTCTTTTTTGTTAATCAACACTAGGTCTGGTCTTCTTGCTGGGATAAGGTGATCCGTTTTAATTTCAAAGTCCCAGAGAATTTTTGTGCGTTTCGTTCTCAAGAACAGATTCTGGTTTATGCATATACCATTTTGTTGTGTGGTCAAAATTTAATTTCTTGCATAATTCCCAGTGGATCACCTTCCCAACCCAGTCGTGTCTAGTTTTGTATTCTCGTTGTGCTAGTTTGCTACATTCGCAGAGTATATGGTTAACAGTCTCATCTCTATTACCGCAAAGTCTACATTTACTATTTTGTTGGGTCTTATCAATTTTCGATTTGATGTAGTTTGTCCTTATGGCATTATTTTGTGCAGCAATTATAAGTGATTCTGTTTCTCTTTTGAGGTTTCCCTTTCTTAACCATGTCCAAGTCTTTTGATGTGCAACCTCATCTATTTGTCGTTTGAAGCGTCCATATAATTGTTTTTCTTCCCATTTTTGTTTTCTAGTCTTTGTCCATTTTTATCATGTAGAAAGAAAGGGAAGGAAAAACACATGGTACGCATAAACAATTTGAGAAAGAAACGAAAGATTCAGAATGTTTTTTCCTTCTTTACCCTTCCCACTCAAAATGTTCTTCTTTTGTTTTTGTCAAGATGTTGGCAAGAATTAAAACATGCAGACATGGGGGTGGGGATAGGGGACGGTCAAGCAAGAAGAGTAGATTATTGTATTTGTATAAAGGGCCCTGTCTGTGTTACACACGTTCGTTCGAACTTAGAATGTGTGTTTTAGCTTCACTGAGCCAGTAACTCGTACGTTTCCTTTAAAGTATACACATCTTATTATAATGGAAATTCGGTGTCTGTCTGTCTGTCTGTAACCAAACCTACGCCACTGCTTACGACATAATACTCCCAAGATTTGCATAAGTTTTTCAATGAGTATTTAATTTATAGTCAAAATAATTAATATATAGAATAAATCTGATTGACAATGATTCAATGAATATCTGGATAGAATTTGCCTAAAAACAAACCGTGTTATAAGTGCATTTAAAATCCTGCAATGTGTCTTATATATCACTAAGACATAAAGGTTTATATAACATATGGTGTGGTTAATTTGCGTAGCGGTTTTAACAAAACCGGGTTAGATAAATAATTACAATCCTGCAAATGATTTTAGATATAACCCAATAAGAATATGATTAAAATTAGTGTAATCTATTTACATGTGTTTTTATTTAATTTCGTTAGTCATTCTAATTTAATATATTTCATTACATTAAAAACTTAAATACTTACGCCCGAAGGTACAGTTTTTTGCTAGTGTATGAAATAAAAAGACCCATTTAAGGGTTGGGTTTTCCAAATGCGTGAACCTCAGAGTCATAGATAATGTTTAATATTGAGAGTTTTTGTTGTTGATTTTTGTTAAATGAAATGATAAAATTATTGAGAATTCTTTTGGAATCGTTCTTAGTAATCTCTTATTATTATTATTATTATTATTATTATTATTATTATTATTATTATTATTATTTCACTTCTTGTAAGTTTATCCCACCAGCGTTAGTTGATGGTCTTTCACTGGAAGCTGGGTAACAGTAAGTCTGCTAGGGTCTCCAGAACTATCCGATTTCAACAATGCAGTTGTATTGATGGTCTTAATTCTTCCTTTTATTTCCAGTTTCTCAAGTCTTTTTCCAAGCTTTTTAGGACCATTCCAAGTGCACCAACTACAATTGGTATCACTTTCATCCTGATATTCCACAGCTCTTTCAATTTTCTGGCAAAGTCCAGGTATTTGCCTATCTTTTCTTTTTACTCCATCTTCAACCTGTGATCTGCTGAAACTGCAAAATTTACCAGTTGACAAGTTCTCTCTTTTTTTTTGTTAATCAGTACTAAGTCTGGTCTCATGGTTGCGTTAATTTAATCCGTCTTTATCTCGAAGCCCCAGAGAATTTTATGCATTTCATTATCAAGAACAGACTCTGTTTTATGCATTTACCATTTTGTCGTATCTCCATGAGAGTTTTTCATACCCAAATAAGGTGGCGATTCATTAGAGGCTGAGAGACAGCAAGTCTCCTCAGGTCTCCAGGAATATTCTGAGTATTCTAGCTGATATTAACAATGCTGTTGTTTGGATGGTCTCGATTCTTCCCCGAATTTCCAATTTCTCCAGAATTTTTTTTCAAACCCATGGGGTCTGCACCAAGGACCCCAATTACCATTAGTAAGATCTTTACCTTTATATACCAAAGCTTTTTCAGCATCCCTTAAGAGATTTCACACCAACATAGATGGTGGCTTTTCCCTGTAGTCTGAATGACAGCAAGTCTTCCAGGACTTTACTGAGTATTCTATCTGATATTATCAATGCAGTTATCTGGATGGTCTCGATTCTTACTCTGATTTACAATTCCTCCTGTATTTTTTTCTCCAAATCTTTGTTGACCGTTCCAAGTGCGCCAATTATAATTGGTTTCACTGTCACCTTCATATTCCACAGCTTGTTTAGTTGTGAGATTTTCACCCCAGTTCTAACTACTCGATTTCTCAATTAATTTCGATAATTCCTTTTCTTAACCATGTCCAGGTTTATTATTATTATTATTATTATTATTATTATTATTATTATTATTATTATTATTATTATTATTATCTTCAAATTGCTATAAATAATTTTCATTAACTTCATTTGGTTAGGTTTTGTTCGGTTTGTTTTGTGTAATGGTATAATAACCCTGTGGGTTATTTAATGCCGAAAACAACTGTTAGAGTGAGAGATAAAATTGGATGTTCAAGTTTCATTTACAGGTGCAATTTTTGTAGATGTATTCCGTGTATGTATTTTACATCTGATTCATAATTTTCTATATATATTATTTTTCTCAAGAAGGATAAAATGTCATCCATGTTAGTATTCTCAAACAGGTCTAGCTTATTATTTGCGTTTAAATAGTTCCTGATGGTATCGTGACACTAGTAGTGATGTAGTTTCGGTTGCAGAAAGACAGAAACCAAATCTCCATTATAATACGATTGCTATGTGGATTTGATGGTGCCAGTTTGGAAGAAATAGGGAGAGAGAAAGAAGTGAAACCAGAGAGAAACAAAAGTTGAATGATGGCTGTAAATACAAGAGTTAAACCACCTATCAGTATAAACAAAAAAAAAAGAAAAAATATGGTAAAAAATATGTTTACCGTAAGAAGGAAAATAGATTTTTTTTCCTCAAATGATAATATTTCCTGTCTCTATCGATTCCATTAGGACAAGTCTTTCTCGTTCTGGCAGCATTGTTTCACCAATGGAGATTTGAAATTATCCGATCATTTAATACGGACTTTTTTTTCCAGTCAATTTGACAGCATCACTTACGTTAAAGCAACGATATATGTTACGCCTAGATAGAAAAAAACTCTCTCACTCTCTCTCTCTCTCTCACTTTCTCTGTCTCTCTCTCTCTCACTATCTATCTATCTATCTATCCATCTATCTATCTCTCTCTCTCTCTCTCTCTATATATATATATATATATATATATATATATATATATATATATATATATATATACCGTTGTACTTTAGAATATATGTCAAAGTATGAAGAAGTATAAATATACATAAGTTTATGCATATGAATTTAACAACATTACACACAATATATATATGTGTGTGTGTGTGTGTGTGTGTGTGTAATGTTGTTAAATTCATATGCATAAACTTATGTATATTTATACTTCTTCATACTTTGACATATATTCTAAAGTACAACGGTATATATATATATATATATATATATATATATATATATATATATATATATATAGAGAGAGAGAGAGAGAGATAGATAGATGGATAGATAGATAGATAGATAGTGAGAGAGAGAGAGACAGAGAAAGTGAGAGAGAGAGAGAGAGTGAGAGAGTTTTTTCTATCTAGGCGTAACATATATCGTTGCTTTAACGTAAGTGATGCTGTCAAATTGACTGGAAAAAAAAAGTCCGTATTAAATGATCGGATAATTTCAAATCTCCATTGGTGAAACAATGCTGCCAGAACGAGAAAGACTTGTCCTAATGGAATCGATAGAGACAGGAAATATTATCATTTGAGGAAAAAAAATCTATTTTCCTTCTTACGGTAAACATATTTTTTTTACCATATTTTTCTCTTTTTTTTCCAATTTTGTTTATACTGATAGCCATGATGGTGGTTTAACTCTTGTATTTACAGCCATCATTCAACTTTTGTTTCTCTCTGGTTTCACTTCTTTCTCTCTCCCTATTTCTTCCAAACTGGCACCATCAAATCCACATAGCAATCGTATTATAATGGAGATTTGGTTTCTGTCTTTCTGCAACCGAAACTACATCACTACTAGTGTCACGATACCATCAGGAACTATTTAAACGCAAATAATAAGCTAGACCTGTTTGAGAATACTAACATGGATGACATTTTATCCTTCTTGAGAAAAATAATATATATAGAAAATTATGAATCAGATGTAAAATACATACACGGAATACATCTACAAAAATTGCACCTGTAAATGAAACTTGAACATCCAATTTTATCTCTCACTCTAACAGTTGTTTTCGGCATTAAATAACCCACAGGGTTATTATACCATTACACAAAACAAACCGAACAAAACCTAACCAAATGAAGTTAATGAAAATTATTTATAGCAATTTGAAGATAATAATAATAATAATAATAATAATAATAATAATAATAATAATAATAATAATAATAATAAACCTGGACATGGTTAAGAAAAGGAATTATCGAAATTAATTGAGAAATCGAGTAGTTAGAACTGGGGGTGAAAATCTCACAACTAAACAAGCTGTGGAATATGAAGGTGACAGTGAAACCAATTATAATTGGCGCACTTGGAACGGTCAACAAAGATTTGGAGAAAAAATACAGGAGGAATTGTAAATCAGAGTAAGAATCGAGACCATCCAGATAACTGCATTGATAATATCAGATAGAATACTCAGTAAAGTCCTGGAAGACTTGCTGTCATTCAGACTACAGGGAAAGCCACCATCTATGTTGGTGTGAAATCTCTTAAGGGATGCTGAAAAAGCTTTGGTATATAAAGGTAAAGATCTTACTAATGGTAATTGGGTCCTTGGTGCAGACCCCATGGGTTTGAAAAAAAATTCTGGAGAAATTGGAAATTCGGGAAGAATCGAGACCATCCAAACAACAGCATTGTTAATATCAGCTAGAATACTCAGAATATTCCTGGAGACCTGAGGAGACTTGCTGTCTCTCAGCCTCTAATGAATCGCCACCTTATTTGGGTATGAAAAACTCTCATGGAGATACGACAAAATGGTAAATGCATAAAACAGAGTCTGTTC
>CM042146.1:31846851-31874351 GCA_023376005.1 Doryteuthis pealeii
AAAAAAGAGAGAGATCCCCTCTGCAGAGGTGCGTCGTGCATTCTAACGGCCCCAGCCGACAGGGCGGAGGTTTGTTTTTATCCATTCTTGATCGGTATTCAACATTTCTTTTAAAACACAATGTTTTTCGAAACTCAATTTTTGTTAAAAAATTTTTGAAAGTATTTTTTCTATTTGACACATAGATGGGGACCTAAGAGGTTCTACCACACCGGGTCAGAGGGACCTGGGAATAATGGGCGATGAAGGGGTACTTTACATTCCACAGAGCTTCAGAATTGGAACTTCACTATCAGATACAGTTTAACTTCATACCCAGGACATTAAATATCCTCAATATAGGGCCTTTAAGAGATTTGGTGTAAACGTAATTTTTGTTATCTATCTATCTATCTATAAAATAGATGTCTATGTGTTTGTCTGTGGGTATTTATACACACACACACACACATACATACACACACACACACACACACACACATATATATATATATACATATATATACATACATACGTGTGTGTGTGTGTGTGTGTGTGTGAGTGTGTGTGTGTGTGTGTGAAAATGTGTATAGATTTATATACAATTCGATCATAGAGAGATAGAAAGAAACTATGATTGACATGTAAATAGACAGAAAGAGACCGAGATAGATAGATAGATAGATAGATAGATAGATAGATAGAAACAGACTGAAATAGATAGATAGATAGATAGATAGATAGATAGATAGATAGATAGATAGGAACAGACTGAAATAGATAGATAGATAGATAGATAGATAGATAGGAACAGACTGAAATAGATAGATAGATAGATAGATAGGAACAGACCGAAATAGATAGATAGATATATAGATAGATAGATAGGAACAGACTGAGATAGATAGATCGATAGATAGATAGATAGATAGATTTTTATTTTATATCTATCTATTTTAAATTTCTTAATAGATATTAGACAAATGTTTTCCTACTATAAGGTATAATAGTAGAACCTGTAGAAGATTTAATTATCAAATTGTTATGTTTACTTAAGAGAAAGAAAAACTTAACAAACTGTCATTCCGTAATAATTTATTTCGACCAAAAATCTTTGTATGAATATATGGTTTACAGTCTTATCTCTATTACCGCAAAGTCTACATCTACTATTTTGTTGGGTCTTATCAATTTTCGCTTTGATATACTTTGTCCTTATGGCATTATTTTGTGCAGCAATTATAAGTGATTCAGTTTCTCTTTTGAGGTTTCCTTTTCTTAACCATGTCCAAGTTATTATTATTATTATTATTATTATTATTATTATTATTATTATACTTGATTTAATCTCTCTCTCTCTCTCTTCTCTCTCTCTCTCTCTCTCTCTCTCTCTCTCTCTCTCTCTCTCTCTCTCTCTTCTTTTTTCCTTCGTTTCATCTTTTCTATTATGTTCGACTGAAATGAATAAACGTTATCAATTCCGCGAGCTCAATCCCCTCTATCTATCTTTACTCCACTTTCTTTCTATCTTATCATATTTCTTCTATGTAGCATGTCCCTTTCCTTCCCTTTCTTTTATCATAATAAAAACGGAATGGTCCGTTATTTAGCTGAGGTAACGACACTCATGAGAATTCGACAAATAAGCAACACTAGATAATCAAGATTAACATTTTTGCATTTCATCTTGGACGGTCTCATTATTAAAAGGGGGGTTAGCAAGATGATAATGAACATACAATTAAGTAGCACGAGTATTAATATGAATCATAGCGGCCGGGTTAGCTCAGTCGGTAGAGCGTTCGGCTAGAAATCACAAGGTTCCTAGTTCGATACCAGTCCTCGCCAACTCAGCGTATGAGTAGCACAGGGATCTGTGCGGTAAAGTAAGGAGCTGATTGTAGATGTGGCGCTTCACCTCAGATGCTAAAAAACAATCTCCTTGGTCTAGCGCTATTGAAAAGGGGAAAGACTCCCTCGCTGTATGGCTGATACCGACTTTAGGCCGCCCCGTCGACTTTACTTTACTTTTTACTTATTGATATATAGATTGCACTTCATCTTTGATTATTTGGACGATCTCATTTTTAACTAGAGGGTGTTGCATGATGATAATGGTCGTAGAATTAAGGAACACTAGTATTAATGTTTAGGTAAACATTTTTTTCCATACCTCAAAGGGTATTTCGTCGAGGCCTGCAGCTTTACTACCTTCAAGTTTTCGTAGGGCTTCATTGAGTTCTTCTATGGTGAAAACTCCTAGTTTGATGCCTAGTTTATTATCTACGATTTTTAGGTATTATTTTTATGATTTGATTTTATTCCAACAGTAGAAAGGGAAGGTCGGAGAAAAAAACAACAAAAGACAAATATATTCCAGTATTACAAAACTATAAAGAATAGGAATAAATAATGGTAAGTAGATCCTTCAAACCACAACATGGAAACAATTTATTACTAATGTATTCGACTGGCATTTTTCATCTTAAGATTTTATTTTATTTTTTTCTAATACATGAAAACTTATATCATGGGGAATTGACATGAGGAGACGAGATGAAACATTCATTTATTTTAGTAGACAGTATTTGAAAACTTTTCTGATTTTAAGGAAAAACGTTTTTATAAACGATTTGTTAATTTATATATATACTAGCAAATATATGCACCCTCCGGGTGCAAGTATTTAAGTTTTAATGTAATAAAACATTGTATTAAATTAGAAAGGCTAACGAAACTAAAGAATATCTGATCTCTATAAATATTTTTGTTGGGACTTGTTCCTTTTAGACAGATGCTATTTTGACATACTTGCTTTAAGGGAAAAAAAATCTTCGATCTGATGCCTATTTTTGCCAATACTGTTTAGCGTATTTGTGCCATTCTTTCAGGTCTTCTGTGCCATTTCTGATATCAAGTATCTTATCTGCTCACAGGCAGAAACTGTCTGACAGAAAGACAACAACAACAAAAATAAAATAAACGGTAGTAGTGATGCCTTCAATCGTATCACCAGGTCTACTTGACGCCATTTTGAGAGCTTCTTAACACAGTGCTTCAGATTTGCACAACTTGGCGATTCTCTTCAAAGATCAAAAATGATAAATCCAACTTTTCCTCCAGCAATAATTGGCGGGAACTACTGAACAATTTCATACACTCTATTTTTCCTCAGAAAGAAAAAGCCTATAGCTACTAAGACAAAATGTCTGTAATGTAGGAATTTTATAAAATTAATGAATATTATATATATATATATATATATATATATAATTTAATATACCAAATTTGTTGGTAAATCCTCGCGGTGAGAAAAAAAAACAGCAAATAGTTTGATTGTAAAAAATATACTACCAAACATCAACCGAGAAGAAAAAAATGTTTGTAAAAAAGAAATGACCAAGATAATCGCACCAACAAAAATAATCTATTAGTACAATATTTTGGCCAAAAGAAAAAACAATTTATATGCATATATATATATAAGATATATATATATTCATACAAAACCGCCAGGAGACTAAAACTAATAAGTAAAAAGTGCTCAATACCTAAGTAGAGCAAATAATAAAGATAAATCTAATGAGTCAGACGAACCTACTAAAAGTTTCGCTTAATGCTCTTCAGGGCTAAGATCTGAGTCAGATCTTAGCTCTGAAGAGCATTAAGCAAAACTTTTAGTAGGTTTGTCTGACTCATTAGATTTATTTATATATATATATATATATATATATATATATATATATATATATATATATATATATATATTTGTGTGTGCGTGTTTTTGCATTAATTGCATTAGTAGCAACCCAAAAAAGTATTCAATATATTTCGTAAGATACAGAGCATTTATAGTTGTAGAAAAGGATTTTCTCTCTACCACGGTTTCGGTGTGTAAGGTATACACCTTGAAAACCTAGACCATTGTAGAAAAAAAATTCTCAAAAACTATATATATATATATATATATATATATATATATGTGTGTGTGTGTGTGTGTGTGTGTGTGTAGATATATAGTAAAAACGTATACATATATAACCTACATAAGTTTCACCAAAAATGTTAAACTTAAGTTGGTTATCTATTAATAACTTTCTACTAAATCCGTTCTACTAACGTATTGGGCACTTTTATATTCTGTATAACCCTGACTTATTCGGTTAATATGAGTATCGACTGTGGATGTTGTTATTAGCTCGATATTCTATTTCCCAGTAAGTAATCTTCTTTTATCCACACACACACACATACACACACACACACACATATATATATATATATATATATATATATATATATATATATAGTGTGCTATAGACAGTGTGCTATAGACATATATGAACATGCAGACAAACATTACAGACGAATAGGTTAGCAAACACATACATATGAACATATTGAGACAACACACACAGACCACACACAAGACACACCAACACACACACACACACCACACACACACACATAAATATATATATATATTTATTTATTTTGGGAGGATATGTGCTTAATTGAAGTCAATTTTGAAAATTAATTAGTTAATAATTAATGAATTTTAGGCGGGCATATATGTTCAAATGTAAGGCTAAACAAATCGAGAAAATGTCAATCCCTGAATGTACATTTCGACATCAAAGTCATATAAAAATAAACACATTTGTTTGTTTATTTAACCTCATATACACTTATATATGAAAAAACAAAGGATGTTTACAACTGAATGGGCTCATCAGGAGAGAGTGTGCAAACCGTTTCGGGGTCTTTCTCTCGACGGTTTAAAAAGCAGCACTCACTCTCCTGATGAGCCCATTCAGTTGTAAACATCCTTTGTTTTTTTCATTTTATCATATTTACACTGTCAGATTAATTTCCATTTTATTTTCACACTTATATATATATATTATATCATATAGTTATACATAGTCTTTAGATGTATATCTCTAATGACCGTGGAAAGTGGCATTTTATGCGAATTAATGCAAATGTAATTTTAGTACGAACTAAATTTGTTGATAAAATTTTGTTTAGCTTTTATTTATATCTTTTTCCTTTTTTTGTAGGAAATTAATCTAAAAATAACGAAAGACATGAATGAAAAAATGAAGAAAACATAGGAATGAAAAAAATGAATGAAACACAGGAATGAAAAAATATGTGCAATATAGGAATGAAAAATGAAGAAAACAGAGGAATGAAAACATATAGGAAACTCAGGGTTTAAAGAATGAAGGAAACACAGGAATGAAAAAAATAAAGAAAATACAGGAATGAAAATTAAAGGATACACACGAATGAAAAAATTAAGAAAACATAGGAATGAAAAAATATAATGCTCAGAGATACAGAGGGTCAGACAGTGTGTGTGTGTGTGTGTGTGTGTGTGTAGATATATAGTAAAAACGTATACATATATAACCTACATAAGTTTCACCAAAAATGTTAAACTTAAGTTGGTTATCTATTAATACCTTTCTACTAAATCCGCTCTACTAACGTATTGGGCACTTTATATTCTGTATAACCCAGACAGACAGACAGACAGACAGATGGAGAAAGAGAAAGAGGGGGAGAAAGACTGAGCTAAACAAATAGAGAGAAACAGTGCCAAAATGAGACAGAGACAAATATAGATCGACTAAAAGAGAGACATATATATATATATATATATATATATATATAGAGAGAGAGAGAGAGAGAGAGAGAGAGGAGTGAGAGAGAGACGAAGAGAAACGAAATCGTTCGGTGAGAAGTAATTTCAGTCAAGAAAATAATGAACTTCGTCATGATCAATATTATAATCAACAGTTTCCCTTACTCCTACCCCCATTCCTACTCCTACTCCTCTCCACCATCTTCTTCATAATAAGCATTTGACTCATTATCAACGTTATCGTTATCTATTTGTTATTATACTAAAGCTCAGTAAATCAATGGTTGTTTGCTAAAGGCTTTTTTCCTGTTTAGTTTAATGACACCAAATGCATCCTAGAATATTCCTTAGTTTTGGGATTAAGTTATTAAGATAACAAATAAAACCTCAAGAATAGAAATAGAAAAAGTTATAAAAAATAAGAAATAAAAATATTTGATTGATTGATTGGTTTAAACGACATATAAACCCGTTTAGGGTTATTTTATGCCTAGAGGTTAGGGAAACGCATTCATTGTTAAAATATTCTCCTTATTTAGTGTAGTTGTTTCATATGAAAGAGGAAAAAAGTCATGAAGAGAAATGAAAAAGTAATAATGGGAAGAAGAAGAAGAAGAAGAAGAAGAAGAACAACAACAACAACAACAACAACAACAACAAAAATAAAAATAAAAATAAATGAGAAGAAGAAGAAGAAGAAGAAGAAGAAGAAGAAGAGAAAGAAGAAGAAAAAGATAAATGGGAAGAAGAAGAAATAAATGGGAAGAAGAAGAAGAAGAAAGAAGAAGAAGAAGAAGAAAGAAGAAGAAGAAGAAGAAGAAGAAAGAAAATGGAAGAAGAAGAAGAAGAAGAAGAAGAAGAAGAAGAAGAAGAAATAAATGGGAAGAAGAAGAAGAGAAGAAGAAGAAGAAGAAGAAGAAGAAGAAGAATGCAGTGGACACTTGGAGAGCGGGTGAGACGACAAGAGTAAGCTGTCGACCAGTGACAAGCTAATCAACAAACAACATGGTGGATGACAGCGCAAAACAAAAATGTAAAAGACGTTCATTTTCACTCCCGGAGTGGATGTCGTCGTTACCGGTCTGTACAGTGACATCTCGGCAAGCCAAGACGAAATTTCACTGAATAATAAAACTTTCACACACACACACACCACACACACAACACACACACACATATATATATATATATATATATATATATATATATATGAGAGTGTTATTGTTCAATGGCGCCCCACATTAGACACCAAAAATCTTCTTGGTCTAGCGCTAGTGAAAACGGGATAGACCCCTTGCTATCTGGCTGCTACAAACTTTAGGCCACACCGACGATTTTACTTATCATGTCGCGCAATTTGCACGGATATCCATGACGATCTCTCGCCACCCTTCCCTATCATTCATCGATTCTGGGAGCTCCTCCGCGCAGCAGTCAGCATCCCTACATAGTTGGTCAATGTAGGTCCTGGCTGGGCGGCCGACATTAGCGTGCCCATGTGCTGGCTTCCACAGTAATACGTCGCTTACAATCTCGTCCTTGCTTCTCCAGCAGTGTCCTGCATGTCTAGCCCGTCTTACTCGTATGGTTTGTGAGATGGGGGGCAGGTGACCGTAAATTGCTTTTTGTGGGTGCTGCTTCCACGACTTATTCAGGACCGCTCGCAGCATATATATATTATATATATATATATATATATATTATATATATATATATATATGACAACATACACACAACAAACAAACAAAAAAGCATTCACGTAAACATGCAACACGAGAATACAGTTATAAAAAATACCATCATTTAAAAAAAAAAATTCATTTAAATATAAATACCATAACTAGACTACTTCAGTTCCAGTGATCTTTTGAAAAAGAGATATTATCTCGAAAATTCAAGAATAAAATACAGGTTAACACACAACACCATTGTTTACGTATTATTATTTCTTTCTTTACACCTGCATTGTGATATCCTTCTAATCAACCTTCTAACCAATATATAATATATATATATAATATTATATATATATATATATATACGCATGTTTTGTTGAATTCGACAGACAATTCTAGTTTGACGAGTTTCTTTTCTATCCTTTCGAATTTTTTATTTCTGGGTTGAATTGGTGAATGAATCCACCGAATGTTCTTACACAAGTACTTTCTAAAAAGAATTTTGAGACAATTTGAAAGGACAGACAATTTTATAAAAATATTTTCTGGATGAACGTGTAACACCAGAATGGTTTGCAAAGAATTCTCTAAATGATACTACTCAGGTTGTGAATTCAGAGTTCTTCCTTTCCCTTACTTAACAAGTTTAGAGTACCCAATTTTCCGAATATTTTAGTAAGGATTATATACATATATATATATTTGGAGGATATGTGCTTAATTGAAGTCATGATATGTGCTTAATTGAATGTACATTTCGACCTATTAGGTCTCATCAGCAACGTTATAGGTCGAAATGTACATTCAGGGATTGACATTTTCTCGAGTTGTTTAACCTTACATTTGAACATATATGCCCGCCTAAAATTCATTAATTACTAACTAATTAATTTTCAAAATTAGGTATGACTTCAATTAAACACATATCCTCCAAAAATTGTCGGCTAAAAGCCATATCAAATAAACACATTGTTTATTTACTCACTCTCATATATATATATATATATATATATATATATATATATATATTAGGGTTCGTCGATTTTTTAAAATATCAAATTACATGAATCACCGAAAGTTGTGTATTGATTTATTAAGTACTGATACCAAAGATTGCATCTTGAACTTTTTTTTTTAATGAAATGGCATTAAAGATCGTAGACAAAAATCACTGGGAAATCTTTGGTTCTGCAAAATTTTGCAAAAACATTGATCAGAAATCTAACCGGGGTCAAAGGCAGTCCAATTCCATGTGTAGATATACATACATATGTAATACTATAAAAATTTTAAAAAATCACAAGTTTCATTAACAAATGATGTTTAATAAGTTGACACTGCAGTGTTTCGGTTTGTTTAACAAGCCTTCCTCAGGGCTTTCGTTGGTTTAAGGAAAAATAAATCATTAATGAAAACAAAAGTCTAATGGCCTCTGCTTTTGGTTTGTGGCTGCCTTTGTTGATACTTTAAATATGTGGAATGAAAATCATCCGTTAATGAAACTTTTTTTCAATTTTTATAATATTACATATTGTCGGATTTACTTCCACTTTTTCTTCGTATCTATACAAAAGAGCAAAATTATAACTAAAGTTCAAATCAAAACTATGCCCCCCCCTTATTGTAAAACCGAGGATTTTTCAGTGACAAAACGGGAATGAACGAATTAAGATTAGACTTCATCTAAGACAAAAGATGGCAATAATAATAACTAGTAGGACCTATAGGTATACCACAGTATGTTAATTTGACTATTACAACGTTCGATATGTTTACCTACGATTGCTAAATAGTTCACTATGTAAAATGCATGATAATTTGTCCTTCTTTCCCCCAGTTCGTCTTTTCATTAAGTTTGAAACAGATTAACGATATTGCTTCCGCGTTCTCAACCCCTCTCTCTATCTTTCTCTTACACTCTTTCTTTCTTTCTTATTATATTTTTCTGTGTAGCATGTACATTGTTTCTTTGTAATAAAAACGGAATGTTCCATTATTTAACCGAAGTGACCACTCCCATACGAAATAGGAATTCGGTGGATAAGCGACACTAGACAATCAGGATTTATATTTTTGGATTTCATCTTGAACGATTTGGACGATCTCATTTTTAAACAGAGAGTGTTGCAAGATGATAATGGTTGGAAGATTGAGGAACAAGAGTATTAAATAATAATAATAATAATCTTATTATAATGGAGATTGTGTGTTTTTCTGTCTGTAACCGAAACTATATTCCTACTCAAGTCACAATTCTCTAGTTATTGACATCACATTCTCCATGATTTTTATTTTATCTAACCTCAATTATTATAAATTGTCTTACATTATTAATACTGTTAACTATGTCTACATACTGACAACATGCAATTATATTTATATATACAACAAAAGTAGCGGTTTAAATGTGAACGGGAAGGGTGATTTGCATATCAATATTAAAAAATCGAATTTAATAAATATGTGCTTAGTATTATTGATTTCTAACTGTTTGGTTTTATTTTAATGAATATAAGCAAAAATCTCTTCAATGAATCTAAATGAAATCCATTAATAAGATAAATAACTGTCATTTTATTCTTTACTTCCTCTTATAACTAAATACTTAAATTAGAAAAATAACAATGAAAGACGAGAGTGATGGAAGAGTAAGTTTCAGTTGTTCCATTTTTTTATTATACTCCCTCTGTTTCAAATCTTTTATTATACCCTCTGTTTCAAATCTTTTTATCTGTATTCTTATTTAGTTTCATTAGCCTTTCTAATTTAATACAATATTTTATTACATTAAAACTTAAATACTTGCACCCGGAGGGTGCATATATTTGCTAGTAATAATAATAATAAGAAGAAGAAGAAGAACAAGAACAAGAACAAGAACAAGAAGAACAAGAAGAATAACAAGAAGAATAACAAGAACAAGAACAAGAACAAGAAGTGAGTTACCTTTTTGCAGTGATCATTACTAGCGAGAATGTGCATTGGATAACAGGCCGGATAATGTTGCTTAGGGGAAAAATCATGGCTGCGCTGATTATACGCTACACCCCCGGAGGATTATCTCTCTGGGATGTGGTGAGATAATAATACCGTTTACAAGGGGATTTAATAACAGAGGCCGAGTTTACCACAGGCAGTGCGATTGAGGGATGTCGGCAAATGGCTATGTAGAGAAATGATAAAAGGGTGGGAAAAAAGGAAGAAAGGAGAAGAAGCCTCGAAGGATGTAAACGAGAGGGAAGCAGAAAAAGACAAAAAGTAAAAACAACCGTTTGACGGTGACATTTAAAAACAGAACATACAGTTTAGTTGGTTGGTTGGATTTTACGGCATGACAAACTTTATTGGGTTATTTCATGCCAAAAAAGTTGTTACGATTTCTGTTGCCATTTTTGTGCTGTAGGTGAAAGAATTTTTACAGTGGAAATTCCTTGTGTTTCTTAGTGAATAATCCTTGGTTGTTTCTTAGTGTTAGGTAGAATCCTTTGATTGTTTCTCGGTGATTCTTAGTGTTGGGTATAATCCTTTGGTTGTTCCTCGGTGTTCCTTAGTATTAGGTATAATCCTTTCATTGTTCCTTAGTGTTCCTTAGTGTTGGGTAGAATCCTTTGATTGTTCCTCGCTGTTCCTTAGTGTTGGGTAGAATCCTTTCATTGTTCCTCGGTGTTCCTTAGTATTAGGTATAATCCTTTGGTTGTTCCTTGGTGTTCCTTAGTATTGGGTAGAATCCTTTGATTGTTCCTCGGTGTTCCTTAGTATTAGGTATAATCCTTTGGCTGTTCCTTAGTGTTCCTTAGTGTTGGGTAGAATCCTTTCATTGTTCCTCGCTGTTCCTTAGCGTTGGGTAGAATCCTTTCATTGTTCCTCGGTGTCCTTAGTATTAGTATAATCCTTTGGTTGTTCCTTGGTGTTCCTTAGTATTGGGTAGAATCCTTTGATTGTTTCCTCGTGTTTCCTTAGTATTAGGTATAATCTTTTGGCTGTTCCTTAGTGTTCCTTAGGGTTGGGTAGAATCCTTTGATTGTTCCTCGCTGTTCCTTAGTGTTGGGTAGAATCCTTTCATTGTTCCTCGCTGTTCCTTAGCGTTGGGTAGAATCCTTTCATTGTTCCTCGGTGTTCCTTAGTATTAGGTATAATCCTTTGGTTGTTCCTTGGTGTTCCTTAGTATTGGGTAGAATCCTTTGATTGTTCCTCGGTGTTCCTTAGTATTAGGTATAATCTTTTGGCTGTTCCTTAGTGTTCCTTAGGGTTGGGTAGAATCCTTTGATTGTTCCTCGCTGTTCCTTAGTGTTGGGTAGAATCCTTTCATCGTTCCTCGGTGTTCCTTAGCATTAGGTATAATCCTTTGGTTGTTCCTCGGTGTTCCTTAGTATTGGGTAGAATCCTTTGGTTGTTCCTCGGTGTTCCTTAGTATTGGGTAGAATCCTTTGGTTGTTCCTTGGTGTTCCTTAGTGTTAGGTAGAATCCTTTTTGTTCATCGGTGTTCCTTGGTTGTTGATCCGTTCGTACGTGCCATATGGACAATAGGGCTGGGACACTCATATAGGTTCTGTGCTTGACGTGACCAGCCGATTGATCGGAGGGGGGTCTCTCCGACCGCCCATCTAGCCTAAGTTAGTGTCAAAGTGGAATGTTGCATGTCATGGACTGCTCAGCCAGCAGGGTTCTATCCTTAAGTATCACGAGTCGCCACCCACAACCAACAGGAGGCTCCATTGAGGAGAGGGGGTCTTACCTCTCTGCTGAGGCTAAGTCAGCGTATTCTACAGCCATAGCCGACAGGGCTGCGTAGGTTCCGATAAATCCGGGTATAATGAAATCCGCGTATAATAGCGAACCGTATTGTGACAGTTTCTGTTATTAGCTTATTCACTTCTAACAATCGTTTACAAAACGATTTTTTTTTATTAAACCAAAAATACGAGTATTTTTTAAAAATTATTCTTAGTGGATCTTTTGTACAATCAAAACAGGTATTATTAAGTATCAATTACAACAAAGGGTCGGGTTAGCTCAGTCGGTAGAGCGTTCGGTTAGAAACCACAAGGTTCCCCAGTTCGATACCGGTCCTCGCCAACTCAGCGTTAGGAGTAGCACAGGGATCTGTGCGGTAAAGTAAGGAACTGATGGTAGGTGTGGCGCTCCACCTCAGATGCAAAAACTATCTCCTTGGTCTAGCGCTAGTGAAAAGGGGATAGACTCCCTCGCTGTATGGCTCATACCGACGACTTTTTACGATTAAAGAAACGAGGTACTTTTGTTTAATATTTCTATTGGCATATTAACTAATTAAAACGGATATTGTAAAGTATAATTTATTAACAAACTCTACAGAATTTAAAGTCCGTAACCAAAGAATATACATATATACTAGTCCATATATACCAGTATATGTGGTTGAAAATAGAGGGAAAATGCGGATAAAACAACACAACAACTAAATTCAAATGATATTTCGCTTCGGTCTTTTGCAAAGCTTTTTCGAATTTATTCGAAAGACAAAATTTTTTCTTTAGAATAAATTCGAAAACACTTCGCAAAAGACCGAGGCGAAATATCATTTGAATTTAGTTGTGTTGTTTTATCCGCATTTTCCCTCTATTTTCAACCACATTTTGATTTACCTAATCCTTTACTCCTTATATAAGTATAACTATTTGGCGGGTAATGATTTTGGAGGTGAAAATGTTTAGTGTTATATTAGTCAAAGGAACAATGTAACTAGATGAGGTTAAATCGAACTTAACTAACCTAAATTCCACCATTGAATGTCACCCCGCCGAAAGAAAAAATACCAGAAAAATCAGGGAATTAACCGAATTTACTGAAATTTTCAGTGTTAATAAATAAAATATATAATGCACCAATTATTTTAATTAAAACCTTTTAAATTTTTCAGGTCAGTTAACTTTGAACCACGTATATTTGAGGTATTATCAAAGATACATGGTTCAAAGGTAACTGAGCTGAAAAATGTAAACGTTTTTAAATATAATAAATAAAGCATTATATATTTTATTCATTATTATATTAACACTGAAAAATTCCTTAAATTCGGTTAATTTTTCCTGATTTTTGGTATTTTTTTTTCTTTCGGTGGGGTGACATACGATGGTGGAATTTAGGTCCGTTAAGTTCGATTTAACCCTAAATTGTTCGCTTCAATTATTGCCTCGCTCTGTAAGTGGGGATTATAATGTACAGACTGCTTACTCTGCAGATGGCTAAGACCATCAGCTCCCCACTTTACCGTACATATCCCTGTGCTACTCATACGCTAAGTTGGCGAGGGCCAGTATCGAACCTAGACCCTTGTGGTTATGAACCGGATGCTCTACCGACTGAGCTAAGCATAAAAATTAACAGTTGAATCAACTTCCTAAGAGTGCAGGGTGTACATTCGGGCTCACCCTGATTACTATACTTCAATAAATAAATAAAAAGCTATGATGTGCTATATGTGTTCCTATAATTTTTCTGTTTGCAATTAATTAAAAGGTGAATTATATGAATAGGATGTGAGTCGATATTGAACTTAAAGTCTGCCGACTTCAGCATTTAAGCGGGTTTCCTATTAGGGAAAGAAAAGAAGAAAGGAAGACAGAAGAAAAGAACATCTAGTGTTATGAAGTTGATATATAAAAATTAACAGTTAAATCGAGGTGAAAAGACAAAGACAGAAAGGGGAAACACTCTTAAAAGAGTTAAAAGAGAAGGAAAGAAAACAAAGTGCTGTTTTCCCCTTTATCACCCGTTATTGCTAATTTTGCACGAATTTAACCCCTTGCCCGCCAAAAGAGAGCGAAAGTGAGTGCGAGAGAGTGACAGAGAGACAGAGAGAGAGAGACAGAGAGAGAGAGAGAGACAGACGAGAGAAGAGAGAAGAGGCGTTAAAAACGACTGTTTTCCCAAGGCGGTCGCCGGGCTACGCCGATTCTCTTTTGGCTGTGATATTAATTAATACGCGCGCCAAAAAATCGCTGGTGGCGCCATCTTGATGACGTCATGAAAGCTGCCGAAAACCTTGGTGGTCGTTCATTAACCACTTTGTCGCCCTCGACAATATTGGAAGATTGCAGGGAGGCTAAATACAGACTGCTTTGCCCACGTGGTTTATCACCGACACCCCCCACCCCCACCGCCGTCCTTTGAACTCAAGCTCTTACCCTAATTGACAAGACGTTTATGATTAGTACTTATGGGTTTTTTTTATTGTTGTTGCTGTTGTTGTTGTTGTTGATAGTCTCATTAATGTTTGTATTATTATTACTGTTATTAGCATTATATTAAAACCTTATTATTATTATTATTTATTATTTATTATTATTATTATGCACGTTCCTTTATTATCATTAATATTACTGGGTCATTTTCGTTATAATTTATAATTATAATTACCAGGTATTACCATTATCATCATCATTATTATTAATATTACGGTTGTTATTGTTAATATTATTTAATTATATTTTGTTCATTGTTTTATCCTTATTTTAATTTTAAGTAGAATTATTTATACTTTCCTTTTTTTTTCTTGTTTTTAAAATTAGCCGATTGTGTGTTATTAAAGCTATATTGATTAATGGGAACAGTTTGTCTGTCTGTCCTCTACTGCCAGCCAAACAGTGTCAACCCCTTTGTTCCTGTTTTTCTTGCCTTGGTTCATTCGTTTGTTATTTCTGCTAGGATGAGGATGTAGTATCTGTACGCCTTAACTATGACAACATATCGATGATTATGATAGAGAATGGGGCGCACAAAATGCTCTGCGATTTGGAGATACCAACGGATCACTTTACCCAAGCCAGGAGACCAGACCTTGTTTTAATTAACAAGGAAAATGAACGTATCTAGTGGATTTTGTCGTTTAGACAGCAGCAGTATTTAAAGACATTATTTCTAAATTCGAAATTAATTTTATTGGTAATCTATGAGGAAGTGCGTCCCGGTCTCCTGCCTCAGAAATTGCTACCCGGTGATTATTAAAATAACGTCCCCAGCTATGTCGTCTCAGTGGTTTTACTTGAAAGAAAACAACCAACTTAGGGCGTTAAATGTATTTTAGAGGGGGGGCTTCTCTTTTTTGTCGTAATTCTTATTTATTTATCGTAATTTGTTTAGAAATTTGTCGTAATTCTTGTTTATTTATAGAAATTTGTCGTAATTCTTATTTAGATATGAAGATGGATATTTATCTATCTATCTATCTATCTACCTCAATTTGTTCATTTTTTACTTTGTTTTTATATATCTATCCACCCATCTCTATTTGTTCATATCAAAAAAGAGAAGCCCGCCCCATCCAAAATACATTTAACGCCCTAAGTTGGTTGTTTTCTTTCAAGTAACACCGCCGAGACGACATAGCTGGGGACGTTATTTTAATAGTCACCGGGTAGCAATTTCTGAGGCAGGAGACCGGGACGCACTTCTTCATAAATTACCATTTTATTTATGTAGAGGGTGATTAAAAAGTAACTCCCTATCTTGAATTATTTATAACTAGAAGCGGTTACCCAGCGTCGCTTGGGTAGAGGGGAGTAAAAATTAGTCTCGCAGATCCATTAATGTTGAATCGCGAGTTGGATCCTCACAGGACGCCCCATTAAAATCTCTATGTAAAAAAGAATTTGCATAGATCTAGACACTCTGAAGAGAAAAAATTAATGTCTCCTATTTAGAATACTAAATGCTGTTATCATTTAGATTTTATTTTTCAATTATTTTCACGAATATAAATCAAATGTTCATTATTTTTGTTTAAAAACCAACCTCTGGTGTTATCTAATCTGTATATATATTTACTTTGTCCTTTATTGTTTTATTTTCAGAGTTTATTCCTGACATACATATATACATATCTGCCCTTTATATATGTATAGATTTATTCATATACAGTTACATTTTTCTTAATTCTTTCATATATTTTCCTTGATATACGAAAATGTTAGTAGTGGTGCTCCTCCTCATTTTGCTGTTGTTGTCTGTGAATAGCTGAATCGCCATTGCTGTCATTTTTACTAAGAGGACACAACAGAAAGCAATAATTGGTTGGTTTGGTTTTTTAAAGGCACTTAAACACCTAATGGGTTATCTTATACCAAAATCTAATTTGTAAATGTTTGATTATAATAATAACTCTTTGTATTTCAATGTTCGTTTGCAATCATTTTAATCACACTTTTGTTTCATTTATCTATATCAGCGGTCACCAAACTACGGCCCACAGACCCACGAAGGCATTTTATCAGGCCCGCCGACGGTGCTTGAATTTGTTTGTTAAAACGTACGGAACGCGAAACGTTCTGATACCATTTAAATTTAAATACCATGTTAAACTTACTAAATCTTCATAGACTTCATTATGGAATCAACCCATCGAACAAAATTGATTGATAAACATTTGAAAGCAATTCTCTTGAATGGATGTAGCAATTCCAGATCAAACATTGACGATATCTTGAAAGGCAAACTTCAGTTTCACAAATCTCACTAAACCTTTCTGCTAATGTGGCGTTCTTTGATGATGTTTTGAAAATAAATATGTTGGTTAAATTTGTTTTTGTGCATCTTACACCACTCATCTATGAATATAACATGGAAAGATACATTTTTATTTACATCTTTTTCTCAGAGCTTTCGTTCTGGCTAGCAAGTATTGAACACAATAATAATGTGGCCTGTGCTCGTTATTTTTTCAGTAATCCAGCCCACCGTGGGAAAAGGGTGGTGATCCCTGATCTATATTGATAAAAAGTTAAATAAAGTAGGCAGAGTGGCCTATTGTCGGTATCAAGGAGGGAGTCTATCCACTTTTCGCTAGTGTTAGACAAGGGAGATTATTTAATGCGTCTGAGGTGGAGCGCTATACCTACTGTCAGCTCACTTTACCGCACAGAAGCTGTGCTACACACCGCTGAGTTGGCGTGGATCAGCATCGAACTCGGAAACTTGTGTTTCCGAGGCGGACAATCTACCGACTGAGCTAATATCAACACCTTATGGCTTATCTAATACAGAAATTCGATTTATAAAATTACATTTCTAAATTTATATTTGTGAATGTATGTCTATAATCATTTTAACAAGTAGGACCTGCGGATATACTACAGTATGATAATTAAATTATAACAACGTTTCATATATTTACTTAAGAGCTATTGCGAATAACCCAAATGTAAAATGTATCACAATCTCTCTCTCTCTCTCTCTCTCTCTCTCTCTCTTCTCTCTCCTCTCTCTCTCTCTCTCTCTCTCCTCTCTCTCCCTCTCTCTTAAATTAGCGTAATCGCTTCCCCGTGCTCTCACATTTTCTCTATATTTCCCCTAGTCTCTTTCTTTTTTATTATATTTTTCTGTGTAGCAGGTGATTTTTCTTTCCTTTATTTCTTCATAATAAAAACGAAATGGTCCATTATTTAGTTGAGGAGACGTCAGCATAATAAATAAGAATTCGGAGGATAAGCAACCCCAGATAATCATGACTTACATTTGTACATTTCATCTTGGATGATTTTGTTCCATATGTGGGAGAGGGATAGCTTGTTAGTGTGCATCTACACAAACTTTGTGTCTCGGACAACCGCTGGATCTTCTACTATTCCAAAACTAGTTTAAAGAATTCCAATGAATGCTTGAAATGAGGCTTGATAATTTGGATTATTTGGATTATTCAGACTATTGTCCTCATCCTTATTGTAATCTGTACAACGTTTCTGTCGAAGTCCAAATTATACAAATTATAAAGAATCTCTTATTCAAAAGTAAAAGAAAGATTCTTTTATTTAAAACAAGAATAAGCTACCCAGCATTGCCTGGGAAGAAGGGGGAAAACCCTAATGAATTGATTTGTGTGATTTTGAGATTTACAAATGCTGGACATTTCTAAGTAGAATTTCAATGCTATTTCTATGTATATTTGAATTTTTAAATATCTTTGAATATGGATCAAATCTTCATAATTTATGGAAAAAAAAGAAAGAACTGTTGATATTTAATGTGTATACTGATTTGCTTTGTCCTTAATTGTTTTACTTATGTAGGTTAGCTCAGTCGGTAGAGCGTTCGGCTAGAAAACACAAGGTTCCTAGTTTGAAACCGGCCCTCGCCAACTCAGCGTATGAGTAGCGCAGGGATCTGTGCTGTAAAGTAAGGAGCTGATAGTAGGTGTGGTACTCCACCTCATACGCTAAAAATGATCTCCTTGGTCTAGCGCTAGTGAAAAGGGGATAGACTCCCTCGCTGATTGGCTGATACTGATATTAGGCCACCCGGACGACTTTACTTTTACTTTACGTTTCATCCAAACATACATACGTACATACACACCAGCTGTCCTTTAATATGTATAGGTGATTCAGAAAATGATTACTAGAATTAACTATTTAACCAACTATTGAAAAAAAAATGAATACTTGTGTGTGTTGTTTGATTTTGAATAAGTATAATAAATAGTAAAGCTAGAGGGAACCAAAATATCTCTCGGATTATAAACTGTCATATGTGAAGTGCAAGTTATCTTAGGTTGATGTCATTAGTAGGTCATCTACCTAATATATATATATATATATATATATATATATATATATATATGGGAGAAATATGAGGGGGTGTATCCGACAATATGCGGAGAAAAGTAGACAAATACGGGATTTTATGGAAACTGGAGATTTATTGTCGACGATGTAACGTTTAGGTCATTTAGACCTTCATCAGGACTCGAATATAGTTCTTGCTTCAATGAAGGACATTTTCAAAATGGTGAGAACAGTAGGTTGTCAGTGGGGGCAGGGGTGGTTGGGGGTGGGTAATGGATTTTCTTCTCTCTAGATGGGGAGTGTTTATATGGTGATGCAGGTGTTGGTCCAGAATGTTGGATGATGGGGATGGGTCAAGATGAATGAGTATGTGTATGTGTGTATATGTGTATGTCTGTTTAATTGTCTTTTATATATATGTGTATTTTGGAACTGGATTTGTCATTAGTTTTATACGTGTGAGTTTTTTTTGTTTTTTTTAACTTTCTGTCCCTCTATTTGTCTATTTTTATTCAGTAGTATCTATCTTTCTGTGTATCTGTCTATATATTTTCTGTGTATCTGTCTATATATTTAACCGGAATTTGAATTTTCTGTGTGTCTGTCTATGTATTTTCTGTGTATCTGTCTATGTATTTAACTTGAATTTGAATTTAACTGTCTTTCTGTGTATCTGTCTATATATTTTCTGTGTATGTCTATATATTTAACTTGAATTTGAATTTAACAGTCTTTCTGTGTATCTGTCTTTATATTTTCTGTGTATGTCTATATATTTAACTTGAATTTGAATTTTCTGTGTATCTGTCTATGTATTTTCTCTGTGTCTGTCTATGTATTTTACTTGAATTTGAATTTAACTGTCTTTCTGTGTATCTGTCTATATATTTTGAATTGAATGTGTGGCTGGTATGTTTGTGTGATTTTTATTTATTTATTTATTTTAATATTTTATTCTATTTTATTTTATTCATTTTATTTTTTATTTGAAGCAAGAACTATATTCGAGTCCTGAAGAAGGTCTAAATGACCGAAACGTTGATTCGTCGACAATAAACATCCAGTTTCCATAACACCCCGTGTTTGTCTACTTTTCTCCATATATATATATATATATATATATATATATATATATATATATATATAGTCATTTTATTTGGTAGTCAGAACTTTAAATGGGTAACTCGTGTCAAAGGAGTCCATTTTACTTTTCTCTTCTGAGGTTACCAGATTTCGTAGCCTCGTTTCCAATTATCAAGAATAATTTGCGTTGAAATATTTATTTCTAATTGGTGCGAAAACTCAACACTCCACGAGGAAATGTTTTTGTATTTTTGTATTTCAGATAAGATCAATGTGGAAACATAATTACTGTCTGAATGTGGAGGATATTACACTACCTAACTCAAAGTAAGGATATTTTCTCGAGTTCGAGCGTTTAGATGTATTTATTAGCTGGCTTTCTTTTAATTAATGAACCTGTGGTTCTGAATTTGTCAACTCATAACGGTATGAATTTTCTACCCGAAACAGAATCATTCAGATGAAATGATCACTAAAAGCTCTATGAGTATATATAAATGACAGATTCACGTGTTTTAAAAACTATTTTAGTAGCAAATGCAGGGTGTGCACCAGTCCAAGCCATAATCGTAATTGATCGTTTCCGACAAGAATTGTTAGATAGTAGCTAGAACGGAGCTAATGTTACTAATTGCCGAATTTCATTAATTGGTAAAAAGGAAAATCGCAAGAACAACAAATTGTTACAGTGAGTTACAGCCAGAATTTTCAAGCGAAAAGGTGACTAAATATGGGTGCCAAGCAAGTGAGAAGAAAAGGGTGGCAATCGAGAGAGGGGGAGGGAGGGATAGGGAGAGAGAGAGAAAGATAAAGAGACACAGAAAGAGAGAGAGAATAAAAGAGATATAGAAGGAGAGAGTGAGAGAGTAAGAGATACATAGAAGAAGAGAGGGAGAGAGTAAGAGATACATAGAAAGAGAGAGAAGGTAAAAGAGATAAAGAAAGAAAGAGGGTGAGAAATACAGGGAAATAGATATAGAAAGAGAGAGTGACAGAGAGGGAGAGAATGAAAGGGAGATACAGTGAAAGAGATATAGAATGGAGACAGAGAGAGACAGAGAGACAGAGAGAGAAACAGTGAACGAGTACTCGGAACACTGAGTTGAAATAAATTTAGTGATAAGGAGGGGAAAAGTTACAATAAAGAGAGGTGGGGATAGGGAGAGAGAGAGAGAAAGAGACACAGAAAGAGAGAGAGAATAAAAGAGATATAGAAGGAGAGAGTGAGAGAGTAAGAGAGATATAGAAGAAGAGAGGGAGAGAGTAAGAGAGACATAGAAAGAGAAGAGAGAGAGTAAAAGAGATAAAGAAAGATGGTGATACATACAGGGAAATAAATATAGAAGAGAGAGTGACAGAGAGAGAGAGAATGAAAGAGAGATATAGTGAAGGAGATATAGGAGAGAGAGAGAGAGAGAGAGAGAGAGAGAGAGAGAGAGAGAGAGAGAGAGACAATGAAAAGAGTACTCGGAACACTGAAATTTAGTTATAGGGAGGGGAAAAGTTACAATAAAGAGAGGGGGAGATTAAAAGAGAGATACAAAGAAAGAGAGATAGAATGTTTAATTTAGAGAGAGGGGGAAGAAATAGTAATAGAATCCTAGGGAGATAGAGAGGGAGTGACAGAAAGAGCACTAGGGATACTGAATTAAAAGCAATAAGAACAGAGTGAAAGTCAAAGAGAGAAGGGGACTAAACGAGAGATACAAAGAAAGAAAGAAAGAGAGAAGGAGTGTGTGTAAATTAGAGAGAGAGAGAGAGAGAGAGAGAGAGAGAGAGATGAAAGAAATAGAAATGGAATCATAAGGAGAAATAGAGAGGGAGTGACAGTGAAAGAGCACTAGAGGCACTGAGTTAAAAGCAATAGGAACAGAGTGAAAGGCAAAGAGAGAGGAGGAGTAAACAAGAGATAAAAAGAAAGAAAGAGAGAAAGAGTGTGTGTAAATTAGAGAGAGAGAAAGAGAGAGAGGGGGGTTAAATAAATAGAAATGGAATCATAAGGAGAGATAGAGAGGGGGTGACAGTGAAAGAGCACTAGGGGTACTGAGTTAAAAACAATAGGAAAGAGTGAAAGTCAAAGAGAGAGGGGGAGTAAATGAGAGATACAAAGAAAGAGAGAGATAAAGAATGTGTGTGCGTAAATTAGAGAGAGAGAGAGAGAGAGAGAGAGAGAGAGAGAGAGAGAGAGAGAGAGAGATGAAAGAAATAGAAATGGAATCATAAGGAGAGATAGAGAGGGGTGACAGTGAAAGAACACTAGGGCACTGAGTTGAAAGCAATAGGAACAGAGTGAAATTCAAAGAGAGAGGGGGAGCAAACGAGAGATACAAAGAAAGAGAGGGATAAAGAGTGTGTGTGTGTGTAAATTAGAGAGAGAGAGAGGGGGGAGAGAGGGAGAGAGAGTGATGAAAGAAATGGCAATGGAATCATAAGGAGAGAGAGAGAGAGAGAGAGAGAGAGAGAGAGAAACAGTGAAAGAGTACAAAGGGTAGTGAGTTAAAAGGAATAGGAACAGAGTGAAAGTCAAAGAGAGAGGGGGTAAACGAGAGATACAAAGAAAGAAAGAGAGAAGAGTGTGTGTGTGTAAATTAGAGAGAGAGAGAGACATAGAGAGAGAGAGACAGACAGAGAGAGATGAAAGAAATAGAAATGGAATCATAAGGAAGAGAGAGAGAGAGGAGAGAGAGAGAGAGAGAGAGTAATAGTGAAAGAGTACAAAGGGTAGTAAGTTAAAAGGAATAGGAACAGAGTGAAAGTCAAATAGAGAGGGGGAGTAAACGAGAGATACAAAGAAAGAAAGAGAGAAAGAATGTGTGTAAATTAGAGAGAGAGACA
This sequence comes from Doryteuthis pealeii, assembly GCA_023376005.1. NCBI lineage: Eukaryota > Metazoa > Mollusca > Cephalopoda > Myopsida > Loliginidae > Doryteuthis > Doryteuthis pealeii. The sequence goes on from CM042146.1 coordinate 31,869,615, forward strand.
GAGACAGAGACAGAGACAGAGAGAGATGAAAGAAATAGAAATGGAATCATAAGGAGAGATAGAGAGAGAGAGAGAGAGAGAGAGAGAGAGAGAGAGAGAGAGTGACAGTGAAAGAGCACCAAGAGTACTGAGTTGAAATCAATGGGGATGAGGGAAACGAAGAAAAGAAAGGAGTGTACGGTTGTCGCCATTTTCTCAAGGGCGAAATTTGGTAACCGTACTCCATTTTTCATGTCTCGCTAATTGCTGCGCGTTCCGTTCGGTAACTGTGCCTAGTGCCCCCTGGTAAATAAGCGAATATTGAAATTAACGCCGACGAAATATCTATAATTTTAGCCCCCCCCCTTACGTTCTTAGCGCCATCAAAGAGAGCGCACGTCGTCGACGCAGCTGCCGTTTGTCCTCATCTCAACACCGATTCCATTTCGCATCACTCTGAAGATGCTTAGACGTCTACTGTTGCTGTGGTAACAGCCAATATTGTATTGATATCTAGCACAGAGTCTCTGATTGTGAAGATGGTGCCGATTCTAATCATTCTATATATAATGGAGTTTCGGTGTCTGTTTGTCTTTCTGTCTGTAATCAAAACTACACAATGTCACAATTCCCTTAGTTATTTACATTATATTCTCAATAATTATTAATAAAATCATCTATATATAAAAGAAGATTCGGTGACCGAAACTACGTCACAGCAACGTCACAATTCCTTTAGTTATTTACGTAGTACTCGTTTTATAGTTGTTAATTAAATAATTATTATTTAATCTTAGATAACGTATTATTTATTAACAATGTCTCTATTGAGTTCTAGATAAGATAGATTTGCCTCAAAACAGTCCATATTATTAATGTGTTTAAAATCCTGCAATGTGTCTTATATATCACAAAGAAATGAATACACATTCATATGACTATGTACACACATAATATATGATGTGGTTAATTTTCATACTGGTTTTAACAAATCCAGGTTTAATAAATTATTACTTGGTGTTATTGATTTTCAATATTATTATTTTATTCTCCAACGTATTAAAATCATTTATATGAATAGAATATAATTAAAATAAGTGTAATCTTTTTATATGCTTTCTAATTTAATTTCGTTAGTCTTTTTAGGGAGATTTTGTGTCTCTCTGATTGTAACAGAAACGTCACCACCAACTTCACTATTCCATTAGTTATTTACGTTATATTCTCAATGGTTATTAATTAAATAATCATTATTTAATCTTAATTAGCATCTTATTTATTAACAATGTCTCTATTTAGGTCTAGCTGGGATAGATTTGCCTCAAAACAGTCCATATTATTAATGTGTTTAAAATCTTGTGATGTGTGTTACATGTCATTAAGAAATAAATGTTTACATAGTATATGGTGTGAAACATTTGCATACAGGATTTAGCAAAAACGTGTTTGATAAATAATTACTTGGTGCTATTGATTTCTAATATTATTGTTTAATACATTACATCAAAACTTAAATACTTATGCCTGCAGGGCACATATTTTTGCTAGTATGATTAAACATTATATCAAATTAGAAAAAATTATGATACGAACCTAAAAAAGATTACAATTATTCTTATTTCATTCTAATTGTTTTCAATATAAAAGCATACATAGGATTGCTTTAAATATTTTTGAGAATATATATATATATATATATATATATATATATATATATATATATGTGTGTGTGTTGTGTGTGTGTGTGTGTGTGTGTGTGTGTGTGTGTGTGTGTAGAAAGTTTGTAGAAAAACAACAAGATGTTAAAAGTTTTGCTAACAGAAATCTATTTCGACCATATAAAGAGGTCTTTATCAAAGCAACATTGTAAACGGAAAGACGAAATAAATATACCATTAATCACGAGGCACAGAACGCTCTCGATCAGTACCGGAATATTCAAAAAAAAATTTTAAATGCGTATATATATATATATCATAGTTTATGAGCAGTCAGAGAACCGTATAGTCGCAGAGGAACCAATCATTAACTGGCCCAAGCATCAACGTGGATAACATTAGATGTTATTTCATACCAAACTCTAATCAGTCTAAGTGTATAACGAAAAAAGAAGCAACGTCACTGTGTTCCAAAATCCAATAAAATAAACATATATATGTTTAATGGAAGCGGGTGGAGTCTCCAGGAAAAATCTGAGTTAGACTTGCCGCAAAACAGCCCATGTTATTAGTGCATGTAAAACCCTGCAATTTGTCTTATATATCACTAAGGAATTTTTTAAAATTACATAATAGACGTTCTGTTTAATTTGCATTTTGACTTTAACAAAACTGGGTTTAATAAATAATTGCTTGGTGATCTCTAATATTATTGTTTTATTCTTCAAAGTCTTAAAATCTCTCCTATCAATGATAGAAATCAATTAAGATTTGATTTATATGCGTTCTTATTCAATTTCATTAGTCTTTCTAATTTAATACATTACATCAAAACTTAAATACTTATGCCAGCAGGGCACATATTTTTGCCAGTATGATTAAATTATATATATATATATATATATATATATATATATATATATATATATATGTGTGCTAGTATGACTAAATTTATATCAAATTAGAAATCTTATGAAATTAAATACGAACACAAAAAGATTACAATTATTCTTACCTTATTCTAACTGTTTTTAATATAAAATCGTATATAGGATTACTTTAAATACGTTTTGAGAATAAAATAATATTAGAAATCAATAACACCAAGTAATTCTAATATATATATATATATATATATATATATATTATATATATGTGTGTGTGTGTGGTATATATATATATATATATATATATATATATATATACATATATATATATATATGGAGTGTGTATGTGTGTATGTGTTTGTGTGTATGATAGATGTTTGAAAACTTTTGGGGTTGTATTAGAAGCAATGAAAAATATAAATAAGGAATGATAACCAAAATTCAAAGTGATGAGTATTATGTCATTCTGAATCTTATTCATTGTCAAAGGTTTATCTAAATTTTGTGTATAATTATATTGATATTTCATACTATTTATACATTATTTTATCTTTATCGGGAATTCATATACTTAGCTTTTATTATATTATATGAATGTTTCTATGTGACCGTTTTTATTTTCAATTTAACATGGCTACATTGTGGCAATATTCACCGGAAGATAAACAGACAATATTGGATACATATACAAGCGTAGGGGTTCAAACATTCGTTCTCAACAGATACTCAAAAAAATCAGTTATTCACCTATTTCATTCATAACATAAAAAAAAAGAAAAGAGGAGAAAGAAAAAAAAGAAGAGGAAATAAAAAGAAGAAAAAAATATATGCCCACACAAAAAAACTTATACACGTACATTTCGGATATTCACCTCTGAAGATAAAGCTTCTACTTTGAAATCGATAAGACAAAAATAATATCTTTTTGTTTTTTATTTTTTATACGCATTGTAATTGCCTTCAAATCATTAATATATTACAACATACTTAACAATGCTTCAAGCAAATTACCAATTACTTTTATGAATATATATATATATATATATTATATATATATATATATATGGAGTGCGTATGTGTTTGTGTATATGATAGATGTTTGAAAACTTTTTGGGTTGCATTAGAAGCAATGAAAAATATGAAATAAGGAATGATAACCAACATTCAAAGTGATGAGTTTTATGTCATTCTTAATCTTATTCTTTGTCAAAGGTTTCTCTAAATTTTGTGTATAATTAGATTGATATTTTATACTATTTATACATTATTTCATCTTTATCGGGAATACATTGGGCTGAAATCTTTTTCAACCTCAAGTGTAGAGATTTATAAGATGATAAATATCTAATCAAAGTGATATTTATAAATAAATTTGATATTTCAGACTGTTGTCCTCATCTTTATTGTGTATAAACGCAATGTTCAGGTCACTGTAACCTCGGGCACTGTTTAGGTGTTTTTTTTTAATAACCTTAAAATAAGTCATCTTCAGACAATTACTCTGAATTCAAATGTGGTTTCGGAGCTGAAATCGTTACCTTTAATCCAAGGGAGCTCCAAGCAGCATAAATGCCAACAGACATTGTTTATACATAATAACGATGAGGACAACAGTCCGGAGTATCAAAATTATTCATACCAAGCCTAATCTCATGAATACAGAAAAGTGATATTTGTTTGTAGAGAATTGATGTCATGCGCGCGACACCTTTATCAGTTCTCGTTGGCACGAGATTTGGAAGATTTGTCGAGAGCACAATGCCAATGCCGGATGGAATGCAGCCTAATAGTTGTTATTCAATTGAAATCTCCTGAAAGAAATTTGACGCGATTTTCAGCGACGCACGCCAATCATTTTTCTCTTTTTGTTTTGTTTTTGTTTTATTTCATTTATTTTTCTTTCTTTCTTTCTTTCTGTTTTTTTTTTTTTTTTTTTTTTTCTTTAGAAGATAATGATCGGGAAAAAATAGCATGCCGAATTATTTCAAACAACGGAAATATTATAATCCAATCAACCCAGTAAAGAAGAAAAACTGAAACTAAAATTGGCTAATTTGGAAATTTTTTTTTTATGTTTTGTTTTTATTTTATAAGTATCGTATTACTAGTTTTTCATTTTTATTATTATCTTTATTATATCTTTATTATTATTTTTTTTTATTATTATTATTTTCACGTCAACGTATTTTAGTTTGGGAATTATTTCATTTATT
>CM042146.1:31879351-31901851 GCA_023376005.1 Doryteuthis pealeii
TGGTTGGTTGGTTGGATTTTACGGCATGCCAACCCTTGTTGGGTTATTTTATGCGGAAGACGTTTTGTTTTATTAATTCTTAAAGGCTACTTAGTTTTAACTCAGTTTTTAAACACATTTTTCAAACTTATTTTTTCTATTTAACCCATAGATGGGACCCTAACAGGTACTACCACTCCGAATCAGAATGAACTTGGAGTAATGTTAATGAAAGGGTACGTCACATTCTCCAGAATCGAACTTCCCCTCAGATAGAGTTTAACGTCATTCCCAGGACATGTAGACCCGCAGCCACCGCCTTCTCGCATCCATATGATAAAAAGGGGTTGCGGCTTGCCATAAGGACGATAGGGTTGGGAAAATCATATAGGTGCTAGGGCTTGACGTGACCAGCCGATTGATCGGAGGGGGCCTCTCTGACCGCCCGTCTAGCCCAAGATAGGGCCAAAGCGGAGTATTGCAAGTCATGAACTGCTCATCCACCTGGGTTCTATCCTTAAGCATCACGGATCACCACCCACGGCAAACAGGTAGCCCCATTGGGGGAGTCTTACCCCTAATAGTGAACATCAATAACACCAAGTAATAATTTATTAAACCTGGTTTTGTTAAAACCAGTATGAAAATTAACCACATCATACTTGTTTAACGACGTACCCAGGATACCCAGAGAGTGGTAAATACAAACCAGCAAGTAGAACGCAGTATGAAATACGAATATAGTTGTACATGACACAGTGATATAAAATTCGAATTAAAATATATTTACCCAAACGTGTTCACCCAACCCCTCTGCCACGGGTAGAATGTGACACAAGGTCAACTTTTAAGAGCTGAAACGCTGTGCTGAATTCAGAGTGTTACTTCTTTTAGACTGGTTACCTTACCAGGGCTTGTTAACCCTGTCTGTTCATCTATTCACCCATAGCTGGAGGGAGAACATAAAATCCAAATACAAGATAAGCCGTTAAGAAAATCGTCAAAAGCTATCTACAAAAGGCATGTCAAACTGAGTAGCACCTTTCGACCGAATGGAATACATATGTATGCCATGAGGACCGCATGGATTACATATGTATGTCATGATGGCCGCGCATGAAAACTAAGTATTTAAATCTTTCTTCTAAATTAACAAAACAAATTGATGATTGCTATCATTAAATTCTTTACGATCAAATAAAAACCAACGAACACTTATCTAAAAGAACAGAAAGGTAAAAAGACTATAACTGACCGAGTTCAAATAATAAAACGTACAAGTATCGCTGTCACTTTCAATTAAAGCCATGTGTTGATTGAAAGAGGGAGAAGGCAAGAGGAAAGACTCACTCACGTTTATTGACTGAGTTAGCCTTCTCCATCCGCAAAATGGAAGAGGTGAGCGTCAATGCGTTGATAATAAACTCTGTTTCTTAACAACACATTGTCCTAAGGAAAATAATCGATTGTTTTCGCCAAAGGATTTTTGGAAAAAAGCTTTTCCGAACCTAGGGTAGTGTAAAAGAACCGTATGAGAGCGAAGTCTATATGCGGGCCGCACCTGTGCTTGTTGAGCCGTGTGCAGCCCGCAGGCCGCAGGTCACATTTTTGAATGTTTGATCGCCAACACAGTGATAAGAAATTCGACTATAGTTGCTCGTGGTACTGTGAAACGGTTAATATCAAGTTTGAATGTATAAAAATAGTTTTAGGCGGGTCATTGGAGCTGCCCTAAAAGGGCATTCTTTGATCTTATCTGAACATTTTTATTTTTCTATATTTGTAACTGATTTCTTCTTCTTCTTTCTTCTTCTTCTTCTTCTTCTTCTTCTTCTTCTTCTTTGTCTCTCTTCCAATCTTCTTCTTTTTCTCTGTTCATTCTTCTTCTTCTTCTTTTTCTTCTTCTTTTCTTCTTCTTCTTCTTCTTCTTCTTATTATTATTATTATTATTATTATTATTATTATTATTATTATTCGTCTCTGTTCCATTCTTCTTCTTCTTCTTCTTCTTCTTCCCATCCTCCTCCTCCCCCTCCAAAAGACAGCCTCCCAAATTGGAACACTTAGGTAAATGAACGGCCATTATGTGCCCCCACCACCACCTATTTACGTCATCACGCTGGTAATTTCGCTCCGTTCGCATGGCAATTTTCCTGGGCTTTTGTTTTATCGTATTGTTTTTAAATGTCTCTTCTTCCCGGTATTTTTGTTTGTTTGTTTTTGCTGTCACTGACTTCTTGGGCTTTAATTTTTGTTTAACTTTCTAGACATCTGGTTTGTAGTGAAAGGGAAAAGGAAACAGGATTAGATTATGGGGAAGGGGTTCATAATAGGGCAATAATAATAATATTAATAATAATAATAATAATAATAATAATAATAATAATAATAGAAGAAGAAGAGATTGAAGGAACGTTGGTTACTGGAAAAAAATAAGTCTTAAGCTAGCTGAAAACTTGCCCTGCGAATGGGAATTTAAGCTCATTCCCACAGTAAATCTTATTTTTCTTTTATAAGCAGTAAGAGTTTGAATATACATAAAAAAGTAAAGTCGTCGAGGCGGCCTAATGTCGGTATCAGCCATGCAGCGAGGGAGTCTATCCCCTTTTCACTAGCACTAGACCAAGGTGATTATTTTTAGCGTCTGAGGTGGAGCGCCACACTTACCATCAGCTCCTAACTTTACCGCACAGATCCCTGTGCTACTCATACGCTGAGTTGGCGAGGGCGGGTATCGAACTAGGAACCTTGAGGTTTCTAGCCGAACGCTCTACCGACTATATATATATATATATATATGTGTGTGTGTGTATGTGTATCGATTGGTGGATCAATTGATTGTAACGGCATGTCAACATATTCCTAGGGTTATATTATGCCTAGAAGTTAGGGAACTGCGTTCATTGTATGTCCATATTTACAGTTTGTGAGTACTTGTTTCTTAAGAGTATTTTAGCGTATGGCTCTATCGAATAATCTTAAACAGATCTATTTGACCCACAGATCGGCTCATACACGGGGTCAGTGGACTTGGGAGTAATGGGATGATAGGGTATACCATGCTCTCAAGAATTGTCTCCTCACCATCAGATGAAATTTAGTATCATACTCAGGACAGCCCTTTTGGACGGAGATATCGTTACATAACGGACGTGGCGTGGAGCCGTAAGGGTGGCCTGATGTGTGGATTAGAACGGAAAAGTTTAAGTGATGATTTGGCGTGGTTTGATTGGTCGAGCGAATGGGAGAAAGGAGGGGTGAAGGGTCAAAGTGTAAAGTGAGTCTGGTAGAATGCGTGAACGGAGGAAGACATGCAATTTCTTGCTCTTAACAGTTGTAATTTGGCGGGAAATAAAATACTCATAAGTGAAAAGAAGTGGCCTTGTGTTATTACTAAAAACTTCAAATGGCACAACGTAAGATAACCCTCGTCCCCAAGCGGGCGTCCAGACTCCATAATATCAAAGAACTGCCAACAACTGAACAGCAGCCCAGCAACTAGAATTCCAGCCTTCTCTGATGTAGTACTGGTACAGAGATAAGTATATTGAATATTTCTTTATCCACACATTGTTCACCCCATTAGAATAAGAGCCAATATCTTCATTTGGAAATGAGTGCAAGACATAACCAAGAGTTGACACGTCATCATCTCAGCCATTCCGACAAGGAATGCATAGTGTTACAACATCACTGAATCTTATTCAAGATTTTAAAATTTACTAGGCTTACCTCAGTTTGGTACCCAGACTACAGATCACTTAAAATGCCTAATTTGCTGCGTGAACATCGATTTCTGTCTTGGGTAAAATCCTCATTCCTTAACTTCAGTAATCTTCCGGGCTGGTTGGTAGGTTGATTGAATTTTACATGTCAATCCTTGTTGGGTTATTTTATACCGAAGGCATTTTGTTCGATTCGTTCTTGTTGGGTATTTGGTTTTCTTAAATAAATGTTTTTAAACTCATTTTTTCTATTTATCCCATATATGTAACCCTAATAGGTACTTTTATTTACCTCGTACCCCACTTGTACGGGTTAGGCACAAGGCCCTATCAACGTGGGACCCTAATAGTTACTATCACTCCGGTCAAAGTGAACCTAAGAGTAATGGTGATGAAGAGGTATTCCACATTCCCCAGAATTGAACTTCACTATCGAATAGAGCTTAAGCCATACCCAGGATACCCAGAGGAGTCTTACCGCGCCTAGAGGATACAGTCAAGGTATTCTAAAACCCGTTGATAGGGTTTCAAAATGTCGGGTATCTCCAAGAAGACATTTTTGAAAATAAATTTGAATTAGGTGTCAAATTACGGTAAATGTATCTACAAAATTGATTGGTTGGTTGTTTGATATTACGGCACGCCAGCCCTTGGGGTATTTTATGCGGAAGACGTTTTATTTTATTAATTCTTGAAGGGTACTCAGTTTTTTAACTTCAGTTTTCAAACACATTTTTCAAACTTATTTTTTCTATCTAACCCATAGATGGGACCCTAATAGGTACTACACTCCGAATCAGAGTGGAACTGGGAGTAATGGTAATGAAGGGGTACGTCACATTTCTCCAGAGCTCCAGAATCAAACTTCACCCTCAGATAGAGTTTAACGACACACCCAGGATACCCAGAGAGTGGAAAATTCAAACCAGCAAGCAGAACGCAGTATGAAATACAAATATGATTGCACATGGCACAGTGATATAAAATTCGAATTTAAATGTATTCACCCAAATATGTTCACCCAATCTGTTCTTCACGAGGTCAACTTTTTGTAGGAGCAATGCTGGTTTGAATTCAGAGTGTTCCTTCAAACTCATTTTTCTATTTAATCCTTAAATGGGACCCTAACATGTACTACCCTTCCGGGTCAGATTGGACCTGGGAGCAATGGCGATGATAGGGTATTCCACACTCCCCAGAGAAAAAGGTGTGTATTAGGTATGAAACTAAACTGCATCTGATGGTTAGGCTCTAGTTCTGGAGATAAGGGGATTGTAAAGAACTTTTTCATGGCCATTACTCCCAATTCTATTCTCAACTGGAAAGGAAGTATCTGTTAGGGTATGATATATGGGGGGAATAGATATGTTTAAACATATTACTATTCCTTGGGAATACTTGATGCCATATAACTGTAAAATATTTGCATCAATATTAGTTGCTTGAAGCTATAATTATTTACAAAAATTACTTATTTGAAACCATACAAATGTGCAAACAAATGATGATTATTTTGTAGTGAGATAGCCAATGGTGTGTTATCTCATTTGCATATATCTACTACAGCGGTAGATATAAAAAAATAGTTCTACGACATAAGGGACTTAGCTACGATAAGCTAAGCAAACTACTACTACTACTACTACTACTACTACTACCACCACCACCACCACCACCACTACTACTCCACTACTACCACCACCAGAACGTACGAAACTACACATCACAACACATTTATTACTTTAAATTTGATTATTACTATTAGATAGGAAAACTTGAAAGAATACAATTGGGTACAAATTAGTTGTATTAGACATGATTAATTAAGTTAAGATATCAAATGTTGTAATAATCAAATTATCATACTGTGGTATATCCATAGGTCGTGCTAGTTATAGATTAATAAACGTCATTTTGAAGTTATTTTACACTGCTCTCCGCTGACCTCTGCCCTTACAACAAATAAACCAACGATTTTTCAACTTGTTTTATTTAATACCAAATATATCGATCTCGGAAATATTTAACCCATAGCTGGGGAGTGAGGGGGTTCCTACTTTTTCCAAAAATATATTAATCCCAAAGTGAATGTAATAGCGCGACTGAAGTTTTGAAATCGCTTACTACGATGTCACAGAAAAGTACGTTAGCTATTACGTCACGGAGACTCCTTCAGTGCGGCTAAGTGATAGATAGATAGATAGATAGATAGATAGATAGATAAAATATATTGGAAATGCTTTTTACTATAAAAATGCATTAGAAATTATTTTTTATCATGAAAATGCATTGCAAAATATTTTCGCTATATAAATGCATTATATACGATTTTACTTCTTATTGCAACTATTCAAACCAGTTGGCTTAAAATCTGATACTCAAGAGTTTTATAATAAGATGAATGCATTAAAAAACAATTATTAGTGGAATGATATCTTTAAAGACAGCTGGCACTAACCCAATTTTCACTATATGCAACATTTTTTTCCTAAAAGAGCTGAATCAGGAAATTACCTGTGTTGAAGAGGATATTTTTATACTGTGCACAGAACTAGCTCCACTTCTTGGTGTTGCGTTGCATTGTCTCGAGAGAAAAAAAAGCAAACAGATATCAAGACTAGATGAAGGCAAATCATCGCAGTTTTTGTACCTGTAAATAATTATGTAGATATTTGGATGAATTTTACGGCATACCAAGTTTTGTTGGGTTGTTTTATGCCGAAGAGGATTGTTTTATTCATTCTTGATGAGTATTCAAAATTTTATTTAAATCAATTTTTTTTAAACTTTGTTTTTCAAAACGCGTTTTTTAAAATCATTCTTTTCCATAGATGGAACTCTAACAGGTACTGTCACCATCAGAGTGAACCTGGGAGTAATGGTGAAGAAGAGGAAGTCTCACACTCCCCAACAAAGGTTGAAATGCCGTAAAATCCAACCAACCAGCCAACTATCCGGAACTGCTTTGTTTCGACGTAATATGACTTGAAAAAATATTATTCTATTCAATAATATATTTTTGAAGGCAAAATAATGCAAATTTATTTTGAAAAACATTTTTTTTTCCTTTTCTCTACTCTAAAGTTTTTTTTTTTTTTACTCTAAAGTAAATTTTATAGTAAAAAAAAGGAAAAGAAAAAAAATTAAATAAATATGTTTTTCAACATAAATTTGCATTATTTTGCCTTCAAAAATATATTATTACATTTTAATTAATTAATGCTTCTAACACACTATAAAAATAAAAAAATAAATCATTATTCTATTCATTTGAATAATTTAATGTCGTCTGTTTACGGAATATTACATGAATCCGGGATGCTCTGCTGGTAAATATAAAATGTTAGCATAGAAAACTCACAGTAATGTGTGTTGAGAATAGATCATTTGCAGCAAAACAAATGAAAAATAAAACCTTCTCAAAGAGGAGTGAATAATTTGGGACATAACATGTCTATTAGTCCAATTATTTTTCTATTTATAATTGTATGACCACTTCTTAGTTGTATATGCAGTGGACCCTGGTCATTTGTTGCATCTGCTAGAGGAAGTTAAAATATTTTCGATAAAAACGCTATATTCGAATAACGTCTCAATAAATTACTTCGATAAAATCAATCGACAAATCGCTGCTTACGTTTAGCAATTTTTTTAATGGAAAACTCGACTTGTTTTTAGAATTATGACGAGGCGAACGGATAATGTGGATGACGAATTAGGAAGGAAGAAGAAAAACTGATATAATAAACCCATTAGGCTAGAACGCACATTACTGATAGCAAGAAGACAATGGTAATTATGGTTATGGGTGGAACAGAAAGAAAGAAAGAAAGAAAGAAAGAAAGAAAGAAAGAAAAAAAGGAAAGAAAAAAGGAAAGAAAGAAAGAAAAGACGGGAATGAACATTTAAAAAAAGAATAATTAGAAAAAGAAAGAAAGAAAGAAAAAGAAAGAAAGAAAGAAAGAAAACAAAGAACAATGATTTTTTTAAATCAAAATAATTAGAAAAACGAAAAAAAGATGAAAGAAAGAGAGAAAAGACGGGAAGGAAAATTTAGAAAATAAAATAATTAGAAAGAAAGAAAGAAAAAAGAGAAAGAAAGAAACAAACAAACAAACAAAGAAACAACAAACAAAGAAAAATCTTTTAAAAAAATAAAATTATTAGAAAGAAAGAAAGAAAGAAAAGAAAGACGGGAATAAAAAATTCTAAAAATAGAATCATGAGAAAGAAAAAAGAAAGAAAGAAGAAAAGAAAGAAAGAAAGAAAGAAAGATGATTTTTAAAGTTAGAATAATTAGAAGAAAGAAAGAAAGGACAATAATGAACATTTTGAAAATGAAATAATTAGAAAGAAAGAAAGAAAGAAAGAAAGAAAGAAAGAATTTTTAAATGAAAATAATTAGAAAGAAAGGGAGACAGAAACAAAGAAAGAAAAAGATAGAAAGAAAGAAGAGTTTAAATTAAAATAATAAGAAAGAAGGAAAGAAAGATTTTAAAAATAGAAATAAATTGAAGAAAAGAAACAAAAAAAAAAAGAAAATGGATATGAACATTTTTAAAATAAAATAATTAGAAGAAAAAAAGAAAAAAAAAAGAAAAAAAAGAAAGAAAATTAGATAAATTTCAAAAATTCGAAACTGATATAATTAAAAAACATAAAGAGAGTAGGGAATGAAAAAAAAAGAAAAACAAAAGAAAAAAGTAATTCTCGAGAAGAAACGAAAGTAAGAAAAAGGAAAAAGGAAATAAGAAAGAAAGAAAGAAAGAAAGAAAGAAAGAAAGAAAGAAATTTAAATTAAAAAAAAAGGCAAAACGAAGAAAAAAATGCTATATGAAAGGGAAAGAAATTGAAATAGAAAGAAAAAAGAAAGAAAGAAAAAAACTATGAAAAGAAAAGAAAAACGAAAGAAAGAATCGAAATAGAAAGAAAGAAAAAAAGAAAAGAAAGAAATTAGAATAGAATGAAAGGCAAAAAGAACGAAACAAAAATAAATGCAATATGAAAGGGATAGAAATTCAAATAGAAAGAAAGAAAGAAGAAAGAAAGAAAGAAAGAAAGATGAAAAATGAAAAAGAAACAGAAAGAAAGAAACAATTGAAATTGAAAGAAATAAAGGTAGGAAGAAAAAATTATGAAGCTGAAACGAAAAGGAAAGAAAAAAAAAGAAAAGACAAAGAAAGAAAGAACGAAAGAAATTTGCATTTGAAATTCGTGAAATTTACATTAAAGAAGGAAAACATTGCCAATGAAGAAAATAAGGTTGTTTTTAAATGAACGAATGCTGACTAAATATTGGTAAACGAAATGGGGTGAAAAGGGGGAAATACATGGTGGTGTGTGTGTGGTGGAAATGCCAATAAAAATAAATACATCGAAAAGAAAATGAAATAGAATGGAAAAGGAAATAAATAAAAGAAAGGTGAAGAAAAGAAAGGAAAAAAAGAAAGCGAATAAAATGAAAGAAATAAGAAGAGGAGGAGATAGAGAAAGAATGATAATAAAATATTATCAAAGAAAGAGAAGAAAGAAAAACGAAAGAAAGAAAAGGTAGGAAATAATAAAGAAGTAGATAAATAGAGAAAGAAAGAAGGAAATAAAGAAGGAAATAAAGAAAAAAGTGAAACATATAAAGAACGAGAGAGAGAGAGAGAGAGAGAGAGAGGAGAGAGAGAGAGAGAGAGGAGTGAAGAGAGAAGGAGAAAGAAATAAGAAGAGAAGAAAGAGAAAGAAAGAAATAGATATTAACAAAGAAAGAGAAAATTGGGGAAAAAGAAAGAAAGAAAAGAAAAGAAAGAGAATGAATAAACGAGAGAGGAAGAAAGATACACATTAGTGACAGCAAAGAAGAAAAAGGAAAGAAAACTAAGAAAAGATAGACATTTTATTTCTAGTTATTTATTTATTTCACTAACATATTAATACAGACAGACAGAATAACAACCAAATTCATGAATATTAGTATATTACATCCATAAGAATTTGTATTACATTTGTATTACATTTGTATTACATGAAAAATTAGTATATTACATTCACGAAATGGTAGTGTAATTACATTCATGAAAATTAATATATTACATACGCGAAAATTATTATGAAGTGGAGCTCTCTAAGTAGTTTAACAAATGAGAAGAGAACTCCTTATAGTTCAAAGAAACAATTCTAATAATATGCAATTATTATATTACAAATTAACAAAAAGAAATCAATTTACTTCAACACTATGTGTAATATTATTAATATTTGTTATTAATTAATTACTTAATATAATTTTAATACAAATTTCAAAAAATAAAAAATAAAAAATGAATATATATATATATATATATATATATATATATATATATATATAATATATATATATATATATATATATATATACAGAGAGAGAGAGAGAGAGAGAGAGAGAGAGAGTTATTCATTAGTACACGAACACATACACACATACACATACACATACACATACACAACTGTATACATACATATACTTACTTAATAAAGTAGATAGAAGAAGAAAGAAAGAAAAGGAAAGATATTAAGGAGGAGAGTGACAGAAAAAAGAGAATGAATAAAAGAAATAGGAAAGAAGAAAATGGAAGGAAATGGATAAAGAAGAAGAAGAAGAAGAAGAAGAAGAAGAAGAAGAAGAAGAAGAAGAAGAAGAACAACAACAACAACAACAACAACAAATGAATAAGTAGAGAAAAAAGGAATGAAGAAAGGTGAGGGAAAGAAAGGAAAGGAAGGGTTAGAGTAGAAAGATATAAAAAGAAAATAGAAGATATGAAAAGTATAGAAAGAAAGAAAAAACATTCAAAGAATAGAGAAAGAGAATGAATGATGGAAAAGGGTTGAGGAAGAAAGGGTGAGGGATTAAGTAGAAAGAGAAAATAAGAAAGGATATAAATTAACAGATAAAGAAATAAAGGTAGGAAAAGGAAGGAAGGATGGAATGAAGAAGAGAGGGGGAAATAAAAAGGAATGAATTAGAAAGCGAAAAAGAAGAAAAAAGAAATATAAGTAGAGAGAGAAAAGAAGAAAATTTATTAAATAAAGGAGAGATGAAAAGAAAGGTAAAAAAAAAGGAAAAAGCAAAGAAAGAGACAAGGGAGATAATATATAATAATAATAATAATTAATAATAATAATAATAATAATAATAATAATAATAATAATAATAAAAACACCCTATCCCAGCCAGGAAACAAGACCTACTATTGATTAACAAAAAAAAAAAGAAAAGAGAACGTGGTAACTGGTGGACTTTGCGGTTCCAACAGATCTCAGAGTTGAAGTTGAAGGAAAACGAAAAGGTGGACAAATACCTGGACCTTGCCAGAGAATTGAAAACGCTATGGAATATGAAAGTCAATCACAGATCACAGGTTGAAGATGGAGTAAAAAGTAAAGATAGGCAAATACCTGGACCTTGCCAGAGAATTGAAAAAGCTGTGGAATATCAGGATGAAAGTGATACCAATTGTAGTTGGTGCACTTGGAACGGACCCAAAAGGCTTCGAAAAATGACTGGAAAATCTGGGAATTACAGGGAGAATTGAGACATATCCAGAATACTGCATTGCTGCAATCTACCAGAATACTCAGAAGAGTCCTGGAGATCTGAGGAGACTTGTTGTCAATTAGACTCCAGGGAAATACCATCAGCTAATGCTGGTGTGAAATATTCACAATGATGATAATAATAATACCAGTGAAAGTGAAAGAAAGCGAAAAGAGAGACAAATACTTGGACCTTGCCAGAGAGCTGAGAAAACTGAGGAAAGTGAAGGTGTTGCCAATTGTAATTGGTAACCTTTGAACTGTCCCCAAAGGCCTGGAAAAGAGTCTGGATAAACTAGAAATCAGATGAAGAATCGAGACCATCAAGACTACAGCACTATTAAGATCGGCTAGAATACTCAGAAGATTCCTGGAGACCTGAGGAGACTTGCTGTAACTCAGCCTCCAGTAAACCATCGGCTAAGGCGGGTGTGAAAAACTCGAATGGCGAGATAATAATAATAATATAATAATAATAATAATAATAATAATAATAATAATAATAATAATAATAATAAGAAGAAGAAAGAAGAGAAGAAGAAGAAGAAGAAGAAGAAGAAGAAATGAAGGATAGGGGAAATGAAGGAAGGAAATGAAGTAAAGAGGAGAAAAGAATGAAAAGAAAGGGGAAAAGGAGAGAAAGAGAAGAAGAACAGAAAAGGGATAGAGAAAGGAAAGAAAAAGAAGATTTAAAGTAGAGATAGAAAGGAAGAAAAATTAGAAAGAAGCACTGAGAGAAAGAACGAAAGGAATGAATGAAGATGAGAGAGAAGAGAAGAAGAGAAGAAGAAGAAGAAGAAGAAGAAGAAGAAGAAGAAGAAGAAGAAAATACATCAAGCCAATGGATAATGACTGTATTGATGCTGCTGATAAAAACCTATCATCATGATCGTAATAATGATAACAACAATATTGCTAATCGAAGTAATGATGATAATGATGACTTCAGAATGTAAAAAAAAATGTTAAAAAATACCCAAAAAGAGAGCAATGAAAATAATGTCGAGAGGGTAATGCTGGGGGGGGGGTGCAGAAGATATTGGAGGGAGGGTGGCGCATCCATTAAAACACTAGTAATTTCTTCAAAGTAGAGCACGGTTTTGGCGGTAAACACTTAACATGTCTCGGCTAAAAACCTTTTTCGAATTCTTTGCAACCGGAAGTTTCTGATCGCCACCAATTTGAAGGTCGATTAGAAAAACGAAACATTCACAATTGCTGGAGTTTTTTTTTTCTCCTTTTTCCTTCCAACTCAAAATGTTCTATTTTTCTTCTTTTTTTTTTTTTTTTGTTGTTGTCAAGATGTTGGCAAGAATTAAAACATGCAGACATGGGGGTGGGGCTAAATGGGGGGGAAGATGCAATCAAGAAGAGTAGATTATGTGTATTTTTCTAGAGAGCCCTGTCTGTGTTACACACGTTTGTTTGAACTTAGAATGTGTGTTTTAGTTTCATGGAGACTTTAACTTGTATGTGTCCTTATAAATATACACATATAAAACGGAAAAATCCATCTAAGAATCAGGTTTTCCAAATCCGTGGAACTCGGAGTATTGGACAATGTTTAAAATTGAGCGTTTTTTAATTTATTGTTTTAAAGGCATTGACCACTCTTTTGGAACCCTTCTTAGAAATTGTCAAGCAATTTTTGCTATCATTATTATTATTATTTTCTCTCTTTGAGTTTTCACATCAGCATTAGCTGATGGTCTTTCACTGGAGTCTGAGTGACAGCAAGTCTCCTCAGGTTTCCAGGACTCTTCTGAGTATTCTGGCAGATTGCAGCAGTGCAATGTTTTGAATGGTTTACATACTTCCTCTGATTTCCAAACATTCCACACCATTTTCTAATCCTTTTCGGACTGTTCCAAGTGCACCAACTACAAATGGTATCACTTTTACTTTCATATTCCATAATTTTTTCAGTTCTCTGGCAAGGTCCAGATATTTGTCCATTTTTTCATTTTCCTTTAGCTTCACCCTGTGATCTGCTGGCACTGCAAAATCCACCAATTGACAAGTTCTTTCTTTTTTGTTTATCAACACTAGGTCTGGTTTTCTTGCTGGGATAAGGTGATCGGTTTTTATTTCAAATTCCCAGAGAATTTTATGCGTTTCGTTCTCAAGAACAGATTCTGGTTTATGCATATACCATTTTGTTGTATGGTCAAAATTAAATTTCTTGCATAATTCCCAGTGGATCACCTTATTATTATTATTATTATTATTATTATTATTATTATTATTATTATTATTATTATTATTATTATTATCGATATATTGATACTCGAGTTCCTACAAAGTACGACAGTTATCATCTTGCAACACGCTCTGGATAAACATGAGACCGTCCAAATGAGTGTCGTCACTTCAGCTAAATAATGGACCATTCCATTTTTATCATATAGAAAGAAAGGGAAGGAAAAAGACATGGTACGCATAAACAATATGAGAAAGAATCGAAAGATTCAGAATGTTTTTTTCTTTTTTTACCCTTCCCACTCAAAATGTTCTTCTTTTGTTTTTGTCAAGATGTTGGCAAGAATTAGAACATGCAGACATGGGGGTGGGGATAGGGGACAGTCAAGCAAGAAGAGCAGATTATTGTATTTTTATAAAGGGCCCTGTCTGTGTTACTCACGTTCGTTCGAACTTGGAATGTGTGTTTTAGCTTCACTGAGCCAGTAACTCGTACGTGTCCTTTTAAGTATACACATCTTATTATATCTTATTATAATGGAAATTCGGTGTCTGTCTGTAACCAAAACTACGCCACTGCTTACGACATAATACTCCCAGGATTTGCGTAAGTTTATCAATGAGTATTTAATTTATTGTCAAAATCATTGATATATAGAATAAATCTGATTAACAATGACTCCATGAAAATCTGGGTAGGATTTGCCTAAAAACAAACCGTGTTATAAGTGCATTTAAAATCCTGCAATGTGTCTTATATATCACTAAGACATAAAGGTTTATATAACATATGGTGTGGTTAATTTGCATAGCGGTTTTAACAAAACTGGGTTAGATAAATAATTACAATCCTGCGAATGATTTTATATATAACCCAATAAGAATATAATTAAAATTAGTGTAATCTATTTACATGTGTTTTTATTTAATTTCGTTAGTCATTCTAATTTAATATATTTCATTACATTAAAAACTTAAATACTTACGCCCGAAGGCACATATTCTTGCTAGTGTAGGAAATAAAAAGATCCATTTAAGGGTTGGGTTTGCCAAATGCGTGAAACTCGGAGTCATAGACAATGTTTAATATTGAGAGTTTTTGTTGTTGATTTTTGTTAAATGAAATGATAGAATTATTGACAATTCTTTTGGAATCGTTCTTAGTGATCTCTTATTATTATTATTATTATTATTATTATTATTATTATTATTATTATTATTTCACTTCTTGTAAGTTTATCACACCAGCGTTAGTTGATGGTCTTTCACTGGAAGCTGGGTAACAGTAAGTCGCCTAGGGTCTCCAGAACTATCCGATTTCAACAATGCAGTTGTCTGGATAGTCTTAATTCTTCCTTTTATTTCCAGTTTCTCAAGTCTTTTTCCAAGCTTTTTAGGACCATTCCAAGTGCACCAACTACAATTGGTATCACTTTCATCCTGATATTCCACAGCTTTTTCAATTTTCTGGCAAGGTCCAGGTATTTGCCTATCTTTTCTTTTTACTCCATCTTCAACCTTTGATCTGCTGGAACTGCAAATTCTACCAGTTGACAAGTTCTATTTTGTTTTTGTTAATCAGTACTAAGTCTGGTCTCATGGTTGCGTTAAGTTAATCCGTCTTTATCTCGAAGCCACAGAGAATTCTATGCATTTCATTATCAAGAACAGACTCTGTTTTATGCATTTACCATTTTGTCGTATCTCCATGAGAGTTTTTCATACCCAACTAAGGTGGCGATTCATAAGAGGCTGAGAGACAGCAAGTCTCCTCAGGTCTCCAGGAATATTCTGAGTATTCTAGCTGATCTTAACAATGCTTTTGTTTGGATGGTCTCGATTCTTCCCCGAATTTCCAATTTCTCCAGATTTTTTTTCAAACCCATGGGGTCTGCACCAAGGACCCCAATTACCATTAGTAAGATCTTTACCTCCATATACCAAAGCTTTTTCAGAATCCCTTAAGAGATTTCACACCAACATAGATGGTGGCTTACCCTGAAGTCTGAATGATAGCAAGTCTTCCTTGATTTCCAGGACTTTACTGAGTATTCTATCTGATATTACCAATGCTGTTGTCTGAACAGCATTGATAATATCAGATAGAATTCGATTCTTACTCAGATTTACAATTCCTCCTGCCTTTTTTCTCCAAATCTTTGTTGACGGTTCCAAGTGCGCCAATTATAATTGGTTTCACTGTCACCTTCATATTCCACAGCTTGTTTAGTTGTGAGATTTTCACCCCAGTTCTAACTGCTGGATTTCTCAATTAATTTCGATTGTTCCTTTTCTTAACCATGTCCAGGTTTATTATTATTATTATTATTATTATTATTATTATTATTATTATTATTATTATTATTATTATTATTATTATTATCTTCAAATTGCTATAAATAATTTTCATTAACTTCAATTGGTTAGGTTTTGTTCGGTTTGTTTTGTGTAATGGTATAATAACCCTGTGGGTTATTTAATGCCCAAAACAACTGTTAGAGGGTGAGATAAAATTGGATGCTCAAGTTTCATTTACAGGTGCAATTTTTGTAGATGTATTCTGTGTATGTATTTTACATCTGATTGATAATTTTCTATATACATTATTTTTCTCAAGAAGGATAAAATGTCATCCATGTTAGTATTCTCAAACAGGTCTAGCTTATTATTTGCGTTGAAATAATTCCTGATGGTATCGTGACACTAGCAGTGATGTACTTTCGGTTGCAGAAAGACAGAAACCAAATCTCCATTATAATATGATTGCTATGTGGATTTGATGGTGCCAGTTTGGAATAAATAGGGAGAGAGAAAGAAGTGAAACCAGAACGAAACAAAAGTTGAATGATGGCTGCAAATACAAGAGTTAAACCACCATCATGGCTATCAGTATAAACAAAATAGAAAAAAAAAGAGAAAAATATGGTAAAAAAAATATGTTTACCGTAAGAAGGAAAATAGATTTTTTTTCCTCAAATGATAATATTTCCTGTCTCTATCGATTCCATTAGGACAAGTCTTTCTCGTTCTGGCAGCATTGTTTCACCAATGGAGATTTGAAATTATCCGATCATTTAATACGGACTTTTTTTTCCAGTCAATTTGACAGCATCACTTACGTTAAAGCAACGATATATGTTATGCCTAGATAGAAAAAAACTCTCTCTCTCTCTCTCTCTCTCTCTCTCTATATATATATATATATATATATATATATATATATATATATACCGTTGTACTTTAGAATATATGTCAGTGTATGAAGAAGTATAGATATACGTATGTTTATGCATATGAATTTAACAACATTCACACACACACACACACACACACACACACACACACAATTATATATTATATTATATATATATATATATATTGTGTGTGTGTTGTGTGTGTATCCAAACGGATACAGATACAAAAATATATCTCAAATATATATATTATATATATATATATTATATATATATTATATTTGAGATATATTTTGTATCTGTATCCGTTGTTGGAATACATATACCAGGTTTGGGCATAGGTGTGAAGCATTAACGTACTATATTATGCTAATGTTGTTACCATAATATGTTAGTCAAGAAATAAATATAAAAAACTCTGTAGTTTTTTTTTTTAGTTTTATTAGATGTAGTGGTAATTTTCAGGATAGTGACATCCCTTTTCCTGATCGCGAATCGTAAGTAGTCATATATATATATATATATATATATATATGTATATATATATATATATATAATATATATATATATATTATATATATATATATATATATATGGGGTCTTATATCCTTGGTTAAAATCTATTTGATAGTGAAGTTCCAGATCTAAAGTTGTGGGTAATTTGGAATACCTCTTTATCACCATTAATTCCAGGTCCACTCTGGTCCGGAGTGGTAGTACCTGTAAGGGTTCATTCTATGTGTTAAATAGAAAAAATGAGCGTGAAAAAATGTGTTTAAAAAAAGGAGTTTAAAAAATATTGAGTACCCATAAAGAATGAATAAATCAATATGTATTCGGCATCAAATGACCCAACAGGGGTTGACATGCCGGAAAATAGATCTATCCAGCCAACCAACCCGCCAAACATCAGACATCAATTAATCAAATTTCAATGAATCATCATCCCAGAAAGATTTTATTGGTTTCTATGGCATCATCATCAATATATAATACCTGGAATATATTGTTTTATCACCCTTTTTCTTGGGCAATATTATTATAACCTAGCGGCTCTCATTTGGAAGGAAGTTATGGCGTAATAATAATAATAATAATAATAATAATAATAATAATAATAATAATAATAATAATCGGCCAACAATAGTAGAAGCGACAGATGGACAATCAGAAAAGCAAAGACTAGAAAACAAATGGGAAGAAAAACAATTATATGGATGCTTCAAACGACAAATTGAAGAGGTTGCCCATGAAAAGACTTGGACATGGTTAAGAAAAGGAAACCTCAAAAGAGAAACTAAATCACATAATTGCTGCACAAAATAATGTCATAAGGACAAACTACATTAAAGCGAAAATTGATAGGACCCAACAAAATAGTAAATGTAGATTATGCGGTAATAGAGATGAGACTGTAAACCATGTACTGTGCGAATGTAGCAAACTAGCACAACGAGAATACAAAACTAGACACCACTGGGTTGGGAAGGTGATCCACTGGGAATTATGCAAAAAAAAAATGTTGACCATACAACAAAATGGTATATGCATAAACCAGAATCTGTTCTTGAGAACGAAACACATAAAATTCTCTGGGACTTTGAATAAACGGACCTTCTTCCGCAAGAAGACCAGAGCTAGTGTTGATAAACAAAAAGAAAGAATTGTCAACTGGTGGATTTTGCAGTTCCAGCAGATCACGGGGTAAAACTAAAGGAAAATGAAAAAATGGACAAATATCTGGACCTGCCAGAGAACTGAAAAAGTTATGGAATATGAAAGTGAAAGTTATACCAATTGTAGTTGGTGCACCTGGAACGGTCCAATAAGGATTGGAAAAGGTTTGGAAAGTTTGGAAATCAGAGGAAGAATTGATACCATTCAGAACACTGCAACTGCTGCAATCTGCCGAAATACTCAGAAGAGTCCTGGAGACCTGAGGAGACTTGCTGTCACTCAGACTCCAGTGAAAGACCATCAGCTAACACTGATGTGAAAACTCAAGGAGAAAAATAATAATAATAATATAATAATAATAATAAAATAATTTAATGCAATACTTATCTTATTTCCTGTTTTAATTTGAGAGGTTGGAATCTGGTTGTTGGGTCTGATGTTGTGTTGGCTGGCATTCTTACTCTTTTGAATCTGGAAACAACCTGGGATTAACTTGGGATATCTTGCCTTGCGCCATTTATATTTCATGATAATAACACAAGGTGTTCTTATTTATTTTCATGAGATATTTTCGTTTTTATCCCCAAAGTCATAATGCCTTGGGTGACAGACTTACGTCCTACCCAGCAACCATTTCGTTCCAAACAGACCTTACATTCTCTGCTCTCCCTACTATTTTCCTACACTTTGCCACGTGATGTCTCTTGACCAGAACGAAATCGACATATGGCGTTGTGCTGACTCATCCCAAAATCTATCCATGTTGCTGACTTTTCCAATTCTATTATGTTACACTGTTTATAATGCTAAACTTCATCTAGTGGTGAGGTTTCCGTTCTGGAGATCTGAGGTTTGTGTTGTATCTCTTCATTACCATTACTCCCAGGTCCACTCTGAGCCGGAGAGGTAATGCCTGTTATTTTAAAAAGTGAACTATCTGACTCAGCTGCAATTTGAACTCGGTACGCAAGTTCCATATTCCATACTTGAGAACTTTCCAGTATTCCTAGTGCATGTATACAAAGACGTGTAGAAAATAGAAAAACAACTTATACCAAAAAGATGAATTTATTCTTGATGGAGAAGTCGACATTATAACGTTTCGGTTTTAGCAACCTTCACCAGGTCTCGAATTATAGACTGTCTGGATGACTTGCCAAAAAGTGGGAGAATTAAAACGCTTTTTTCGGAACACAAATTACCATTCTCCCATTTTTCGCAAGTCTCGGCATAAATATTTAAATTTTAATGTAATTAAATATATCAGATTAGAGAGATTAATAAAATTAAATAAGGACGCATATAAAAAGATAATACCTCTTTGGATTATATCTTAATTGGTTTCTATATAAAATCATTAATAGGATTGATTTTAATACGTTGGAGAATAGTAACAATAATATTGGAGATCAATAGCACCAAGTAATTATATAATAATAATATACTATATAAATATATATATTATATATAGAGAGAGAGAGAGAGAGAGAGAGAGAGAAGAGGTTATATATATATATATATATATATATCAGAAATTTATATATATATATATATATATATATATATATATATATATATACCAGCAATTTATATATTATATATATATATATATATATATATATTATATATATATATTATATATATATAATATATATATATATATTACCAGAATTTGAATAGAGATATCATGACACTAATATAGATTAAGATGACCTATATATATATATATATATATATATATATATTATATATATATATATACATTCATACACATACAGATATAGGAAATGATCCACATTGATAGACAGAGATATACATATATGCCTACATACATATTAACAATTTAGATAGAAATATCACGAGACTAAGACAGAAAAAATGGACATCGATAGATAGATAGATGGATGGATAGATATATATAATAGCCGGTAATCAAAAGAACAATTAGATTAATAATACGAAAAACAACACAGACAGACAGACAATAAACATACTATATAAATAGAACTATCACGAGACTAACACTAAAAGAATGGTCACAGATAGATGGATAGATAGATGGATGGATATGATATGACTAACATAGATAGACAGACATATATACATTAATATATATATATATATATATATATTATATATATATATATTATATTATATGTGGTGTTGTGTGTGTGTGTGTGTGTAGATAGATAGAAACATTGATTGATTGATTGATTGATTGATATTATCAAGATAGAGATAGATAGATAGTAGATAGATATAGATAGATAGTCAGACACAGACATAGATAGATAGATAGATAGATAGATGATGATAGATAGACATAGATAGATAGATAGATATCATAGATAGATAGATAGATAGATAGATAGATATGTTCAGACATAGATAGATAGATAGATAGATAGATAGATAGATATGTTCAGACATTGATAGATAGATAGATAGAGAGATAGATAGATATAGACATAGATAGATAGATAGATAGATAGACATAGATAGATAGATAGATAGATAGATAGATAGATAGATAGATATGTTCAGACATAGATAGATAGATATAGATAGATAGATAGATAGATAGTAGATAGATAGATAGATAGATAGATAGATAGATAGATAGATAGATATGTTCAGACATAGATAGATAGATAGATAGATAGATAGATAGATAGATATGTTCAGATATATAGATAGATAGATAGATAGATAGATAGATAGATATCAGACATTGATAGATAGATAGATAGAGAGATAGATATGTTCAGACATAGATAGATAGATAGATAGATGGATATGTTCAGACATAGATAGATTAGATAGATAGATAGACATAGATAGATAGATAGATAGATAGATAGATATAGATCAACATAGATAGATAGATAGATAGATAGATAGATAGATGATCAGACATAGATAGATAGATAGATAGATAGATAGATAGAGACGATATTAGATTAGAGATAGAGAGATAATAGATAGATAGATAGATAGATAGATAGATAGATAGATAGTACAGATAGAAGATAGATATATAGATGGATATGATCAGACATAGATAGATAGATAGATGATAGATATGATCAGACATAGATAGATAGATAGATAGATATGATCAGACATAGATAGATAGATAGATAGATAGATAGATAGATCAACATAGATAGATAGATAGATATGATCAGACATAGATAGATAGATAGATATGATCAGACATAGATAGATAGATAGATAGATAGATATGTTCAGACATAGATAGATAGATAGATAGATAGATGGATATGCTCAGACATAGATAGATAGATAGATAGATAGATATGTTCAGACATAGATAGATAGATAGATAGATTAGATAGATAGATTAGATAGATAGATAGATAGATAGATAGGATTCAGACATTGATAGACAGATAGATAGATAGAGAGATAGATATGATCAGACATAGATAGATTGATAGATAGACTAAGTGAAGATATTGGTCGAAACAAATAAAGCAACTAAAAATGGTAGAAATGGGGGTAAAAACGAAAGAAAAGAAAAGTTTATAAAAATAAATGTAAAAAGAAAAAGTAAAATTAGAAAAAAAAGAAAAAAGAAAGGAAAGAAAAGAAAAAAAAGAAAGAAATGGAATAAAATGAGAACCAAAAAAAAAAAAAAAAAAGAACAAAAAAGCGTAATGTAAGCTGGCAACATAACAAATTGACTTGAAGAGGCATTTGGTATAGGGTAGTGATTGACAGTGAGTGAATCGTGGATGAGGGTGACTGAACAAGGGTAGGGGCGATGGAGAAGAAGAGGTGTGGGGAGGGGCGAGCGAGAGACAAAGTGAAGAGAGAGACAGAGAGAGAGACAGAGAGTGAGTGAGAGTGAGTGAGTTAGAGAGAGACAAAGAGTGAGTGAGAGTGAGAGTGAGAGAGAGAGAGTGAGTGAGTGAGAGAGAGAGTGAATTTAAGTAGAAAAAAAAAAGCATTCTTCATTTAATGGTTTAAATAGGTTATTTCCTTCCGGTGTTTAATGTCATCGAAATGCATCAGCAATAGGTTATTAGACGAATAAATATCTACAGAGCAATATAAAGAAGGCGGGGGGAGTGGGAGGAATGAGGGTGGGGAGTGAGGGGTTGGGTTTGGGAGGGGGGGGAACACGGTATACGGGTGGT
>CM042146.1:31906851-31931147 GCA_023376005.1 Doryteuthis pealeii
TATTTTTGTATTCATTTTGTGATTAACCGTTTCGTCTGCATTCATCCTATACTTGATGTGACGGTATGGAAATGTTCGTCCCTTTACATGTGTGGGCTCGTTACTTCTTGCGTGAAAGATGTCCCTCCAATTAAGTCCTTGGTGACCCGTGTTGATTAAAAACAAATCGCAACTTTTTTTATTTCGCCGTGATAATCTAGCAGTAGTCGACGCAAAGAGAGATAGAAAGAATGTTACAATAACATAATCATTTAATTCGATGAACTGGTGACACTCGCACTGTAAGATGTCAGCTTTGAGAGAGAAAAAAGAAAGAAAGAAAGGTTTTTTTTCGATAGACTTATTCAAGCCTGCGTCGCGTGTCTGCTTCTCAATATCCTTCGTGGTCCGACTTCGCTGACTCTTCTCTCTCTTCAACCATTCGTCACTTCTTTTATAATTAACGATAATCAGCTGATTATTTTCTTACGTCATATTTCATTTCCATTTTATATTGTTATATTCTTTTATTGTATACACTGGAATATTAGCCAAACAATCAGACATTCCTCTGGTCAGAATGTTTATAATTCTCCCAAAAATATTCAAATTTTTCAAATATCTTAAATTTTCTCTGATTTGGAATTTCAACAATTTTAAACAAACTGCATTCCAAATAAATTCTTTCTTTCAAAATATTTTTTTCAAAATATTTCTTTCCTTCTTTTTCACCCATCTTTCTATTTTTACTAAAACGGAGCTTTTTTCGAACCTTAACCATCGAAGAAACCCTAATAACGTAACATTTGGTATCCTGTTGTGTCTCATATATTTTCGATTAAATATAATTGGTCCTTTTAGCATCGTTTGTGCTGCTATTCTTAGAGATTCAGTTTCTCTCTTGTGGATTCCCATATATATATATATATATATATATATATATATATATATATATATATATATATAATATGACTACTACGATTCACGATCAGGAAGAAGGGATGTCACTATCCTGAAAATTTATCACTACATCTAAATAAAAGAAACTAAAAAAAAAATACAGAGTTTTTCTGATATTTATTCCTTGACTAACATATTATGGTAACAACATTAGCATAATATAGTACGTTAATGCTTCACACCTATGCCCAAACCTGGTATATGTATTTCTAACAACGGATACAGATACAAAAATATATCTCAAATATATATATAATATATATATATATATATGTGTGTGTGTGTGTGTGTGTGTGTGTGTGTGTGTGTGAGTGTTCTGTATTGCTAAACCAAGGGGACTGATTTTCTGAATATTACACAAACTTTATCTCTTATTACAATAGAGATTCGTGTATCTCTGTCTGTAACCGAAATTACGTCACTGCTTACGTCAAAACATGTTCAGGAATTGCGTTCCAGAATAGCGTAAGTTTATCAATGAATATTTAATTAATTGTCAAAATCATTAATACATAGAATAAAGAACAGCCCTGTGTTATATATACGCATAAATTAAGTATGCAGCTTAAACTGTCCATATTGTTAAAACAAGTTTTAATAAATACGTACCCAGTATTATTGATTAATATATAGTTGGTTTTATTCTAATATACATTTAAAGTTATATAACGTATTAAGTTTTACGAGAAAATTATTTGCAAATAATTATTATTCCTTGCTAGCATATGTAAATATTTAACCAACCCGTTCTCCATAGGGGGGTTGTGACACAATGTCACAAGTATAGGACCAAACTCGATATTCAATATTAACGGATCTGCGAGATAAGCTTTATAACACTTAAACCACGATGGGCCACCCTTATAAAGAATTATATTATTAACACATGCCTTTCGGGACCTGTGTCTGTTAATAAAATTAACAACGTGATCCCAGGGGGCCTTTCCCACAGGCAACACCTGCCTCCTCGATTTAAAGGTACAGGGCTGGGTTTATTACCCAGTGCCTGAGGCGCCCCCTTGAAGGTGGATGCCGACGGGATTTACGCATTTTTGTGCTTGCCATCCCAAGAGTTTCGGTTCGTGAGTGGTCCCACATTAATACGACCTTGTATCATACCCGCATAAGTGGGGTGTGAGGTTATAAAGTTAACATATGTATGTCAAACAGGATTAAATACTTGTAAAATCTCTGATGTTTCTATGAGATAAAGACTTATTTAAAGAATAACTGATTTCTTCGATCTAATTCCTCGAGATTGACATTTTTTGCCGTAATAACCGTCTTCATCATCTCCAAGTAAGACATGCTTCTGTGACATTAACAATTAAAATGTCAGCCAGCTCATCATGAGACATACCTCATAAAGCAAAGACCTTCTATGATCAGTGTATTCATGTATAGGTTAGAAAAATCATAAAAGTACTTATCATTTTACTTATATTTGTTTGCTTGGAAATGAATATATATATATATATATATATATTGAAAGAATGAATAAAGGAAAGAAATTACAGAATGGATAATAAAGGATAATTTTAATCAATATCACTTACACGTGTTTCGGTCAGGAGTTTATCTATGTGTACATTTTTCAATCTATTATTATTATTAAATAAACAAATGAAATGAAATAATAATAATAGAAAAAAATGTAAAAATATTCCGTACACAAAAAAAATTCGACCTTCGTCAGAGTGAATTTTTATTTGAAATAAAGATTGGTCCCTAACAGGTACTACCACTCCGTGTCAATTGGACTTGGGTGTATTTGATTGGGTGTTTGGATTTTGTGGCATGTTAACCCTTATTGGGTCATTTTATGCCGAAGACGTTTTGTTTCATCAATTTTTTATGGTTACTCAATCCTTCTAACTCAATTTCTTTTAAACACAATTTTTAAAACTCGTTTAATTCCATTTAACCCATAGAATAGATTGGATCTTAATGGCACGACCACTCCGGGTCTGAGTTAACCTGTGAGCAATATTTATGAAGCGATATTCCACATTCTCCAAAGATCCAGAATTGGAACATCACCATCAAAGAGAGTTTAATGTCATACCCAGGAAAATGATAAAAAGGGTTCGGGGTAGACATCAGTGCAATGGGGTTGGGACAATCGTATATATATTTACCAACCCCTCCGCACGAGCAGGATGTGACACAAGGTCAATTTCTTAAGCGGAGTTCAACAGGTTTGAATTCAGAGTTTTCCTTCTCTTAGACTGGTTACCTAGCCATGGTTAAAGAACCTAGTCTGCCCTGCTATTTACCCATAGCTGGAGGGAGAGTAGGATTCATACCTTTCCCTAGGGTATTAGCGCTAAGTGAAATGCAATTACCGCGTACAAGATTTGAACTCGGGGCGACGAGTCCATTTCCCATGACTTTAACCATTACACCACGCGCTTCCTTGGGACAATCGTATAGGTGCTAGGGCTTGAAGTAACTACTCGATTCATCGGAGGAGGACTTGGGAATAATTGCAGGGGCAGAATACTACACATTCCTCGGAGCTCTAGGCCTTGAGCCTAATACTAGACGCAACTGAGTGTCATATTTATATTACCCCTTTTTCATACAGGGGCTGCAGTCAGCATATTCCATGTCCAACAAAGAGGGGGCGTTGCAATTTAGGAATCGAACACCTGTAAAGTTTTATAGATCTACTTAACCACCCGTGAACCCATTGGCTAAACATTGTAACAACCGCCCATCGCAATATTTATGTTTCTCTTTTTAGGAAGGAGTGGTGAATTCTGCTAAGTATTTCATAGCCATTACCACTCTAACGATAATTTAAAGACGAAAAAATTAAATGACGTTCAGCACGATCACTGACCCCAAAAATGTTCATTCAGTTCCAAATTGACTGGAGATCCCCTTATTCATTAAAATAGTGAATTTTAAGTTCATTTCTCTAATAAAAATATTTTATGGGGTACCGTTTTTGTTGCGTCATCAGTAACTATGAGGACTAGAATTAACTAGCAGGACTCGTGGATATACCACTGTATGCTAGTTTAATTGTTACAACGTTTGTTATGTTTACTTAAGAGCTATTGCTAAATAGTTCAATATGTAAAAAGTATAATGATCCTGATTTCTCTCTCTCTCTCTCTCTCTCTCTCTCTCTCTCTCTCTCTCTCTCTCTCTCTCTCTCTCTCGCTTCTTTCTTTTCATCTTTTCATTATGTTCGATTAAAAAGGATTGGCGTTATCACTTCCGCGCGTTCACCCCTCTCTTTATCTTTCCCTATTCTCTTTTTATTTATCTTTCTTTCTTTCTTATTATATTTTTTCTGTGTAGCATGTCCCTTTTTTCTCTTTCGTTCTTTATAATAAAAACGGAATGATCCATTATTTAGCTGAAGTGGCCACACTCATGAGAACTAAGAATTTGGCGGATAAGCAACACTAGATAATCAGAATCTATTTTTTTTTGCATTTCATCTCGGACGATTTGGATGGTCTCATTTTTTAATCAGAGGGGTTTGCAAGATGATGAAGGTCTGAAGATTAAGTAACACGAGTATTGATATATAGATAAAGAAGACAATTAAGATTAGTATTTAGTATGATTTGCTTAGTTGTGGGGGGAGGGTATTTTCCTCGTACCCCACTTGTACCAGGTCAGGCACAAAGGCCCTATTTACGTGGGAACACCCACAAGCCGAGACTCATGGGTGGCAGGTGGAAAAATTGCGTCGATCCCTTCGGCATTCCCCCTCAAGGAGGTGCCTCAGGCGCTGGGCAATATACCCAGCCCTGTCCCTTTAAGTCAAGGAGGCAGGTATTGCCTGGGGGGATAGCCCCCTTGGATCGACACTATTATTAAACTCTCGACAAGTCCAGTGGCCGAAGCTCGCTGGACCCCGGCGTTAACCGGAAAACCGTGTGTGCAAATTTGCTTAGTTGTGGTACAAGTCCGGATGTATTGTGCACTCAGTGAGATTCGAATTCATTAGTGATGCTTTCGATGTACCCATTAATAGTAACTATAGATATTTGTGAACAGGATTTTGTCTCTTATTATAAGGGCCGGTTTAGCTTTGTCGGTAGGGCACCCGCGTAGGAATCGTAAGGTTCCTGGTTCGATCTCCGACCCCGCGTACTTAGGGCATGAGTAGTAGAGATTGAGTAATATGATCTGTGCAGCAGGAGCTGACGGTAGGTGTGGCGCTTCCACTCAGCAATAACAATCTCACTGGTCTAGCACTAGCAAAAGGGATAGACTCCCTCGCTGATCGTCTGATACTGCCTTTGTAGATGGCACATGGTATAACTATTTTTCGTAGCACTTTAAGTTAATTATGTTAATTTTTTCTTCTTTTATGTTGACTAGAAAAAACTTGCTCCTTCTGGGCGCAAGTATTTAAGGTTTAATGTAATAAAATATTATTTTATATTAAAAAAGACTTACGAATCTAAATATAAAGGCATATAAAAAGAGTATACTTATTCTTGTTTTATTTTAATTTCTATATATAATTATATATAATTATGGAGGTTGATTTTGAAGGCTATCACAATGCAGTTGTAAAGTAAAAAATATAATAATACGGTAATAATGGTGTTGTGTGTTAACCTGTATTTTATTCTTGAATTTTCGAGATAAAATCTCTTTTTCAAAAGATCACTGGAACTAAAGTAGTCTAGTTATGGCATTTCTTTTTTTTTTGTTAAATACACACAAAATACACAAATACATTTCTTTACACCTGCATTGTGATAGCCTTCAAAATCAACCTCCAAACCAATATATATGCAATGCTTCAAGCAAATTATAAAACTCTCATATATAATTATATATAATTATATATAGGATAGCTTTTAGTACATTTGAATATAAAACACTAATATTACTGATCATTAACACTAAGTAATAATTTATCAAATCTGGTTTTCTTAAAACAGGTAAGAAAATTATCCACACCTTATACTATGATAGAAAAACAAATGATAATAGTAGCACGGTGACAGATATCTGTTTCGACCTTTTATAAAAACAGTCTTCTTCAAAAGCAACTACATTGATGAAAGAAAGAAAGAGGAATAGTTAACCATTAATCGTTCCGGGCCGGAATGTCTTTTAAAATTTGTATAAAAATGCGAATTTTGGATTAAAAATAAAATACATTTTATTTTTGTTTTTGTTTTGTTTTGTTTTACGACATATCAACGTCGGTGGGTCATTTAATGCCGATAAAGTTTTGAAATAAATCAATTCTTAATGGATAATACAATTCTTTTATAAATACACTTTTCTATTTAACCCATAGATGGGACCCTAACAGGTACTACCACTTCGGGTCAGAGTGAACCAGGGAGCAATGGTGATGAAGGGGTGTTCCACATTCCCCAAACCTCCAAAACTGGAACCTCAACATCAGATAGAGGTTAACGTCATTCCCAGGACATGTAGACCCGCAGCCACCGCCTTCTAGCACCCATATGATAAAAAGAGGTTGGGGCTTGCCATAAGGGCAATAGGGTTGCATTTTATTTTTAAAACTAAAAGTCTCAACATCAGTGAGAAAAACTCAATAAAGGTTGAAGTAAAAATGTAATAGAAGATAAAAGTTTTTACAAAAATGTTTAGTATGTATCCCAGTTTAGATAGAAGTCTGCTGCACAATTAAGAAAGATAGGGAATGTTCCGGGAATTTATATGGTTAACAAATCCATGGTATTGCGGGCTTTATCATGTTGAAAATGAACCTCCAGTGAACTTTATACGATGTAAACCTTTATTTCTTCGTGATATATAACGCACTTTGCAGGATTTTAAACTCGTTAATAACATGGATTGTTTTGAGCTAGACGTTAATAATAACATCGTTAATTGATTAGATGTTAATTAGGATTAAATAATAACTATTTGATTGAGAATATAACGTAAATATCTAAACAAATTCTGACATCAATGGTGACGTAGTTTCTGTATCAGACAGACCTATACATAATCTCCATTATAATAAGATTTTAATACATTTTAAAATAAATCTCTAATATTAGAAATCAATAACACCAAGGAATAATTTATCAAATACGATTTTCTTAAAACCGGTATGAAAAGTATTCACATCTTATACTATGTAAACATTTATTTCTCCGTATATATAATGTTCTTTGCAGGATTCTAAACTTAATAATAACATGGACTGTTTTGAGCTGAATGTATCGCTAATAAATAAATTGTTAATTAAGATTACATAATGTCTTTCTAATTTAAAATATAACGTAAATATCTAAACGAAATGTGCCGTCGACGGTGACGTAGTTTCGGTTATAGACAGACAGATACATAATTTCCATTATAATAATAAGATATGAAATGAAAGATATGTTTGCATTATTTCTAAAGACATTTAAATTTGAAACTACAAAACTGAGGGTATCCGGGTCGAAGTTGAGGGTCCGATTTCAATCGTTCATTTAGAGCGGCAGCCATTATTTGAGTTGAAAACGAAAAATCTCCCGACTTCCGGTGGCTGACTACATCTCGTAGGGTAGGGGGTAGACAAAGTGATGTGGATTTTGCGGTAATGCATTCGAAGAGCACTTTACTCTTCATTTAATTGTCATAACATAATGGCAAAAATATGACGATAACTTTTAAGGGAAAAAGATTTGCCAATGAGCATGTAAAAGAAAAAGCTTTTTTTTCTTTTAGTTATTTTTTTTTTCCTTTATTTAAAAAAAATTATATCGTTTTTCCTTTTACACAAAAAGGTTGTGTTTTAAGTAGATTGTCTTTTTTATCAACATTGATACTCAAAAGCTAATTATCAAATTGAGTTATTCCCCCTCTCTCTCTCTCTCTCTCTCTCTCACACTCTCTCTCTCTCTATCTATCTATCTATCTATTTATCTTCCCCGCTCTCTCTCTCTTTCTCTTTCTCTTTCTTTCTTTCTCTCTCTTCTTTTCTCTTTCTCTCTCTCTCTCTCTCTCTTCTCTTTCTCTTTCTTTCTCTTCTCTTCTCTATTTCACTCCCATTCTCTCTCTTTATTTCTCTTCTCTTTTTTTCCTCCTCTCTTTTCTCTTTCTGCCTCTCTCTCTTTTTTTTTTTTCTCTCTTCTCTCTCTCCTGTTTTTCTTTCTTCCATCTCTCTCTGTTTCTCTCTCTGTTTCAAGCTCTCTCTCTCTCTCTTCTCTCTCTCTCTCTCTCTCTCTTTTCTCCCTCTTTCTCCCTCATCCCTCTATCTGTTTCTCCTTCTCTCGCCCTATCTCTCCCTCTCTCTTTTTCAATCTCTCTCTCTCTTCTCTCTCTTCTCTCTCTCTCTCTCTCTCTCTCTCTCTCTAAGATGATTTATATCATTACTTCTCCGTTTTTTTTTTCTCCTCTTCTTCTCTCTCTCTTCTTTCTCTCTCCCCCTCTCTCTCTCTCTCTCTCTCTCTCTCTCTCTATATATATATATATATATATATATATATATATATATATATATTTGGTTGGTGTTTATTGGCATATCAATCCCTGTGGATTATTAAATGAGAAATTTTGTTTTTTCATATGATTTATATAACTAAATGTGTATTAATTAATTGGTAGAAATAATTTTAGGTTAGATGCTTTTTTATTAACCTCATGTGTATTGATAAATTGGTAGAAATATTTTTTAGGTTAGTTCCTTGATTAACTTGATATGTAATAAATACATTTTATATACATTATATACTTGATTTGTTCAAGTTTATATGTATTAATAAATTTGTTGAAATAATTTTCATTAAATTCATATGTATTAACTAACGAGTAAAAATAATATTCTGTAAATACATGTGTATTACTAAATTAGTTTAATAATTTTCTTTAACGTACAAATACATCTGTTTCCTCCATAGATGGGAACCTAACAGGTACAACTATTCCGGATCACAGTGGACCTAGGAGTAATGGCAATGAAGAGGTAGTCCACACTCCACATTGCTATATAATTAGAACCTCACCTCTATATGTATATGCACATATACACTTATGAAGATAAATACATATACATACACACAAATATATTTAGCTTCATAACAGGACAGTAAATTGTTAGAAATTATCTTTATACTAAATTTTTTATTAACTTCATATGTATTAACAAATTGATAGAAATAATCTATATATTAATAATTAATAGGAAGCGCGTGGTGTAATGGTTAAAGTCATGGGAAATGGACTCGTCGCCCCGAGTTCAAATCCTGGATGTGTTAATTGCATTTCACTTAGCGCTAATACCCTTGGGAAAGGTATGAATCCGACTCTCCCTCCAGCTATGGGTAAATAGCAGTGCAGACTGGGTTCTTTAACCATGACTAGGTAACCAGTAAAACTCTGAATTCAAACCTGTTAAACTCCGCTTAAGAAATTGACCTTGTGTCTTATCCTGCTTGTGCGGAGGGGTTGGTAAATATATATATATTAATACTCATGCTCTTTATTTGTACGATCGTTATCACCTTTCAACACCCTGTGGGTAAAATAAGACTGTCCAAATCGTTCAAAATGCAAAAATCTAAATTTGATTATCTGGTGTTGCTTATCGGCCGAATTCTTAGTTTTTATGAGTGTCGTCACCTCAGCTAAATAATGGACCATTCCGTTTTTATTACAAAGTGTTGTAATGGATTATTCCACTCTCTCTCTCTCTCTCACCCATGTGGTCTGAGTATAAATAAATAGTTAGCACGGCATTATGCTGGGCTGGCTTCGAGGATTAGTACCATAACTCACTATTCCTTATTTGTCTTATTGTATCTCTGCAATAAAACCCTCTATCTTAAATCTACGAACGTGTTGAGTACTCCTTCCACTCGACTTCAACCTTGTCTGATTGTATCCCTTTTAAGGACACAACACAAAGAAAGAAAGGGAAGAAAAACAACATGCTAAACAGAAAGAAAAAAGAGAGAAATACTAGAGAAAAGATAGAAAGAGGGTGAGCGCGCGGAAGCGATAACGGTAATCTGTCTATATAGAATATAATGAAAAAATGAAAAGAAGGAACGAAAAAAGATAAAAAGAGCGAGAGAGAGAGAGAGAGAGAGAGAGAGAGACAGACAGACAGACAGAGAGAGAGAGAGAGAGAGAGAGAGAGAGAATTAAACACCAGAATAGAATTACAATTGATTGCACCCTTTTCTCACTCGTCCCTTTGCTCATTTTGGACAACGCGTGAAACTTAAAGTAACGGACTAAGCTGTTACGATCAGTAGGCGGTGGCTTTAACCGTCAATTCTTTTCTTTTTCATTAGATATATTTTCTCTTTGAAAAAGTGTAGATCGTAAGGCGCCAGAGGTTTGAATTTTAATCGATTTTAATCTAATACGTAAAAGGATGACTAATACATATCTTTTTAAATCCATATTCCATTGATGTTGAACCTCACATCTGTGTATATATATTATATATATATATATATATATATATATATATATAAGGTGTGTCATAAAAGTATCGATATTGAAGCTGTAATTACTAAGATAGAAATGAACAATGAATGGAATGTTATTTTTTTTTCAGAATACTAGGTGGGGTCAAAAAGTACCAAAATCTCGATACTTTTTTGACACATCTTGTATGTATATATATATATATATATATATATATATATATATATATATATATGTGTGTGTGTGTGTGTGTGTGAGTGTGTGTGGGGGGTATATATGTGTGTCTATATCTGTGTCTGCTTGTCTGTGTCTGTCTGTGTGTGTGGGTGTCTGTCTGTATTCGTATAAGTGAAGATAGATAGATAGATAGATAGATAGAGACTGATAGATGGATAGACCACTGAATATTTCTCGTATTTTCGATATGAATGTGTAAATAATAAAGCTTTTTTTTTTTAAACTTATTTTGTCTCTACGATCCCAAATACTTGGCATATAATCTCCTTAGTTAGAAAGGCTTTCATATCCACCAAAAGATCAGACTTTGTTGAGAGTCATCATCAGAAAGGCGGCTGTTCAGATAACCATCAATGTTACAAACCTACTGAACACAGCGCTAACACTAACAGTATTAGGGGAAAAAAGAAAGAGTTAAAAAAGGACCAAAAAAAAAAAAAACAACAGCAACAATACAAAAAAAATGAACGGTATGAGTAAAGTGTTTTCAATCAGTAACATTAGACCCCGTTTTTAGGACGCTTTTTTAATTCTGTTTTGGGGAAAAGGGAAGAAAAATATAAAAAAATAAAATAAAATATAAATAATAATAATGAATATTCAAAAATAGATGGAAATGTATTTAAACCTTTTAAGACATAACTGCTTTTTTATCGCAGCCCCTCCCCACGCCCCAAATCTAGAGCACTTCAAAATGTACATTAAAAAATAAAGAGAAGGATGAACAGGGCCTTATAAGAGGCAAATATAATGAATAACTATAAACATTAATCTTTTTTTTAAGGGAAGAAATGAGGATATATTTGCAAGTAAGAGCAACATTAACCGACATGCTACGAAAAATGTCCCATTAGGATACGAGAACATTTTGTTGAAAATTGAGATTTGCATAATTTTCACTGACTTCTGCTGAATACAGGTTTTGGGGCCTTTATCGCCATTACTCCCAGGTTCACTCTAATCAGGAGTGATAGTAATGGTGAGGGTCCCATCAATGGGTTAAATAAAAAAAACGGGTTTAAAAAATTGTTCTAAAAAAACTGAATACCCATGAAAAATTTGAATACCCGTTAAGAATAAATTAAACAAAACATTTTGGCATAAAATAACCCAACTAGGGTTGACATGCCGTAAATTCCAACTAATCAATCCAACTATTCTCCCTCCAGTCATGGGAAATAGTAGGACAGACTGGGTTATTTACCCTTTACCCAACTAAATCGAGGAGAAGGAAAATTAAAATTTAATACCTACTAAACTCCGCATAAAAATTGACCTTTGGTCGCATCCTGATCGTACAGGGGTGAATTAGGTAAAATACATATGCTATCATCAGACCAATACGTAAATACATAAATATATTCAGTGGTACCTTTATTTACGAGTGTCTCAACTTACGAGTTTTCCGAGTTAAAAGTTATCATTCGGTTGAATTTTTGCTTTGTGTTGAGAGCTGAAATTTGAGGTACGACTAAGCTTCAGATACGTTTATATTAATAAGTTCTCTAAAGACATTTAAGTTTCGAAATTTATTACACCAAAGAAAAATACTAAGTATAAAAAACAAACATCACAACATATTAAAGAATATAATTTATTACGTTGTACATTTTTGTATACAATACAGTGCTATTTTGATATAAGCGTAACAAATATATTAGGGTGTATTAGAGAGGCTGGAACGGATTAATGGCATTTTAATTTATTCAAATGATGAAAGCTGATTTGATATACGAGGACATTGAGTTACGTGTGGAATGAATTAAATTCGTAAATCAATATTATTTAACGTCACCTTAGCGACAAAATAAAACAATAAATATTAAACCGTCTTGATAATAATAGTTTAGACAAATATACACAGCCTTGATAATGGTTAGAAAAAGAACTGACATAATAGGTTTACCAATAATAACTCTTCGAACAACTAATTAACTCCTTTCAAGATGATAATATCAAAATAATTATTAGGAAACTTAAAAGAGAAAAAAGAAAAAAATTGAAAACAATGAAGATTATGTTTAACCAAATGTGTTTGACTGAAAAGATACTGCTCAAATATACCTATTTCAAAGAGTATATACACGGTGTGTCAAAAAAGTATCGATATTTTTGTACTTTTTGACACACCTTGTATTCTGAAAAAATAACGTTCCATTCATTCTTCATTTCTATAGTCTACAGCTTTAGACTTCGTAATTTTTTACATACATTGTATTCTGAAAAAAAAAAAAGGAATGGAACTTTTTTCAGAATACAAGGTGTGTCAAAAAGTATTAAAAAATCTCGATACTTTTTATATGTATGTACATAGAATGAATATCAATACATTTTTGACCGGACAAAATATATATGTAATTCATTGTGTGTGTGAATGTGTGTATGTGTGTGTGTGTGGTGTGTGTGTGTGTGTGTGTTGTGTGTGTGTGAGAGAGAGAGAGAGAGAGAGGAGATACAGAAAGAGAAGGAGAAATAAAAAGAGAGAGAAAGTATGTATAGTGACTATACTATGAATGTGAATAGATGTAATGACGAAAAATAAACGCAGTCATTTACAATGCGCGTCTGTATAGATGAATGTATGTGCATGTGTGAGCTAGTGTGTATGTGTGTGTTTGTGACGTGCGTACTTGTAAGCGTTTCCTTGGTCTGTGTTGATTTTCAATTTATTAATATTTTAATGTTAAGATTCCGGAAGTTGAGCGCCATTTTTTTAATGGAATCAGCCATCACCTCTACCAAGACGCTGGAGCACTGACATCACTCTTTCATTAGTCAATAAATAAATAAAAAATAAATAAAAATTAAAAAGATTAAATAAAAGAATAAATACTACTAATAATAAAAAAAAGTACCGGAAAAGGGTTCAAGAAAAGGAAATAAATATGAAATAGGGGTTACAAGAAAATATGACTGACGAAAATGTAAAAATAATAAATAAATAAAAATACAGCTAAAAAAACGAGGAACAAACGAATTTTTAAAATAAGTTTATTTTTATTTTTTATTTATTCTTTTTTCAATTACTGAGATTTTTAAAAGAGTCCAAAATGGAGAGGAGTAGCACAAACAAACAAAATAAAAATAAACAAAAATAAAAAAAATGAAGATTAAATAGGGTACGAGGGATTTGACTGAGTAAAAGTGAATTTTAGATTCCATTTGTAAATGATACAAATTGTCTTTTTTTGCTGAATGTCTTCATTAAAGATAATTGTAAAATGTTGAGATTATGTCACCACTTTTTTTGGCGCAATTCATTTTTTTAAAAAACTTGGCCCCAGTAATTGATTGATTGATTTTAACGACACGTCAAACCGTCTAGAGTTATTTCATGCCTAAGATTTAAAGAATCGCAATCATTTTACGTTAGATACCCTATAATATTTCATTTTCGAAATATGTCAAAGTTCTTTATTTTGATATTATCATCTTGAAAGGAGTTAATTAGTTGTTCGAAAGAGTTATTGGTAAACCTAGTAAATACAAGATGTGTCGAAAATTACGAAGTCTAAAGCTGTAGACTATAGAAATGAAGAATGAATGGAACTTTATTTTTTCAGAATACAAGGTGTGTCAAAAAGTACAAAAATATCGATACTATTTTGACACACCTTGTACATACTCTTTGAAATAGGTGTATTTGAGCAGAATCTTTTTAGTCAAACAAATTTGGTTAAACATAATAAAATCATCATTGTTTTCCATTTTTTTCTTTTTTCTCTTTTAAGTTTCCTAACAATTATTTTGATATTATCATCTTGAAAGGAGTTAATTAGTTGTTCGAAAGAGTTATCATTGGTAAACCTAGTATTTCGCTTCTTTTCCTAACCATTATCAAGGTTGTGTATATTTGTCTAAACTATTATTGTCAAGACGGTTTAATATTTATTTTTTTATTTTGTCGCTAAGGTGACGTTAAATAACATTGATTTACGAATTTAATTCATTCCACACGTAACTCAATGTCCTCGTATATCAAATCAGCTTTCATCATTTGAATAAATTAAAATGCCATTAATCCGTTCCAGCCTCTCCAATACACCCTAATATATTTGTTACGCTTTTACCAAAATAGCACTGTATTGTATACAAAAATGTACAATGTAATAAATTATATTCTTTAATTATGTCACCACTTTTTTGGGGCAATTCATTTTTTCAAATTGGACCCAGTAATTGATTGATTGATTTTAACGACACGTCAAACCGTCTAGGGTTATTTCATGCCTAAGATTTAAAGAATCGCATTCATTTTACCTTTATACCCACACTTTTGTCTCATTTTACCTTGAGAATTATATCAAGAATTACTAACTAATCTTATTATAATGGAGATTCAGTAAATGTCTGTATTTAACCGAAACTACGTCACTGAAAACATCACAATACCTCCAGGAAAACGCTCAAGGTCATCAATGAGTATTTAATTTATAGTCAAAATCATTAATACATAAAATAAATCTTATTTATTAACAATGGCTATGAAAATCTGCGTTAGATTTGCCTCAGAACCACCCATGTTATTCGTGTGTTTAAAATCCTTCAATGTGTCTTATATATCACTAAGAAATAAAAGTTTACACAATATATGGTGAGGTTAATTTGCCTACTGGTTTTAACAAAACAAGGTTTAATAAATAATTACTTTGTGTTATTGGTCTCTAATATTATTGTTTTATTCTCCAACGTATTAAAATCAATCCTATGAAAGATTTTATATATAAACCAATTAAAATATATTTAAAATATGTGTATTCTTTTTTATTAGCGTTATTTAACTTCGTTAGTCTTTCTATTTTCTACCAGAGAATTTTAACATATTTCTAAAATGAAATATTAGAAAAATTGTAAAGTTTCTGACCGCCACCCTTGGCCAGTTGAAAAGGAATTAAAGTAAGTAAGTCCTGCGCTATAGAATCCTTTGGTAAGTGAATAACTCCTGAGTTATGGAATTCTACGTAGTGTCAAAGGTCCAGTGATATAATCCTATGTTCCGTCGTCCACGAAGGTTCAAACCAATATGCGTAGGTATGACCAGAACAGCCGGTATAAATAACAATATCAGCAGCAGAGTACTGCCAGTGATTGACCAAGAAGTTGGTCACATGATTATCACCGAGTCTATAAGTAGAAGTGGGCATTTGACACACGCCTTATGACACAAAAATTCAAACAAAAATAAACTCTCAAACAACTATAAAATATATAAATATATAAATATAAACGTACAGTGCCTGTGATTTCCTAACCTATTGTCACAGAATAACCTAAACTGTTTGTCATGCCGTTAAAATCAATCATTCATTGAAAGAGTTTTCAAAACAACTAATTTAGATACCCAAGAATCTGAAATTCATTTATAGTTGCAGCCATCGTAGATGATAGAAAACACAGCCTTGGCTTTGTTCGGTTTCTTTGTTTAATGGCATATCAACCTCCACTGTTTATTTAATACAATGCAATGAATGAGTTTATGTAGAAACAATTACAATATGATTAGAATAAGTGTACGATTATAGTACGTGGCCTACGTTTTGAATGTGGCCTACGAAATTAGGTCTCTCTTATAGCATGTGGGCCGGGTTAGCTCAGTTGGTAGAGCGTTCGTCTAGAAACCACAAGGTTCCTATTTCGATACTGGCCCTCACCAAATCAGCGTATGAGTAGCAAAGGGATCTGTGCGGTAAAGTAAGGAGCTGATGGTAGGTGTGGCGCTCCACCTCAGACGCAAAAACTATCTCCTTCGTCTATCGCTAGTGAAAAGGGGACAGACTCCCTTACTGATTGGCTGATACCGACTTTAGGCCACCCCGACGAATTTACTTACTTTTACTTATAGCACGTGGTCTACCATAAAAAGCATATTATAAGATTAGATTAATAACTGCTAACCCTAACGCTAACCCTAACCCCTAACCCTAAACCTATTTCAGAATTTTAGAATATTTTAGAATTAAATAGATCTCTTATTCATTTAAATTATGGATAAATTCTTTTTTAATTATTCTTAATCACTATATACAGCTTATGACTGAATTGCATTTCTTGAAATTGAATATATGGGAAAAATAATTAGTTTCAATAAATAGCCTACTACTTATATCTATGAATATGCTCTTAATGAGGTAGGACACATTCAAACCGGGTAGGCCACATTCTATAACAGAATCAAAACGCTAGGCCACATAATATAATGGCACCAAAATAAGTGTAATCTTTTTTTTATTGGCGTTATTTAATTTCGTTAGTATTTCTAGTTTCTACTTGGGGATTTTGACATATTCTTAAAAGAAAATATTTTTTAAAAAAGCTCTCAGACAACTATAAAGATATATA
The DNA here is from genome assembly GCA_023376005.1 of Doryteuthis pealeii. Taxonomy (NCBI): domain Eukaryota; kingdom Metazoa; phylum Mollusca; class Cephalopoda; order Myopsida; family Loliginidae; genus Doryteuthis; species Doryteuthis pealeii. The sequence continues at coordinate 31,923,754 of CM042146.1, forward strand.
AATCTTCGAGGATTATCTAACCCCAAAACCAAGCGGTTTGAATTTAGAATTTTTTTCCTTCACTGACACTGGTTGCTTAACAAAGGCAAAATAATCAAGTCTGCCCTAATATTATCCATGGCCTGGGGAGATGCAGAGAAAGACTAGTTTTAATTCAGAGCTTCTATTCTCCAAGACTAATTAACTAACCATGGCTAAAAAAGAACACAATCTGTCCTACTATTTACCTATAGATGTGCGGTAAGTCAAAGTAAAGGAGATATGAATTCGGTTTTTCTTTTTCTAAACTACAGTTTGGGCTACTATTTACCGATAGATGGAGAGAACAGGTCTATTCCCCCCATTTTATTTTATTAGATAAAAAAAAATGACGCGTCAGAAAAATGTTGTACTTTTTTTTTCTATAAAGATAAGAGTCTGAATAACTATAGCAATGAAATTGTATGAATGTACCAGGTGGAGTTTTTTTTGGAAAAATTAATGAAATCGGAAATAAAAAAGTGCAAAAAAATGTCATAATATTAATATTTGAAAACTTTTTTTTGCTTTTGTAATTGGTATGTACTATATTCTATTAAATTGTCAAAAAAAAAAAAATTTTTTTTTAAGAAATGAATTTTTAAGAGATTTTGAATCTTTTGTGTGATTAAATATTTTTATTTTCTGCGTGAAATAAATTAAATATTTATTTTTTTCTGCGTCAAAAAATCGAATTTTTCACGGATATTTAAAAATATGAATTTTGGAATTCAGGTGAATTAAAAGTTGGTCCGATCCGAGCTCGATTAATATTTTTAAAAGAATTTGTAATTTTTATTGTTGAATAGTAATGTGGGATTCTTAGAATATACGGAAGAGCAAAACTGACATATTTGTTTTGTTTTTACACAAAGAGACGAGACGCTTCTCGGTAACCAAAGTTTGTTTTTCTTAGCGTAAAAAATTATTTTATTTAACTTCTTCGACCAATTAGAATAAAAATAATATATTGATTATTTTATCTGTTTTTCTCTCAGAAAAATATTCAAATTTAAATACACGCCTTTTACAAGGTCAAGCGGAAACATCCTCGTTCAAATCCATCATTATAGAAGAACAATAGTGGTCCTATTTAACCAATTAACTAAAGCGCGTGGTGTAACGGTTAAAGTCATTGGAAATGGACTCGTCGCCCCGAGTTCAAATCCTGGACGTGGTAATGGCATTTCACTTAGCGCTAATACCCTTGGGAAAGGTATGAACCCTACTCTCACTCCAGCTATGGGTAAATAGTAGGCAGACTGGGCTCTTTAACCTTGGTTAGGCAACTGGTCTATGAGAAGGAAAACTCTGAATTCCAACCTGTTGAACTCCGCTTAAGAAATTGACCTTGTGTCACATCCTGCTCGTGCGGAGGGGTTGGTAAATATGTATTTAACCAATTGCTTGGGTGACGACTATTAGTCCAAAAGTGAACGTAATAACCCGACTGGAGTTCGAACCCACTAATTATGATGAAGCAGTCAAGAACGTTAGGCAGTAGGCCATGAGTTGGTTGGTTGATTTGATTTAACGGCATGTAAACTCTTGTTGGGTTATTTTATACCAAAGATATTTTGTTTTATTCCTTCTTGATGGGTATTCAACATTTTTTCAAACTCAATTTTTTAAGCACACATTTTTCTATTTAACCTATAGATGGGACCCTAACAGGTACTACCACTCTGGGTCAGTGGACCTGGGGGTAATGGGGATGAGGGGGCAATCCACATTGCCCAGAGCTCCAACATTGGAATTTCGCCATTAAATAAAGTTTAATGTCATTTCCAGAACATTAAGATTCTCAGACGCCGCCTTCTAGCACATATATAATAAAAAGGGTTGCGTGCGTGGTGTAATGGTTAAAGTTATGGGAAATGTACTTGTCGCCCAGTGTTCAAATCCTGGATTTTTTTAATTGCATTTCACTTAGCGCTAATACCCTTGGGAAAGGTATGAATACTACTCTCCCTCCAGCTATGGGTAAATAGTAGGGCAGACTAGGCTCTTTAACCTTGGTTAGGCAACCGGTCTAGGAGAAGGAAAACTCTGAATTCAAATCTGTTGAACTCCGCTGAAGAAATTGACCTTGTGTCACATCCTGCTCGTGCGGAGGGGTTGGTAGATATATATAATAAAAAAGGCTTCGAGTTTGCTGTACTATGATTGTCTCTACCCTATTTCCCTAAATGGGTAGAGACAATCATATAGGCGGTAGTACTTGACGTGACCAGCCGATTGTTTGGAGAGGGTCTCTCCACCTAGCCGCCTAGCCTAAGAAAGGGTAAAAGGGTACCCCACGGGTACTTCCCACAGATCTTTTGCTTGTTCAAATACTAACGATTAGTACATTTGATAGGATGATGCTCTTAAAGGTTACAGAAAAGAATTGTTATTACGAAATGCTCACCTTGGTTTATCAGCAACAATAAAATGTGTTACTTTTAATGTAATGTTCTTGTAGCTCTTTAAACCAAGCGATTAGTAACAAATTGTCTATTTGTTCAAATACATTTGAGCAGCACACAGTATGAAACACTTAAAAGCTCCAGTTAAAAGGTGTAGGCTAGGTGAAACAGGGAAGTGTGGAGATGCATAAATAGATAGAAAGAAAAAAAGACAAAGACACTAACTAGTCAATTCAACATTATGGAGGGTAAACTATATCCACACACACACAAATACACACACATACACACGCACGCACACACTATCGGTGATTAGCCATAAACATTTACACCTACACACACATTGGTGTACGCATACACACACATAGACACTATCGTTCATTAGCCATAAACATTTACACCTACACACACATTTGTGTACGCATACACACACATAGACACTATCGTTCATTAGCCATAAACATTTACACCTACACACATTTTGGTGTACGCATACACACACATAGACACTATCGTTCATTAGCCATAAACATTTACACCTACACACATTTTGGTGTACGCATACACACACATAGACACTATCGTTCATTAGCCATAAACATTTACACTACACACATTTTGGTGTACGCATACACACACATAGACACTATCGTTCATTAGCCATAAACATTTAACACCTACACACACTTTGGTGTACGCGTCACACATAGACACACACACACAATCGTTCATTAAGCCATAAACATTTACACCTACACAACACTTTGGTGTACGCGTACACACATAGACACACACACACAATCGTTCATTAGCCATAAATATTTACACCTACACACACTTTGGTGTACACATACACACACACACATACACACACACATTATCGTTCATTGGCCATAAACTTTTACACCCACGCACACAGTTTTGTGTAAGCACGCAATGCGCCTATGCATATAATAATACATTAGCACATGTGCCCATACACGCACACAATATCGCTTATTAGCCATAAACATTTACACTACCACACACACACTTTAGTGTATGTGTATATGTACGCACACGCCTATGCACATAGTAATGCACATTAGCACATGCATATGTGTCGTCTAATGCATTGGCAAAAGGTATTAAATGCAACGTAAAGCACCATCGAGTAAATGATCCGCGCCATTAAATTCTCGCGAGATCGTCCCTAAAACGGAATTGTCGATATTTAAAGTCGTCACCGGTCGCTTTCATCTTTGAATCGCTTTGCTGCGCCACTTTCGATTTACGCATCCTTATTGCTCCAGTCCGGAACTAAAACAATTACGTCACTTCCGGTTTCTATGACATTGAATTCATCATGTGATTGTGGCTTTAATTTGATTCTTTTTTAAAGTAAAGTAAAATTTCTAAAAATAAATAAATAAATAAATTTTATTTAAAAGAATAAAATAGGTTTTAATGGAGCGAAAAGAACTTAATTGTTTTTTTGTTTTTTTTAATCTAGTACTTTTAATCTTAAATTTCTGTCTTAGAATGTTTCAAACATTTTTCTTTAATTTATTCATTCCATTTTGTATTTAGTTAATCATTCCTTTTTGTTTCACTTTGGACTCTTGCAGAGTTCCCAGAGGATCACCTTTCCCACCCAGTCATGTCTACTATTTCTTTCTTTTGTGCCAGTTTGCTCATAAAAATATTATTTCACCCATTGTGAATTTTTCACACTAGCGTTAGCTTGTGGTCTTTAACTAGAGTATGAGTGACAGAAAGTCTCGTTAGGTGTCCATGACTCTTCTGGGTATTCTAGTCGATATTAACAATGCGATGGTATAGACGGGGTCGATTCTTCCTCTGATTTCTAAGTCCTCCTGTATTTTTCCTCAGCATTTGAGACCGTTCCAAGTCCACCAACTATAATTGATATCACAGTTACCCCCCATGTCCCACACTTTGTTTTTTGCAACTCTCTCTCTTCTCTCTCTCTCTCTCTCTCTCTCTCTCTCTCTCTCTCTCTCTTCTCTCTCTCTCTCTCCAACCGTTGGTATCTTCCGTCTCCACTGGTAGGTCCCGCACAAAATACGCACAGAGCTTCGGTTTGTGGTGGTCCAACGTTAATAGGGCCTTGGTGCCTAACCCGTACAAGTGGGGTACGAGGTAAATAAAATGTAGATATGACCAACAGTATTAATAATGTAACACAATTTTATTAATAATTGAGGTATTAATAGAAATAAAACAAGGAGAATGTGATGTAAATAACTAACAGAATTTGGCTTGTTTGTAAATAATAGTTTCGGTTACAGACAGACAAACACACAATCACCATTAATATAATAAGAAGATATTTCATCATATATAAACAAATCAAATAATTTATTTGACTGTTTACGGCTGAAATATCAAGCTGACAAAAGAAACAGTTGAAGCTGACCCACTTAGCGGGTTGGGCAATCTTAATTTTTTAAAATTCTATTTAACATGTTTTTATTTTCTGTTGCATTTTTATCTATTTACTTTATTTTTCTATATGTATTGTATTTTATTTTAAATGTGTATTTATTTTGGAAATCGCTCGGCTATTATTCAATCAACCGTTTTGGGGATGAGAAAAGTCGGAATCAAGAAACCGTGAAACTAATGGCTGGCGAAAGAGGACACTGCATTTGCAGCTCTGAACTTTATATTTGGACAATTAAAAGAAATCAAAATAAATAAACAGATCTTCGAGAGAAGAAAAAGAAGGAATAAGTTTCTTTTGTCCAGTCAAACAAATTAATTGTTTAAATTCATGTGTCACCTCCTTCGATATATTTTTCAAGTTTTTTTTATTTTTTTAAATTAAATCAAGTGAAATAACAAGGATGAAATCCAAAGATCTCTTTCTTTGATTTCTGATCTCTCATTTTCATTAATTCAAATTTTAAAAGATTAACTTTTCTTTTTTGTGTGTCCTGGGTATGATATGAAACTCTGGAAATGTGGCTAAAGGCGTTAGAATACACAGATTGCACCTCTCAGAAGGGTAAGACTCCCAAATGGGGCCATCTGTGCCCGTGGATGGCGACCCGTGGTGCTTAAGGATAGAACCCAAGTGGGTGAGTAGACCATGTTATGCAACCCTTACTTAAGGCTAGATGGGCGTCGGAGAGGGCCTTCCTCCGATCAAATCGACTGGTCACGTCAAGCTGTAGCACTATGGCCTTTATGGCAAGCCCCAACCATTTTCTATCATATATAAGTGCTAGAAAAGCTGTGGCTGAGTCTCTTCATGTCCTAAGAAAGACCGTCAAACTCTATCTGATGTGTGAGGTTCCAGTTCTGGAGTTCTGGGAAATCTAAAGCAGACCCCTTCATCGCCAAATTGCTCCCAGGTCTAATACTCTTCCTGACTCGGAGTGGTAGTTAGGTCGTATCTATGGATTTAAGAAACTAAGAAAAACATGAGTTCAAAAAAAAGATATTGAGGTGTTCTATAAAGAATGAAATTTATTTTCAAAACTTTGTCGGCATTAAATGACCCACTGAGGTTGATTATGCCGTAAAAACAAAAAACAAAACAAAAACCAATCACAGGCCCACCCAGACCCGGTTGTGTTTAGGACCTGTTAGAGCCCCATCTATTGATCCTGTAGAACAGGATTTAGAGTACGCTAACAGTCCTCTCATGGGGTAGAAACCCCTTCCCCTTCCGCGTCAAAAGGAGTATCCTGGGTTATGAGGCTAAGCTGCATTGATTGAGGCCTTCTGTCCGAATATATCTGATCAGTATGGGAATACACCTTCATTGCCTCTTGACTCGTTGTTATTCTGTATCGGAGTGGTTTTACATGTAAATACAATGGAAACTAGAAATAAAGTTGAAAACAAGGTAAACGTTAGTCAGATAGATAGGACCAAAATGTGATAGTTAAAAAATAATATATATATATATATATTATATATTATATTAATATATATATATATATATAATATATAATTGATATTGAATGAAAAAAATGAGAAAAGTATTTGCATGGAAAGGTACTCATGCTAATAAAGCAGAGCAGATTTATAATCAATGGTAATTTTATGGTTTCACACTCATAACTTAAAATTTTCATGGTAATCCAATCATCAGATGAGATGAGTGGTTGGGATGTCAAAAACCCAGTCAGATAAAATTTCACACGACTGGTTAAGTGAACATCCAACCACTGATCTCATTTGATGATTGGAATTACCATGAAATTTAAGTTACGAGTGTGAAAACCATAATATTTACCATTGAATTATATATATACTATATATAATATTATATATATATATATATATATATTATATATGATAAATTATAAATTGTAGATGATATGGGTGCTATATTTTCTAAGCAGATAGTGCTCAATATCATTGATTGGGCGTTTATATTTGGGTTAAGGTAAGCGTGGAAATATACCACACCAAACTACTGACCAGTTTTCGCCTATGTTTAATGTTAGATTATTGTCCTGGCATAGTCTGAAATTGCAATAGGTGAAGAATCTGTCAGTAACCACAGTCAGCATGAGAGACACAGCACACTAACTGTCTTACCAAATAACGTAAAAGCAACAGCCATAGTAGAAATACTGACCAAAATACATTATTTTCTAGAATTACACAATACCCCCAAATTAGACATACATAAATAAAATATAAAAAGATAATGGGAATAAAAGAAAAAAAACGAATGGAGAGAGCGAACTATGAAAATGACAGAGTAGTAAAATAATTCAGATTCACAGCCAACAAAAGGGAATATTTTTAAACAACTTTTAACTTCAATAAAAAAAAAATAATACATAAAACAGTGACTAGATTTAGAAACCCAAAGTCTATTAAAAAAAAAGATTGTTACATAATCTATGCGGTTGCATAAGATTATTGTCAATCCCCTGTATTTCTAAAGGGATGCCCTTTTTCGTATGCACGGGCGGGCTTTCCATGGAATAGTACAGAAAGCCC
>CM042146.1:31931247-31956247 GCA_023376005.1 Doryteuthis pealeii
TCAAGCAAATATAAAAACTCTCATATATAATTATATATAATTATATATAATTAATATATAGGATAGCTTTTATACATTTGATATAAAAACACTAATATTACAAATCATTAACACTAAGTAATAATTTATCAAATCTGGTTTTCTTAAAACAGGTAAGAAAATTATCCACACCTTATACTATGATAGAAAAACAAATGATAATAGTAGCACGGTGACAGATATCTGTTTCGACCTTTTATAAAAACAGTCTTCATCAAAAGCAACTACATTGATGAAAGAAAGAAGAAGGAATAGTTAACCATTAATCCTTCTGGGCCATTCTTTTAAAATTTGTATAAAAATGCGAATTTTGGATTAAAAATAAAATACATTTTTTTTGTTTTGTTTTGTTTTACGACATATCAACCTCGGTGGGTCATTTAATGCCGATAAAGTTTTGAAATAAATCAATTCTTAATGGATAATACAATTCTTTTATAAATACAATTTTCTATTTAAGCCATAGATGGGACCCTAACAGGTACTACCACTCCGGGTCAGAGTGAACCAGGGAGCAATGGTGATGAAGGGGTGCTCCACATTCCCCAAACCTCCAAAACTGGAACCTCAACATCAGATAGAGGTTAACGTCATTCCCAGGACATGTAGACCTGCAGCCACCGCCTTCTGGCACCCATATGATAAAAAGAGGTTGGGGCTTGCCATAAGGACAATAGGGTTGCATTTTATTTTTAAAACTAAAAGTCTCAACATCAGTGAGAAAAACTCAATAAAGGTTGAAGTAAAAATGTAATCGAAGATAAAAGTTTTTACAAAAATGTTTAGGATGTATCCCAGTTTAGATAGAAGTATGCAGCACAATTAAGAAACATACGGAATGTTCCGGGAATTTATATGGTTAACAACTCCATGTTGTTGCGGGCTTTGTCGTGTCGAAAATGAACCTCCAGTGAACCTTATACTATGTAAACCTTTATTTCTTCGTGATATATAACGCACTTTGCAGGATTTGAAACTCGTTAATAACATGGATTGTTTTGAGCTAGACGTTAATAATAACATCGTTAATTGATTAGATGTTAATTAGGATTAAATAATAACTATTTGATTGAGAATATAACGTAAATATCTAAACAAATTCTGACATCGATGGTGACGTAGTTTCTGTATCAGACAGACCTATACATAATCTCCATTATAATAAGATTTTAATACATTTTAAAATAAAACTCTAATATTAGAAATCAATAACACCAAGAAATAATTTATCAAATACGGTTTTCTTAAAACCGGTATGAAAATTATTCACATCTTATACTATGTAAACCTTTATTTCTCCGTATATATAATGTTCTTTGCAGGATTCTAAACTTGTTAATAACATGGACTGTTTTGAGCTAAATTTATCGCTAATAAATAAATTGTTAATTAAGATTACATAATGTCTATCTAATTTAAAATATAACGTAAATATCTAAACGAAATGTGCCGTCGACGGTGACGTAGTTTCGGTTATAGACAGACAGATACATAATTTCCATTATAATAATAAGATATGAAATGAAAGATATGTTTGCATTATTTCTAAAGACATTTAAATTTGAAACTACAAAACTGAGGGTATCCGGGTCGAAGTTGAGGGTCCGATTTCAATCGTTCGTTTAGAGCGGCAGCCATTATTTGAGTTGAAAACGAAAAATCTCCCGGCTTCCGGTGGCTGACTGCATCTCGTAGGGTAGGGGGTAGACAAAGTGATGTGGATTTTGCGGTAATGCATTCGAAGAGCACTTTACTCTTCATTTAATTGTCATAACATAATGGCAAAAATATGACGATAACTTTTAAGGGAAAAAGATTTGCCAATGAGCATGTAAAAGAAAAAGCTTTTTTTTCTTTTAGTTATTTTTTTTTTTCCTTTATTTAAAAAAAATTATATCGCTTTTCCTTTTACACAAAAAGGTTGTGTTTTAAGTAGATTGTCTTTTTTATCAACATTGATACTCAAAAGCTAATTATCAAATTGAGTTATTTCTCCCCCCCCTCTCTCTCTCTCTCTCTATCTATCTATCTCTCTCTTTCTCTCTCTCTCTCTCTCTCTCTCTCTCTCTCTCTCTCTCTATCTATCTATCTATCTATCTGTCTTCCCCGCACTCTCTCTCTTTCTCTTTCTTTTTCTTTCTCTCTCTCTCTCTATCTATCAATCACTTCCCTCTCTCCCTTTATTTCTCTTCCTCTTTTTCTCGCCTTCTCTATCTATCTCGTTCTCCCTCTCCCTCTCTCCCCCTCTCTTTCTTCCCCCTCTCTGTTTCTCTCTCTGTTTCAAGCTGTTTCTCTCTCTTTCTCTCTCTCTCTCTCTAGTTCTGCCTCTTTCTCCCTCACCCCCTCTATCTGTTTCTCCTTCTCTCGATCCCTATCTCTCTCTCCCTATCTCTCCCTATCTCTCTCTCTCTCTCTCTCTCTCTCTCTCTCTCTCTCTCTCTCTCTCTCTCTCTCTCTCTCTCTCTCTCAGATGATTTATATCGTTTCCAAGCATATGGACGAAACATCTCCCGTATGTGATGGGTTACTTCTCCGATTTCTTTTTCTCTCTCTTTCTTCCATCTCTCCCCTCTCTCTCTCTCTCTCTCTCTCTCTCTCTCTCTCTATATATATATATATATATATATATATATATATATATATATATATATTGTTAGTTGGTGTTTATTGGCATATCAATCCCTGTGGATTATTAAATGAGGAATTTTGTTTTTTCATATGATTTATTTAACTAAATGTGTATTAATTAATTGGTAGAAATAATTTTAGGTTAGATGTTTTTTTATTAACCTCATCTGTATTAATATATTGGTAGAAATTTTCATTGATTTCATATTTTGATAAATTGGTAGAAATAATTTTTAGGTTAGTTCCTTGATTAACTTGATATGTAATAAATAAATTTTATATACATTATATACTTGATTTGTTCAACTTTATATGTATTAATAAATTTGTTGAAATAATTTTCATTAAATTCAGATGTATTAACTAACTAGTAAAAATAATATTCGGCAAATACATGTGTATTACTAAATTAGTTTAATAATTTTCCTTAACTTGCAAATACATCTGTTTCCTCCAGAGATGGGAACCTAACAGGTACAACTATTACGGATCACAGTGGACCTGGGAGTAATGGCAATGAAGAGGTAGTCCACACTCCACATTGCTATATAATTAGAACCTCACTTCTATATGTATATGCACATAGACACTTATGAAAATAAATACATATACATACACACAAAGATATTTAGCTTCATAACAGGACACTAAATTGTTAGAAATTATCTTTATACTACATTTCTCATTAACTTCATATGTATTAACAAATTGATAGAAATAATCTATATATTAATACTTAATAGGAAGCGCGTGGTGTAATGGTTAAAGTCATGGGAAATGGACTCGTCGCCCCGAGTTCAAATCCTGGATGTGTTAATTGCATTTCACTTAGCGCTAATACCCTTGGGAAAGGTATGAATCCGACTCTCCCTCCAGCTATGGGTAAATAGCAGTGCAGACTGGGTTCTTTAACCATGGCTAGGTAACCAGTAAAACTCTGAATTCAAACCTGTTGAACCCCGCTTAAGAAATTGACCTTGTGTCCTATCCTGCTCGTGCGGAGGAGTTGGTAAATATATATATATATTAATACTCAGGCTCTTTATTTGTACGATCGTTGTCACCTCTCGACACCCTCTGGGTGAAATAAGACTGTCCACATCGTTCAAGATGAAATGCAAAAATCTAAACTTGATTATCTGGTGTTGCTTATCGGCCGAATTCTTAGTTTTTATGAGTGTCGTCTCTTCAGCTAAATAATGGACCATTCTGCTTTTATTACAGAGTGTTGTGATGGATTATTCCACTCTCTCTCACCCCCATGTAGTCTGAGTATAAATATATAGTGAGCACGGCATTATGCTGGTCTGGCTTCGAGGATTAGTACCGTAACTCACTATTCCTTGTTTGTCTTATTGTATCTCTGCAATAAAACCCTCTATCTTAAATCTACGAACGTGTTGACTACTCCTTCCACTCGACTTCAACCTTGTCTGATTGTATCCCTTTTAAGGACACAACACACAGAAAGAAAGGGAAGAAAAACAACATGCTAAACAGAAAATCCAATGATAAGAAGGGAAAAAAGCGAGAAAGACTAGAGAAAAGATAGAAAGAGGATAAGCGCGCGGAAGCGATAACGGTAATCTGTCTCAATCGAATATAAGGAAAAAATGAAAAGAAGGAACGAAAAAAGATAAAAAAAGCGAAAGAGAGAGAGAGAGAGAGAGAGAGAGAGAGAGAGAGAGAGAGAGAATTCAACACCAGAATATAATTACAATTGATTGCACCCTTTTCTCATTTGTCCCTTTGCTGATTTTGGACAACGCGTGAAACTTAAAGTAACGGACTAAGCTGTTACGATCAGTAGGCGGTGGCTTTAACCGTCAATTCTTTTCTTTTTCATTAGATATATTTTCTCTTTGAAAAAGTGTAGATAGTAAGGCGCCAAAGATTTTAATTTTAATCGATTTTAATCTAATACGTAAAAGGATGACTAATACATATATTTTTAAATCCATATTTCATTGATGTTGAACCTCACATCTGTATATATATATATATTAAATATATATATATATATATATATATATATATATATATATATATATATATATATATAAGTTGTGTCATAAAAGTATCGATATTGAAGCTGTAATTACTAAGATAGAAATGAACAATGAATGGAAAGTTTGTTTTTTTTCAGAATACTAGGTGGGTCAAAAAGTACCAAAATCTCGATACTTTTTGACACATCTTGTATATATATATGTGAGTGTGTGTGGGGTATATATGTGTGTCTATGTCTGTGTCTGCGTGTCTGTGTCTGCGTGTCAGTGTCTGTGTCTGTCTGCGTGTGTGGGTGTCTGTCTGTATTCGTATAAGTGTAGATAGATAGATAGATAGATAGATAGACTGATAGATGGATAGATCACTGAATATTTCTCGTATTTTCGATATGAATGTGTAAATAATAAAGCTTTTTTTTTAAACTTATTTTGTCTCTACGATCCCAAATACTTGGCATATAATCTCCTTAGTTAGAAAGGCTTTCATATCCACCCAAAGATCAGACTTTGTTGAGAGTCATCATCAGAAAGGCGGCTGTTCAGATAACCATCAATGTTACAAACCTACTGAACACAGCGCTAACACTAACAGTATTAGGGGGAAAAAAGAAAGAGTTAAAAAAAGGACCAAAAAAAACAAAAAAACAACAGCAACAATACAAAAAAAATGAACGGTATGAGTAAAGTGTTTTCAATCAGTAACATTAGACCCCGTTTTTTAGGACGCTTTTTAATTCTGTTTTGGGGAAAAAGGGAAGAAAAATATAAAAAAATAAAAAAATAAAATATAAATAATAATAATGAATATTCAAAAATAGATGGAAATGTATTTAACCTTTTAAGACATAACTGCTTTTTTATCGCAGCCCCTCCCCACGCCCCCAAATCTAGAGCACTTCAAAATGTACATTAAAAAATAAAGAGAAGGATGAACAGGGCCTTATAAGAGGCAAATATAATGAATAACTATAAACATTAATCTTTTTTTTAAGGGAAGAAATGAGGATATATTTGCAAGTAAGAGCAACATTAACCGACATGCTACGAAAAATGTCCCATTAGGATACGAGAACATTTTGTTGAAAATAGAGATTTGCATAATTTTCACTGACTTCTGCTGAATCCAGGTTTTGGGGCCTTCATCGCCATTACTCCCAGGTTCACTCTCATCCGGAGTGAGGGTCCCATCTATGGGTTAAATAAAAAATGTTTTTAAAAAATTGAGTTAAAAAACTGAATACCCATGAAAAATTTGAATACCCGTTAAGAATAAATTAAACAAAACATTTTGGCATAAAATAACCCAACTAGGGTTGACATGCCGTAAATTCCAACTAATCAATCCAACTATTCTCCCTCCAGTCATGGGAAATAGTAGGACAGACTGGGTTATTTACCCTTTACCCAACTAAATCGAGGAGAAGGAAAACTAAAATTTAATACCTACTAAACTCCGCATAAAAATTGACCTTTGGTCGCATCCTGATTGTACAGGGGTGAATTAGGTAAAATACATATGCTATCATCAGACCAATACGTAAATACATAAATATATTCAGTGGTACCTTTATTTACGAGTGTCTCAACTTACGAGTTTTCCGAGTTAAAAGTTATCATTCGGTTGAATTTTTGCTTTGTGTTGAGAGCTGAAATTTGAGGTACGACTAAGCTTCAGATACGTTTATATTAATAAGTTCTCTAGAGACATTTAAGTTTCGAAATTTATAACACCAAAGAAAAATACTAAGTATAATAAACAAACATCACAACATATTAAAGAATATAATTTATTACGTTGTACATTTTTGTATACAATACAGTGCTATTTTGATATAAGCGTAACAAATATATTAGGGTGTATTAGAGAGGCTGGAACGGATTAATGGCATTTTAATTTATTCAAATGATGAAAGCTGATTTGATATACGAGGACATTGAGTTACGTGTGGAATGAATTAAATTCGTAAATCAATATTATTTAACGTCACCTTAGCGACAAAATAAAACAATAAATATTAAACCGTCTTGATAATAATAGTTTAGACAAATATACACAGCCTTGATAATGGTTAGAAAAAGAACTGACATAATAGGTTTACCAATAATAACTCTTTCGAACAACTAATTAACTCCTTTCAAGATGATAATATCAAAATAATTATTAGGAAACTTAAAAGAGAAAAAAGAAAAAAATTGAAAACAATGAAGATTATGTTTAACCAAATTTGTTTGACTGAAAAGATACTGCTCAAATATACCTATTTCAAAGAGTATATACACGGTGTGTCAAAAAAGTATCGATATTTTTGTACTTTTTGACACACCTTGTATTCTGAAAAAATAACGTTCCATTCATTCTTCATTTCTATAGTCTACAGCTTTAGATTTCTTAATTTTTGACACACCTTGTATTCTGAAAAAATAACGTTCCATTCATTCTTCATTTCTATAGTCTACAGCTTTAGACTTCGTAATTTTTTACATACATTGTATTCTGAAAAAAAAAAAAGGAATGGAACTTTTTTCAGAATACAAGGTGTGTCAAAAAGTATTAAAAAATCTCGATACTTTTTATATGTATGTACATAGAATGAATATCAATACATTTTTGACCGGACAAATATATATGTAATTCATTGTGTGTGTGAATGTGTGTATGTGTGTGTGTGTGTGTGTGTGTGTGTGTGTGAGAGAGAGAGAGAGAGAGAGAGAGAGAGATACAGAAAGAGAAGGAGAAAGAGAGAGAAAGTATGTGTAGTGACTATACTATGAATGTGAATAGATGTAATGACGAAAAATAAACGCAGTCATTTACAATGCGCGTCTGTATAGATGAATGTATGTGCATGTGTGAGCGAGTGTATATGTGTGTGTTTGTGACGTGCGTACTTGTAAGCGTTTCCTTGGTCTGTGTTGATTTTCAATTTATTAATATTTTAATGTTAAGATTCCGGAAGTTGAGCGCCATTTTTTTAATGGAATCAGCCATCACCTCTACCAAGACGCTGGAGCACTGACATCACTCTTTCATCAGTCAATAAATAAATAAAAAATGAATAAAAATTAAAAAGATTTAAAAAAAGAATAAATACTACTAATAATAAAAAGTACCGGAAAAGGGTTCAAGAAAAGGAAATAAATATGAAATAGGGGTTACAAGAAAATATGACTGACGAAAATGTAAAAATAATAAATAAATAAAAATACAGTGAAAAAAACGAGGAACAAACGAATTTTTAAAATAAGTTTATTTTTATTTTTTATTTATTCTTTTTTCAATTACTGAGATTTTTTAAAAGAGTCCAAAATGGAGAGGAGTAGCACAAACAAACAAAATAAAAATAAACAAAAATAAAAAAAATGAAGATTAAATAGGGTACGAGGGATTTGACTGAGTAAAAGTGAATTTTAAGTTCCATTTGTAAATGATACAAATTGTCTTTTTTTGCTGAATGTCTTCATTAAAGATAATTGTAAAATGCTGAGATTATGTCACCACTTTTTTGGCGCAATTCATTTTTTTTTAAACTTGGCCCCAGTAATTGATTGATTGATTTTAACGACACGTCAAACCGTCTAGAGTTATTTCATGCCTAAGATTTAAAGAATCGCATTCATTTTACGTTAGATACCCTATAATATTTCATTTTAGAAATATGTCAAAATTCTTTATTTTGATATTATCATCTTGAAAGGAGTTAATTAGTTGTTCGAAAGAGTTATCATTGGTAAACCTAGCATTTCGTTTCTTTTCCTAACCATTATCAAGGTTGTGTATATTTGTCTAAACTATTATTATCAAGACGGTTTAATATTTATTGTTTTATTTTGTCGCTAAGATGACGTTAAATAACATTGATTTACGAATTTAATTCATTCCACACGTAACTCAATGTCCTCGTATATCAAATCAGCTTTCATCATTTGAATAAATTAAAATGCCATTAATCCGTTCCAGCCTCTCCAATACACCCTAATATATTTGTTACGCCTTTACCAAAATAGCACTGTATTGTATACAAACATGTACAATGTAATAAATTATATTCTTTAATCATGTCACCACTTTTTGGGGGCAATTCATTTTTTCAAATTGGACCCAGTAATTGATTGATTGATTTTAACGACACGTCAAACCGTCTAGGGTTATTTCATGCCTAAGATTTAAAGAATCGCATTCATTTTACCTTTATACCCACACTTTTGTCTCATTTTACCTTGAGAATTATATCAAGAATTACTAACTAATCTTATTATAATGGAGATTCAGTAAATGTCTGTATTTAACCGAAACTACGTCACTGCAAACATCACAATACCTCCAGGAAAACGCTCAAGGTCATCAATGAGTATTTAATTTATAGTCAAAATCATTAATACATAAAATAAATCTTATTTATTAACAATGGCTATGAAAATCTGCGTTAGATTTGCCTCAGAACCACCCATGTTATTCGTGTGTTTAAAATCCTTCAATGTGTCTTATATATCACTAAGAAATAAAATTTTACACAATATATGGTGAGGTTAATTTGCCTACTGGTTTTAATACTCATCAATGAGTATTTAATTTATAGTCAAAATCATTAATACATAAAATAAATCTTATTTATTAACAATGGCTATGAAAATCTGGGTTAGATTTGCCTCAGAACTACCCATGTTATTCGTCAGTTTAAAATCCTTCAATGTGTCTTATATATCCCTAAGAAATAAAATTTTACATAATATATGGTGAGGTTAATTTGCCTACTGGTTTTAACAAAACAAGGTTTAATAAATAATTACTTTGTGTTATTTGTCTCTAATATTATTGTTTTATTCTCAAACGTATTAAAATCAATCCTATGAAAGATTTTATATATAAAACAATTAAAATATATCTAAAATAGGTGTATTCTTTTTTATTAGCGTTATTTAACTTTGTTAGTCTTTATATTTTCTACCAGAGAATTTTGACATATTTCTAGAATGAAATATTAGAAAAATTGTAAAGTTTCTGACCGCCACCCTTGGCCAATTGAAAAGGATTTAAAGTAAGTAAGTCCTGCGCTATAGAATCCTTTGGTAAGTGAATAAGTCCTGAGTTATAGAATCCTACGTAGTTTCAAAGGTCCAGTGATATAATCCTATGTTCCATCGTCCACGAAGGTTCAAAGCAGTGTGCGTAGGTATGATCAGAACAACCGGTATAAATAACAATATCAGCAGCAGAGTACTGCCAGTGATTGGCCAAGAGGTTGGTCACATGGTTATCGCCGAGTCTATAAGTAGAGGTAGGCTTTTGACACACGCCTTATAACACAAAAACTCCAACAAAAATAAACTCTCAAACAACTATAAAATATATAAATATAAACGTACAGTGCCTGTGATTTCCTGACCTATTGTCACAGAATAACCTAAAATGGTTGTCATGCCGTTAAAATCAGTCAATCTTTGAAAGAGTTTTCAAAACAACTAATTTAGATACCCAAGAATCTGAAATTCTTTTATAGTTGCAGCCATCGTAGATGATAGAAAACACTGCCTTGGGTTTGTTCGGTTTCTTTGTTTAATGGCATATCAACCTCCCCTGTTTATTTAATACAATGCAATGAATGAGTTTATGTAGAAACAATTACAATATAATTAGAATAAGGGTACCATTATAGTACGTGGCCTACCTTTTGAATGTGGCCTACGAAATTAGGTCTCTCTTATAGCATGTGGTCTACCATAAAAAGCATATTATAAGATTATATTAATAACTGCTAACCCTAACGCTAATCCTAACCCCTAACACTAACCCTATTTCAGAATTTTAGAATATTTTAGAATTAAATAGATCTCTTATTCATGTAAATCATGGATAAATTCTTTTTTAATTATTCTTAATTACTATATACAGCTTATGCCTGAATTGTATTTCTTGAATTTGAATATATGGGAAAAATAATTAGTTTCAATAAATTGCCTACTACTTATATCTATAAATATGCTCTTACTGAGGTAGGACACATTCAAACCGGGTAGGCCACATTCTATAACAGAATCAAAAAGGTAAGCCACATACTATAATGGCACCAAAATAAGTGTAATTATTAATTATTTAATTTCGTTAGTATTTCTAGTTTCTACCTGAGGATTTTGACATCTTATTATAATGGAGATTGTGTGTTTTTCTGTCTGTAACCGAAACTATATTACTAATCGAGTCACAATTAACATAGTTATTTTCATCACATCCTTCATGATTTTATTTATATTTAAACCTCAATTATTAATAAAATTGCTTCACCTTTTTATTAGTATTGTCCATATCTACATACTAATAACATCCTATTGTATTTATATATACAAAAAAATAGTGGTTTGCAGTGTGAACGGGAAGGTTAATTTGCATATTGATATTAAAAATGTGATTTTAATAAATATGTGCTTAGTATTATTGATTTCTAACTGTTTGGTTTTATTTTAATGAATATAAGCAAAAATCTCTCCAATGAATCTTAAATGAAATCCATTAACAAGAAAAAATAAGTGTAATTTTATTCTTATTTCCTAATTTAACTAAATAGTTAAATAAGTAAAATTCAGCAATGAAAGACGGCAGTGATGGAAGAGTAAGTTTCATTTCTATTTTTCTATTATAACCTCACTCTGTTTCAAATCTTTTTAGCTGTATTCTTATTAGACTTTCTAATTTAATACGAAATTTCATTACATTAAAACTTAAATACTTGCACCCGGAGGGTGCATATATTTGCTAGTATTTTTAAAAGAAAATATTTTTTAAAAAAAAGCTCTCAGACAACTATAAAAATATATAAATCTTCGAGGATTATCTAATCCCAAAACCAAGCTGGTTGAATTTAGAATTTTTTCCTTCTCTGACACTGGTTGCTTAACAAAGGCAAAATAATCAAGTCTGCCCTAATATTATCCATGGCCTGAGGAGATGCAGAGAAAGACTAGTTTTAATTCAGAGCTTCTATTCCCCAAGACTAATTAACTAACCATGGCTAAAAAAGAACACAATCTGTCCTACTATTTACCTATAGATGGGCGGTAAGTCAAAGTAAAGGAGATATTAATGCGTTTTTTTCTTTTTCTAAACTACAGTTTGGGCTACTATTTACCGATAGATGGAGAGAACAGGTCTATTCCCCCCATTTTATTTTATTAGATAAAAAAAAAATGACGCGTCAGAAAAATGTTGTACTTTTTTTTTCTATAAAGATAAGAGTCTGAATAACTATAGCAATGAAATTGTATGAATGTACCAGGTGGAGTTTTTTTTGGAAAAATTAATGAAATCGGAAATAAAAAGTGCAAAAAAATGTCATAATATTAATATTTGAAAACTTTTTTTTGCTTTTGTAATTGGTATGTACTATATTCTATTAAATTGTCAAAAAAAAAATTTTTTTTTAAGAAATGAATTTTTAAGAGATTTTGAATCTTTTGTGTGATTAAATATTTTTATTTTCTGCGTGAAATAAATTAAATATTTATTTTTTTCTGCGTCAAAAAATCGAATTTTTCATGGATATTTAAAAATATGAATTTTGGAATTCAGGTGAATTAAAAGTTGGTCCGATCCGAGCTCGATTAATATTTTTAAAAGAATTTGTAATTTTTATTGTTCAATAGTAATGTGGGATTCTTAGAATATACGGAAGAGCAAAACTGACATATTTGTTTTGTTTTTACACAAAGAGACGAGACGCTTCTCGGTAACCAAAGTTTGTTTTTCTTAGCGTAAAAAATTATTTTATTTAACTTCTTCGACCAATTAGAATAAAAATAATATATTGATTATTTTATCTGTTTTTCTCTCAGAAAAATATTCAAATTTAAATACATGCCTTTTACAAGGTCAAGTGGAAACATCCTCGTTCAAATCCATCATTATAGAAGAACAATAGTGGTCCTATTTAACCAATTAACCAAAGCGCGTAGTGTAATGGTTAAAGTCATTGGAAATGGACTCGTCGCCCCGAGTTCAAATCCTGGACGTGGTAATGGCATTTCACTTAGCGCTAATACCCTTGGGAAAGGTATGAATCCTACTCTCCCTCCAACTATGGGTAAATAGTAGGACAGACTGGGCTCTTTAACCTTGGTTAGGCAACCGGTCTAGGAAAAGGAAAACTCTGAATTCAAACCTGTTGAACTCCGCTTAAGAAATTGACCTCGTGTCACATCCTGCTCGTGCGGAGGGGTTGGTAAATATGTATTTAACCAATTGCTTGGATGACGATGGGGGTGTTCATCCTTGTCTCAAGACTTTTAATCCAAAAGTCAACGTAATAACCCGATTGGAGTTCGAACCCACTAATTATGATGAAGCAGTCAAGAACGTTAGGCAGTAGGCCATGAGTTGGTTGGTTGATTTGATTTTAACGGCATGTAAACTCTTGTTGGGTTATTTTATACCAAAGATATTTTGTTTTATTCCTTCTTGATGGGTATTCAACATTTTTTCAAACTCAATTTTTTAAGCACACTTTTTAAACACATTTTTCTATTTAACCTATAGATGGGACCCTAACAGGTACTACCACTCTGGGTCAGTGGACCTGGGGGTAATGGGGATGAGGGGGCAATCCACATTGCCCAGAGCTCCAGCATTGGAATTTTGCCATTAAATAAAGTTTAATGTCATTTCCAGAACATTAAGATTCTCAGCCGCCGCCTTCTAGCACATATATAATAAAAAGGGTTGCGTGCGTGGTGTAATGGTTAAAGTGATGGGAAATGTACTCGTCGTCCAGTGTTCAAATCCTGGATTTTTTTAATTGCATTTCACTTAGCGCTAATACCCTTGGGAAAGGTATGAATACTACTCTCCCTCCAGCTATGGGTAAATAGTAGGGCAGACTGGGCTCTTTAACCTTGGTTAGGCAACCGGTCTAGGAAAAGTAAAACTCTGAATTCAAACCTGTTGAACTCCGCTTAAGAAAATGACCTTGTGTCGCATCCTGCTCGTGCGGAGGGGTTGGTAGATATATATAATAAAAAGGCTTCGAGTTTGCTGTACTATGATTGTCTCTACCCTATTTCCCTAAATGGGTAGAGACAATCATATAGGCGGTAGTACTTGACGTGACCAGCCGATTGTTTGGAGAGGGTCTCTCCACCCAGCCGCCTAGCCTAAGAAAGGGTAAAAGGGTACCCCACGGGTACTTCCCACAGATCTTTTGCTTGTTCAAATACTAACGATTGGTACATTTGATAGGATGATGCTCTTAAAGGTTACAGAAAAGAATTGTTATTACGAAATGCTCACCTTGGTTTATCAGCAACAATAAAATGTGTTACTTTTAATGTAATGTTCTTGTAGCTCTTTAAACCAAGCGATTAGTAACAAATTGTCAATTTGTTCAAATACATTTGAGCAGCACACAGTATGAAACACTTAAAAGCTCCAGATAAAAGGTGTAGGCTAGGTGAAACATGGAAGTGTGGAGATGTATAAAGAGATAGAAAAAAAAAGACAAAGACACTAACTAGTCAATTCAACATTATGGAGAGTAAACTATATCCACACACACGCAAACACACACACATACACACACACATACACACACATAAATACACACGTACGCACACACTATCGGTGATTAGCCATAAACATTTACACCTACACACACTTTGGTGTACGCATACACACACATATACACTATCATTCATTAGCCATAAACATTTACACCTACACACACTTTGGAGTACGCATACACACACATAGACACTATCGTTCATTAGCCATAAACATTTACAGCTACACACACTTTGATGTACGCGTACACACATAGACACACACACACTATCGTTTATTAGCCATAAACTTTTACACCTACACACACATTGGTGTACACATACACACACATAGACACTATCGTTCATTAGCCATAAACATTTGCACCTACACACACATTTGTGTACGCATACACACACATAGACACTATCGTTCATTAACCATACACATTTACAGCTACACACACTTTGGTGTACGCATACACACACATAGACACTATCGTTCATTAGCCATAAACATTTACACCTACACACACTTTGGTGTACGCATACACACACACACACACATACACACACACATTATCGTTCATTAGCCATAAACTTTTACACCCACGCACACAGTTTGGTGTAAGCACGCACACGCACGCGCCTATGCATATAATAATACATTAGCACATGTCCCTACACACGCACACAATATCGCTTATTAGCCATAAACATTTACACTACCACACACACACTTTAGTGTATGTGTATATGTACGCACACGCCTATGCACATAGTAATGCAACATTAGCACATGCATATGTGTCGTCTAATGCATTGGCAAAAGGTATTAAATGCAACGTAAAGCACCATCGAGTAAATGATCCGCGCCATTAAATTCTCGCGAGATCGTCCCTAAAACGGAATTGTCGATATTTAAAGTCGTCACCGGTCGCTTTCATCTTTGAATCGCTTGCTGCGCCACTTTCGATTTACGCATCCTTATTGCTCCAGTCCGGAACTAAAACAATTACGTCACTTCCGGTTTCTATGACATTGAATTCATCATGTGATTGTGGCTTTAATTTGATTCTTTTTTAAAGTAAAGTAAAATTTCTAAAAATAAATAAATAAATAAATTTTATTTAAAATAATAAAATAAAAAGCGAAAAAAACTTAATTGTTTTTTTTTTTTAATCTAATACTTTAATCTTAAATTTCTGTCTTAGAATGTTTCAAACATTTTTCTTTAATTCATTCCATTTTGTATTTAGTTAATCATTCCTTTTTGTTTCACTTTGGTCTCTTGCAGAGTTCCCAGAGGATCACCTTACCCACCCAGGCATGTCTACTATTTCTTTCTTTTGTGCCAGTTTGCTCATAAAAAATATTATTTCACCCATTGTGAATTTTTCACACTAGCGTTAGCTTGTGGTGTTTAACTAGAGTCTGAGTGACAGAAAGTCTCGTTAGGTCTCCATGGCTCTTCTGGGTATTCTAGTTGATATTAACAATGCGATGGTATAGACGGGGTCGATTCTTCCTCTGATTTCTAAGTCCTCCTGTATTTTTCCTCAGCCTTTGAGACCGTTTCCAAGTTCACCAAATATAATTAGTATCACAGTAACCTCATGTGTCCACTTTGTTTTTTGCAACTCTCTCTCTCTCTCTCTCTCTCTCTCTCTCTCTCTCTCTCTCTCTCTCTCAACCGTTGCTACCTTCCGTCTCCACTGGTAGGTCCCCCGCACAAAATACGCACAGAGCTTCGGTTGTGAGTGGTCCAACGTTAATAGGGCTTTGTGCCTAACCCGTACAAGTGGGGTACGAGGTAAATAAAATGCAGATATGACCAACAGTATTAATAATGTAACACAATTTTATTAATAATTGAGGTAAATAGAAATAAAAAACATGGAGAATGTGATGTAAAAAACTAAGAGAATTGTGGCTTGAGTAGTAATATAGTTTCGGTTACAGACAGACAAACACACAATCACCATTATAATAAGAAGATATCATCACATATAAACAAAATCAATAATTTATTTGACTGTTTACGGCTGAAATATCAAGCTGACAAAAGAACAGTTGAAGCTGACCCACTTAGCGGGTTGGGCATCTTCATTTTTTTAAAATTCTATTTAACATGTTTATTTTTTCTGTTGCATTTTTATCTATTTACTTTATTTTTCTATATGTATTCTATTTTATTTTAAATGTGTATTTATTTTGGAAATCGCTCGGCTATTATTCAACCGTTTTGGGGATGAGAAAAGACGGAATCAAGAAACCGTGAAACTAATGGCTGGCGAAAGAGGACACTGCATTTGCAGCTCTGAACTTATAATTGGACAATTAAAAGAAATCAAATAAAATGAAACAGATCTTCGAGAGAAGAAAAAGAAGGAATAAGTTTCTTTGTCCAGTCCAACAAATTAATTGTTTAAATTCATGTGTCACCTCCTTCGATATATTTTTCAAGTTTTTTTTTTTTTAAATTAAATCAAGTGAAATAACAAGGATGAAATCCAAGATCTCTTTCTTTGATTTCTGATCTCTCATTTTCATTAATTCAATTTTAAAAGATTAACTTTTCTTTTTTGTGTGTCCTGGGTATGATATGAAACTCTGGGGAATGTGGCTAGGGCGTTAGAATACACAGATTGCACCTCTGCAGAAGGGTAAGACTCCCCAAATGGGGCTATCTGTTGGCCGTGGGTGGCGACCCGTGATGCTTAAGGATAGAACCCAAGTGGGCTGAGTAAACCATGATATGCAACCCTTACTTAAGCTAGATGGGCGGTCGGAGAGGCCTCCTCCGATCAATCGGCTGGTCACGTCAAGCTGTAGAACTATTGCCTTTATGGCAAGCCCCAATCATTTCTATCATATATGTGCTAGAAGGCTGTGGCTGAGTCTCTTCATGTCCTAAGAAAGACGTCAAACTCTATCTGATGGTGAGGTTACAGTTCTGGAATTCTGGGGAATCTAGAGCACCCCTTCATCACCATTGCTCCCAGGTCTACTCTGACTCGGAGTATCTATGGATTAACTAGAAAAATATGAGTTCATAAAAAAGAATTGAGTGTCCATAAGAATGAATTTATTTTAAAACTTTGTCGGCATTAAATGACCCACTGAGGTTGATATGACGTAAAACAAAACAAACCAAACCAATCACAGGTCCTCCCTGACCCGTTGTGGTAGGACCTGTTATGGCCCCATCTATGATCCTGTAGACAGGATTTAGAGTACGCTAACAGTCCACTGCATGGGTGTAGAACCCCCCTTCCGCGTCAAAAGGAGTATCCTGGGTATGAGGCTAAGTTGAATTGATTGAGAGCCTTCTGGTCCGAATATCTGGTCAGTATGGAATACACCTTCATTGCTCTTACTCCTAGGTCTATTCTGTATCGGAGTGGTTGTACATGTAAATACAATGGAAACTAGAAAATAAGTTGAAAACAAGGTACGTTAGTCAGATAGATAGGACAAAATGTGATAGTGTAAAATAATATATATATATATATATATATATATATATATATATATATAGTAGAATGATATGAGTGCTATATTTCTAAGCAGATAGTGCTCAATATCATTGATTGGACGTTTAATTTGGGTTAAGGTAGCGTGGAAACGGAGTCCACACCAAACTACTGAAGTTTCTCGCCTATGTTCATGTTAGATATTGTCCTGATTAGTCTGAAATTGCATAGGTGAGAATCTGTCAGTAAACCAAGTGTTTGAATCTGTTCAATCGCTATGTGCTAATTACCTAACTGTCTTCACCAATAACGAAAAGCAACAGCCACAAGCAGAAATACTGACCAAAATACATTAATTCTAGAATTAACAAACCCTCAAATTAGTACATACAAATAAAATAAAGATAATGGGAATAAAAGAAAAAAGAATGGAAGAGCGAACTATGAAATGACAGATAGTAAATAATTCAGATTAGCCCAACAGAAAGGATATTTTAAACAACTTTTAACTTCATAAAAAAAAAATAAATACAGAACAGTGACTAGATTTAGAAACCAAAGTCTATTAAAAAAGATTGTTACATAATCTATGCGGCTGCATAAATTATTGTCAATCCCCTGTATTTCTAAAGGGATGGCCCTTTTCGTATCACGGGCGGGACTTTCCATGGAATAGTACAGAAAGCCCGCCAAATACGTGAAGTCACGTGGGACCTGGTTGGGTCCTCAGTTTTCAGTTGGATGTCAGGCACTGAAGATGTCCTGCCTTAACTGTAACTCACTCTGCATAAGCGCGCTATGTTTGTCAGATGTTTAGTTACATGAAATGTTTAGTTAAGGAAATAAAAGTTTAAGAAAAATAACACGGTCTTGTGATTAATGAATGTCTTGGTAACAAGACTGATATAGAAGAAGAAATGAGTTAAGTGCGACCGAACACCAAGACGAAGCCAGACACTAGAAGAAGACATAAGATACAAAAGACGTCAGAAGAAGAATAGAAGAAGTAAAGTAATGAAAAGGGTATACAACAAGATTAACTAAAATAATACCGGTTCAAACTCGACCAATTTTCATGGTATATATAAGATGTAGCTGCCTTGCCTATTTTGTTCTCCGGAGAAGGTGTACCTTGAGCACTAAAACTGTTGTAGAAAGAATACTTTTTTCTAAAACTATATATATATATAATATAATAAAATGAATATATAAAGGTTTACATATCTATTTATTAGGTGACAAAGGAACATTCACGACCATATTGGTTTCATGCGAGGCAGTCATCAGGTGAAGATGTTTCAAATGCAAGGAAAATCGAAAAAATTTCAACAAAAAAAAACAATATGGTCGTGAATGTTCTTTGTCACCTAATAAATAGATATGTAAAATCTTTATATATTTATCTTATTATATTATATAACAGCTCTATTTTATATTGAGCACTCTACCAATAATACTGCTTTGGTACGCCATTCCAGCAAAAGCTGAAAACAGCGACCATCCACACATATATATATATATATATATATATATATATATATATATATATATATATATATATATAATATATATATATAAATTACGCGCTGTTTGCATTTCACATAGTACTAATACCATTGGGAAAGGTATACCATCCAACTACATCTCACTACACTCCTTCAGCTATGGGTAAATAGTAGGGCAGACTAGGCTCTTTAACTTTGGCTAGGTAACCAGTCTAAGATAAGCAACCTCTGAAACTAAACAAGTTTAAATTAGTAGTAGTGAGAGTAACAAGATGGGGAAATTGAAAAAAGAAATAGAACACAAACCATCACCCCTGATGATGGCACTTCGAAGTGCCGAAAATATTTGGGATAAAAACTTTGGTGGACTATCCACGGATTCCATCCACATGTAAAATGTTGGTCAGAAAGCTCGAAAAGATGTTATAAATGAAAACAGAATGCTGCACACACACACACACACACATACATATATATATATATATATATATATATATATATATATATATATATATATTGGTTTGAAGGTTGATTTTGAAGGCTATCACAATGCAGGTGTAAAGAATAAGGTAACGATGGTGTTGTGTGTTAACCTGTATTTTATTCTTGAATTTTCGAGATAAAATCTCTTTTTCAGAAGATCACTGGAACTGAGGTCGACTTGTTGTGGCATTTCTCTAGAAAATTCAATAATAAAATACAGGTTAACGCATAACACCATTGTTACCTTATTATATTTTTTCTTTACACCTGCATTGTGATAGCCTTCTAAATCACTCCAAACCAATATATACACAATGCTTCAAGCAAATTATTAAACTCTCTTATATATATATATATATATATATATATATATATATATATATATATATATACTTGTTGCATGTGCATAAAATTGATACTTTTTTATGAAAATGAACTTGACAAAATTGGCTCGGTGTTAGATATCGTTCAGACTGACTTTATTAAGTCTCATCAGATATTACTTATAAAGTTGAAAGTCTGTACGATGAGCGATCCTGCTGGGATGTCAAGTTCTTTTCTATAAGAAAAAGTAAATTTTATGCGATACATGCGTTGTTAGTGTCTACTTTATCACATACGTTTCTAAAATAAACAACATCAATTATATATATATATATATATATATATATATATATATATATGTGTGTGTGTGTGTGTGTGTGTGTAGTGCGACTTGATGATGATGATGAGGATGATGATACATTAGTCTTTTTATCAAGCATTACGCCCAGAGATCGAACGGTTAATCCTATTGTATTATCTATTAAACCAGGAGAGAACAATCATTTTGTATGTTTTGTCGTTGTTGCTGCTCGGTTGACTCATTTTTGCACATTGGGCGTTTTTTTGTTTTATTTGTTCTTTTCTTTTCTTTCACTGATTCATTCAACACGATCAATCGATCTTTACATTTGTCATCGAGTTAACAGGTCTCGTGTGACGTCATGAAATGTTAATATCGCTAAATAGGTTTCGAGAGAGCCACTTGAAAACGTGCTTGACTTCAGTCTCATTAACGACAGTTTTATGCTGAACTTCTCTTGCTTTCATTAATTATTTCAAGTTGTTAGATTATTATCGGAAAGCGGGAACAAGAGCGTTTGTTTTTTGTTTCGTTTTTGTTTGTTCTTTGTTTGTTTTGTTCTGTTTTTGGTATATGTTTGATTTTTTGTTTGTTGTTTTTTTTTGTAGAAATGCAGAATAGCGCGCAAGACATAATATCATTAGAATCACACTTTACGTATAGATAGTATTGGATTACGGAAACTCACGAAATTGGCTAACCTTAACACTAACTCTAAAACTAGCCATAACTCTTACCCCAACCCTAACCCTAGCGTCTCAAAGGTTTCTGGTATTTCCGTGAAATGTTATGCTTTTTATAAGTAAGTAAGTAAAGTAAATCGACGGGGCGGCCTAATGTCGGTATTAGCCAGTCAGCGAGGGAGTCTATCTCCTTTTCAATAGCGCTAGACCAAGAAGATTGTTTTAGCATCTGAGGTGGAGCGCCACACCTACTATCAGCTCCTTACTTTACCGCACAGGTCCCTGTGCTACTCATACGCTGAGTTGGCGGGGACCGGTATCGAACTAGGAACCTTGTGGTTTCTAGCCGAACGCTCTACCGACTGAGCTAACCCGGCCCCTCTTTTATAAGTAATCCAATGATATTATCTCTTGCGCGCTATTCTGCATTACTTCTGTTTTTGCGCTTTTTTTCCCTTCTTTTTTTTTGGTGAGGTCTTCGTTTTTTTGTTGTGGGGCGGTCTTCATTGTTTTACTTTATTTCATTCTTCATTTAAAACGTTTTACATCCATTGTTTAGTAAATATACCAGATGAGATCATTTTAATCCATTGGGCAATTTTGTTCTTTCTAATCCAATCCAGCAAATAAAATGATGATACTGTAGCTGAGGAGTGAGCAATGGTTTTGACGTTATAGCGGGGTAGGACTAAAGGGTCCGAACCTCACTAATACTAAGCATCCCCGATGCTTGATATGTTCCGTCACGGTTGCCATTTGCTGTTCCGTCGCCGTGCATGGGCGGAACAAGCACTTTTAAGACCAGTCATTGCATGCGTGAGCAAGTAGCTCGATAAAAAGCAAGCAGTGTGGATTTGTAATGAAGACAACTTGGACGGCGGATTTGTTAGTTAAATTAACTGCTACAAGGATCAAGCTATTTCGGCAAATTCAAGTTCTTCCACTTTGGACTTTTGTACATTATTGTCAGAATGTTTGACTACCGGAATTTGGTGGTTCTGAAACCCGGAATTGAACCAGGGACATTTAAATCAGACGTGTGAATGTTGTCTTTTTTTTTTTTTTTAGTTCGTTGGTTAAATCGAACTTTACGGACCTAAATTCCATCATCACATGTCAAAAAAGAAAGAAAAAATACCAAAGATCAGGGAATTGACCGAATTTAATGAAATGTTCAGTGTTGATATATTAATGAATAAAATATATAATGCAATAGTTATTTCATTTCAAAACTTTTACATTTTTTCAGGTCAGTTAACTTGGAACCACGTATCTTTGAAAATCTGTCTTACGCTAGGAAGATACGTGGTTCAAAGTTAATTGACATGAAAAAATGTCAGTTTTAAAATAAAATAACTAGTATATCAACACTGAAAATTTCATTAAATTCGGTTAATTGCCTGATTTTTGGTATATTTTTAGAAACCATAAGGTTCTGGGTTCGATACCGGCCTTCGTCAACGCAGGGATCTGTGCGGTAAAGTGATGAGCTGATGGTAGGTGTGACTCTTCACCTCAGATGCGCTCATCCCCTGTCTCTATCTTTCACCAACACTCTTTCGTTCTTTCTTTTTTTATTCAGTCTGTTTCAACTTTACTAAGTTAAGTTTATACTTAATTGAAAGTTTAAGTTTCAACTTTAAGTTTATAATGTTTTTTACTGTTGTTTAAGTTTATACTATTAAAGTTTATACTGTTTCAACTTTAAATTAATTGTTTCAACTTTATTAATTTAAGTTTTATACTGTTTTAACTTTATAAATTTGAAACAGACTGTACGATGTTCTAGCATCGCATAATCGTTTGCCAAATTCACTTGTCATTGTTATTTTCTATAATTATCGAATTTTATACGATATACGCATTGTAATTGCCTTCAAGCAAAAATATAAATTATAATATATACTTTATCCAACAATGCTTCTAAAAAACAAAAAAACAAACATAAAAAATCTTATATATATATATATATATATATATATATATCACCAGTTCTCTCCACAGTTTTACGTTTTCAACTGTCATTAGAGATCACTCTTTACGTTCCAACTGTCATTAGAGGTCCCATATATATATATATATATATATATATATATATATATATATATATATATATACGTAATGTATGATAAAAAAGTGGGAGATTTTTTTTTACTTCTTGATACTCCTTGTATTCTGAAAAAAATAACGTCCCATTCATTTTTCATTTTTATCTCGGTAAATACAGCTTTAAACTTGATACTTCTTGAAACACGTTGTGTTTTGAAAAAAGAATTAACATTCTATTCATATATTTTTTTCAGAATACAACGTGTGTCAAAAAGTGCAAAAAATCTGTATAGTGTACCTCTAAAGGACAGCTGGAACCGTAAGCGCGAACTGTGGAAAGCGAACTGGTGAGAAAAAAGACAACTACATTTTTCTACAAATTTTGGAACCTGTTAGAGTATCAGACTGTAAACGAAGGGTTCTAGGAATTGTGAAGCCATGAGCCGAGATTTTCGTGGTAATCAATTGTTGAATGCATGTTAGCCCGACCCTCGTATCCTGAGTTGTCCCTAACCTGAACTATGCTTCACCTGAGTCAGCCTTTCTTTGGCACTTCTTGCGCGTCCATTCTCTCTCCCGATGCTTCCCCTTTACCCCACGAATTTTGTATTTTCCACCATGTAATTACAGATTCTCCACAGCAGGTATTGTAAACGGCCGTGACAACGCCTCTCGTCGACGGGGGTCGGGATAGGTCAAACCTGACATCGGGTTCCGAACGATCAAGGGAGTTAGACAAAATGTTCACGACATGAGATTTCTTTTTTAGGTTTTTTTTAAAATCTTTTTTATTGATTTTTATGAATGGGTAGGAGAGGTCAAGACCTTTTTTTTTTTCTTTTTCATTTCTTTCTTTGTCCCTTTTTTTCGTCGTCCTTTTTTCGTTCTCTGTTTTTTTTCTTTATCCTTTTCTTTCTTTGTCCCTTTCTTCGTTTTTTTCTTCTGTTTTTCTTCGTTTTATATTCATTTCTTCTTTCTTTCTTTCTTTATTCCTTTCTTTCTTTCTCTTTCCTAATTTTTCCTTCTCCCACCCAGTGACAATCGAACTCGTTAGTGACGGTCCGCTAGCCTAGCTTGTTAAATATTACACTACACATGGCGTTCTCACACCTAAAGAAAGAAAAAAAAGAAAATAAAGAAATAATCTTATAGATAGATAGATATATAGATATACAGATTTCAACAGAATAGGATGTATGAACGCACGCACACACACACACACACACACACACACACATATATATATACATATGTGTGTGTGTGTTTGTGTGTATATATATTGAGAGAGAAAGACATAGATACATACATATCAACAGATATATACAGACAAACTGACAGTTATAAATTGAGAGAGATAGAGGCTGTGATAGATAGATACGGAGAGAGGTAGTGTGAAACTCTAATAGATAGATACACATAGTGATAGAGAGAGACATTATGTAATAGATATATAGATTTCAACAGACTGGGATGTATGCTCACGCACAACACATACGTATACAAGCAAACGCACACGCACACGTACATATATATATATATATATATATATATATATATATATATATATATATATATGGAAATACGGTGAGGAAATTAATCCGACAATATGAGAAGAAAATATTTTAAAAATATAATCATACATATACATATAAACATTAACGGTTGATAACATCATATTCACACATTCACTATACACTTAACATCTTTCATTTTGTCCGTCACATAAACATTACTTAACAGTGTCCTGAAGATGGTACAATATACCGAAATGCTTAAGTATTGACACATAAAATTGTTTCCCCTGATCATAACATCCTGTGTTTGTTATATTTTTAAAATATTTTCTTCATATATATATATACACACACACACACACACACACACACATATATATATATATATATATATATATATATATATACATGTATACACATGAATAGTTACATGCAGATATACCTTGAGTGAGATAGATATCTATTTA
>CM042146.1:31963747-31976247 GCA_023376005.1 Doryteuthis pealeii
ACCCACTTACTACGAAGTTGCAGTTCAGCACATTAGTCACTCCACTACACCAATCGGCTCCCTGTATTTATGTTACTAAATCGAAGACCCGTGATGCTTAAGGACGGGGTCTTGATGGCTGAGCAGTCTATGTCATACAACACTCCACTTTGGCTCTTACTTGAGCTAGACGGGCGGTAGGCGAGGCCCCCTCCAGTCAATCAGCTTATATATATTTACATATTGAACTATTTTACAATAGCTTTTAAGTGAATACATTAAATGTTGTGATAATTAAATTACGATACTGTGGTATATTTATAGGTCCTGCTAATACATGAATACCTCCCTGTTTTTATTTCTCTGAATGTTTGAGATGAGGCTAGAAGATTAATATTATTAGTGTTATTCGGACTAATGTCCCCATCTTCATTGTTATTTGTACAACGTTTCGGCCGATATGCCCTCCGGCCTTCTTCAGTCCAATTGGACACATGGCCGAGTGGATTAGGCAGTTGGGTTAAAAGACAGTTCTAAGTGACAGTTATCTCAGGTTCCCGAGTTCAATCCTGAGAGAAAGCAGTTAGAAAAATAATTAATTAACACAACTCCTACCCCAGCTATGTTTAGCGGAATGAGAACAGGATACCCCGTGGAATAAATAAAGGGTTAGGTTCAAAGTTCCGTGATGGCTCCCGAATACGGCAAGAAAGTTCCCGAGTTCGAAAAGAAGGTTCCCGAGTCCGAGAAGGTTCCCGAGTTCGACAAGAAATACCTGAAGAAGGCCGGAGGGTATATCGGCCGAAACGTTGTACAAATAACAATGAAGATGGGGACATTAGTCCGAATAACACTAATAATACTTCCCTGTTTTTATTTGCAATTTATTCTAAATTCTATGAATAGGATGTGAATGGACATCCAGTTTAAAAGGCGAATTAATTTAAAGGCGTTTAAATGAGAAAGTATTTGCCACGAGTATGATGTGAGACAAGATCACAAGTATGGGGCATCTAACGAGAATTGAACTCGTTATTCAGTATTAATGGATTTCCGAGACTAGCTTATTACACCCTGATGGGACAGCTAACAGTTAAATGAGTATGCACTAGAAGGAAAGTGAAGAAATATACAGTAAATATTGGAGGTGGGGATCATAGTTGAGCATTTATATATATATAGAGAGAGGTAGTGAGAAACTATAAATATATATATATATATATATATATATATTATATATTAGTTTCTCTATATCTATTTATCCCAATGAATGGAAATTTATTCACAGAAATATCATCATGATCATCATTATTATCAGCAAGGTGGATTAATCTCTCTCTCTCTCTCTCTCTCTCTCTCTCTCTCTCTCTCTCTCTCTCTCTCTCTCTCTCTCTCTCTCTCTCTCTAAGTTACTTCATTACTTTCTTTCTGTTTTTTATAAATATTTGCTTTTTAATAGGATTCTTTCTTTCTTTCTTTTTCTCTCATTTTCTTTCTTTCTTATCCCCATTAATTTATTTCTCCTCTTTCTTTTCTTTCTTACTCATCCTCAATATTTTTCTCCTCATTCATTATTTTTTTTCTTTTTTTCTTTCTTTTCCCCTCCGTTACACGATAACTCTTTTTCTTCTTTCAGTGCAATCCCTTCTCTCTATTCCTCGCCCCCTCCTCCTATCTCAATTAAACAAACACGGTTGAGCCGGATTCAAGAGCTTAATAAAAATGTGAATTCACCAAAGTAATGACTTGAGTTGTTAACTAAGAACAAACAGCGCAGGATGATTCAACGAGTGTCTAAAGAACATAGAAAGACCAGAAGAAGTTAGACGAGCTACTTAGACTCACTAATACGAAGTAAGAATAAATGTAATACAAGACAGGATCGACAGTAAGAAAAAATAGAGAACAAGATTAATAATGGTATACAGCCAGGGGTATACGTATGTGTTGTGATGTTAGTCCAACAGTAAAAAGAAGTCGAGATAGGGTAAAATAAGACAAGTGTATTTACAATAATGGTACATGTACGACTAGCTTGTCGTTAACGGGAACAGTACAACCTTTCCACTAGGTGTCTCACTATTTATAGTGAGAACCGGTGTCTATTCTCCACTGTAGGAACGGCCGGTACAACAGTATGTTAAGATGAGTATGTAACACTATGTCTAGATTTTGGAACAAAGGCAGAGTTTTTTTTTAAATCTGTTATCTATTCATTCACTTATTATATAGTTACTTTTTTATTAATAATTATTATTATTTTCAAATAATTTATATAGAGCGATGTTTACATACATTTCTTTTCTTTTTTTTCGAATTTGCACAGAGGTAATTTCGTAACAATTATAGTTTAAGGAATCTTGCTTTTCAAGGATGGTAAATCGATTTTCTTCATTCGGAAGGATAACAGACTGATGCCACAATATTTCTATTTCATACACACGCGATACATATATATATATATATATATATAATATATATATATATATATATATATATATATTCTGTGAAACTCATCTTAGTGCATTGTCTGACCCAGTGACATTTCTTTTCCTTTGCCCTTCAATTAGTATTTCCCCCACCCCAATACACACAAGATGTCACCAACGTCGCCGTGAAAAGAAGGCTAAATCCTCAGATACATTTCTTAATTTTTCATACTGTAATTATTATTATTATTATTATTATATTATTATTATTATTATTATTATATTATTATTATTATTATTATTATTATTATTATTATTCAAAATTCATTGAAATTGATTTTCTAACCTTTTTCATTTGTCTGAGTTACATGATCACCTTGCTGATGCATATATATATATATATATATATATATATATATATATATATATATATATATATATATATATGCATATATATATATATATATGCATCATATATATATATGTGTGTATGTGTGTGTATGTGTGTGTGTGTGTCTGTGTTTATATATGTGTGTGTCTGTGTGCTTATATATGTGTATGTGTGATTGTTTATATATACAGGTATGTGTGTCTATGTGTATTTACACATATAGATGTGTGTCTGTGTTTATACATATATGTGTGCATATATATATATATATATATATGTGTGTGTGTGTGTGTGTGTGTGTGTGTGTGTGTGTGCGTGTGTGTGTGTGTTTATATCTATGTATATAACTACCAGTTTGGAGGGTGAAAGAATCGTGCATGAAAACCTAAAGCGTCAACTTCGAAAGGGTTACACTAGGGATACCCAAAATGAGCCTAAAATGCGCTTTTGACAAAATGACTTTATCCCCACCTACAGAAAATAATTTACCAAAAATCAGGGAATTATCGGATTTTAATGAAAGTTTCAGTGTTTATGTATCATTAAATGCTCTTTATAATGCATTATTATTTTATTTCAAAACTTTTTCTTTTTTTTTCAGGTCGCTTAATTTTGACCCCCCCCCCGCCATATGTTGGGGGCGTAAAATGTTTTGCGAGTTGGTCATTTTCAATACTAATTACAATATAAATAATGAGATAAAAGACCGAAGTTATGAATAGAAACAAAAAAAATGTTTTACGGTTGCTGTTTTATGAGAAAATAAGTACCGAATATCGAAAAATAAAATGTAAAAAAATAATAAATAATTGATTTTTGGGAGATTTCTTTTTTACTCATTTCGATAATTATTTAATTGGCTATTATTTTATAAAAGAAAAAAATTATACATCGATTTCTGCTTAAAAAGGGGAGGGGGTACATTTTCAATCGAGCTTTTTTTCAAAAAGTAGACTTTTTGCGGAAAAAATAAGGTTTGCATTAAGTAGATATTTATTTTTAGAATCTAAAAATATAACATTTTAAACTTAGCATCAGGCTTAAGTATTTTAAATGAATTTTATATATTAATTTTTCATAGCAAAAATACTAAATTAAAGTTTTGAAATAAAATAACTGTTGCATTATAAAATTCATTAATTGATAAATCAATTCTGAAAATTTCATTAAAATCGGATAATTACCTGCTTTTTGGTAATTTTTTTTCCATCCCAAATGTTACGTTAAAATTGTAAACAAGCGCCTGAAACCATTGAAAAAGAGGCTGAATGGCGGATCGCGTCGAAATTGACCAAAACAAATGGTTTTAAATCTTTTAAAAATAAACTGCATATGTAATGATATTTTTCTTTTTTTAAATGATGGTCAGTATGTTACACCTTATCGATTTAGACAAAGTTTAACCTTAAATAATAGATTTAATTATGTTTAATTCGTTTTTAAAACTCTTAGCGGACGTCAAAAAAAGGGTAACCCTAGGTTACACCTGTCATATTGGAGAGAACGTGGAGGGTTGGAAATGTCAGACATGTGATCGAATTCTGCTTTCTAAGTCTGGTTATTTCAACCATAGGAAATCTCACCAGGGTCAATCCATGCAAATTCCAGGAACAAACAATGTGTCTTGTGTTATCTGAGGCAAGGTCTGTAAGTCGGCTTCTGGTCTTAAGAGACATATGGTGGTGCATAAGCATCAAATTTTATCATCTGAATCATCTGATTCAACGGGAAGGACGTCCTTTCTATGTCATATTTACATCAAACTTTGTGAATCTGCATCGGGTTTGATGAGTCATTTGAGGGCTCATGCAAGGAAGGGTTCTGGTAGTGGAGTAGTGGGATTGTGAGGGACGGCAATGATGTGTAAAGATTATGCTATTGCTATATCTATGCATATATATATATATATATATATATATATATATATATATATATATATATATATATATACCCCTCCATATCAGGATGTATTTGTTGTACTAATATGTCAAGATCTTTCAAATATAATTAAAATTTCACCTATGTCAAATATATATTTGAAATGTTATGCATACTTTCCACATTTTAGCATGTAATTATGTTCATCTGTATTTGTGAATAAATGTGTAGTGGTGCACGTTTGAAATTTTAAGGGACAAAAATATATTCAATTGATTTTATATTGTGGAAATATTCCAATAAACACGAGCTGGTTTAGCTCAGTCGGTAGATCATCTGCCTAGGAGCCACAAAGTTCCTAGGCAAAAATCGAGCTATCTTTTTCGTACAAATAATGTTTAATGTATGTGAAATAATAATAGGAAAAAATTGTCATCGGGATATTGATCTTGCTATGAAAAAATCAGAAATCATAAATAACTTAAAATTGGTTGACACTGAGAATTATTTGATAGCATTTCTGGAATTCCTTGGCCAAAATGCTTTTATTAACCAATTTTTAGTAGTTGGGAAGCTCTAGAACTCATTTTACAGACAAAGATCACAAAAGTCGCCATTTTTCGCCAATCCCACCAAATTTGGAGAGCTAAAAATCGATATGAGACGCCAATTTTTGGAATTTTGGGGAATTGTCTAACGTCGTTCAGGAGTACGTTTAATAACACTGATCATGGAATTTTATTCCGAAAAAATTTAGAATTAAAAAAAGGAAATAAATATAATTTTCAGCACATATTGCATTGTCAATTGCCTTCAAAAATCTATATTATATATATATATATATATATATATATATATATATATAATGAGACAGAAAGATGAAAACTAAAAAGATATTTTGCCATTATTTAAAAATAGCATCTTATTATTGTACTACATTACAGAAAGAAGCTCATACTCTCCATTGTTTTTATGAACATTGAACCATAGAAAGTAGTGACCATATGTATTTGAACAAGACGAATATCTGGGGGATATGAAAGAATTCGGAAAAAGCGATTTCCAATTGACCTTTATGGTACTCAGTGGAGGTACCTGTGTAATGGTTATCATCGTAGGAAATGGAAAGTATGGCACAAGATCAAATCCTGGATGAAGTTGTCTGCATTACATATAGCGCTGATACCCTTGGGAAAGGTATGCGTCTACGGGTGGTTTTGAATTCAGAGTTTTCGTTCTCGTAGAGTTGTTCACTTTCGAAATGATACTTTTGGGAAAAGTATGAAACTCGCATTCCATAATATTGTCGGTTTAGCTAGTTGGTAGAGCGTCCACCAATGAACCACAATATTCCTGGTTCAATGCCTGCCCTCGCCAACTCAGCGTATGAGTAGCACAGGGATATGTGCGGTAAAGTAAAGAGCCGGTGGTAGGTGCGGCACTCCACCTCAGAATGCAAAGACAATAACCTTGGTCTAACGCTAGTGAAAAGGGGATAGACTCCTCCGCTGTCTGACCCATACCGACATAAGGCCAACCTCACGACTTTTTACTTGCTGTTCTTCGACACGGATTTGAAATTCATTTCCTATGACGATCATAGTTAAGCTACGGCCACCTCCTAGCCACCAGAAATAAAATCTATTTCTTCAATGATATGAAAATTAATACGAATTTCAAATTCTTCCAAAGCATTTGGCCAGCTTGAGACATGAGTCTGGTTCAACAGAGACATCTCCTTGAAAATTAATGTGCAGTATACCGTGCCATAGTTATCTCAACTCTCCTATACGGTGTGGAAACCTGTACTGTAAACAAAGCGAATGCCCACCGACTACATGTCTACTACATGCGTCACTTTTGCAGTATATTAAACGTCGAATGGTGGCAGCATGTTTCAAACAGGACCATCTTGAAGATGACTGAACTCCCTGGAATTCACGACGTACTTGTCCAGCGCAACATGAGATAAGCTAGCCACTTAAACAGACTTGGGGATAACAGACTGCTAAAGCAGATTATGTACTCTCAACTGAATCACGTACAACATCAAGAGAAACTCCTTGAATTTAACCTCCCATAGACCGTTGGCAAGAGACAACCAGAGAGCGAATCATTTGGAGGAAACGGATTTGTGTGGTGTCATCATCGGATGGATAACAAGTCTATTAATAATGGTGATTCGCTTCCGGTTTTTGTCTGTAACTAAATCTACGTCACTGCTTACGTCACTATACCCGAAATCGTCATAACATAGAATAAATACACTCAAAATTTGTGCATGCAACATTAGACAGTCCTCATTGTTTTTTAAAACAAGTTTTAATAGATACATCCCCAGTATCATATATTTATATATAGTTTTTGTTTTATTTTAATTCAATGTTAATAGAACTTAGTTTCGATTTCAAATTTTTTTTTTTTTACTCTTTTAATAAATTTGATGATTTCATGATTTATGGTTCAAATTCTCCGACATTTAATTTTTAACTTCCACCTCCTCAAGCAATATCTTTCAAAAATATATGTTTACATCGCCCGGAAGGCGTTTTTTTTTTTTTTTTTTGCTAGAAACTATACACAATATAGTTTCAAGTAACTATACCTATTTAATGCTATTCATTACTGTGCACAGAATAATATGGTTTCTAGTATTCCTATCAAATACTAATAAGTTTCAATCATATTTTTTACCCTTAAATGCGAACTTAAAAGGTACTACCAATGAAAATCAGGATGAAATTGGCAATTAATTAATAGCAATAAAGACGTACTGCACACTCCTAGGAACAGAAGCCTCACCACTCGATTAATTTTAGTGTCATAGCCAGGACATGCAATAAATGAAGTAGACATTTTAATTACAATTTGTGCTATTACTCTTTTGTTCTAGTGAATAATTTTTCTTTTTTTTATTTTGCTAGTAATAATAATAATAATTAAAATTATATGGCATCAAGTATTTCTAATAGAAATTTTTTCAAACAGATCTATTTAATCAGTAGATGGTACTATCTCTCCGGAACAGAGTAGAGCTGGAGGTAATGACAATGAATGTGTGACTCCATATCCCAAGATCTCCAGAACTATTGTCTCATCATCAGATGCAGTTTTATTTTAGGTTTAGAGGATTGGGAATCGCGTTTATTGTAAGTTCATATTTACATGCTTTCTATAATTGGTGTTGTTTTTTAAGTAAATCCCAAATATCAAACCAGAACTGCAAGAACCTAATTTAGATGTTATTAATGTATTACGAATAAATATAACACAGACATATTACACACACACACACACACACACACACACACAACATATATATATATATATATATATATATATATATATATATATATATATATATATATATATATATATATATATATATATATATATATATATATATATATATATATATATATATATATATATATTAGGAAAGCGCGTGGTGTAATAGTTAAATTCATGGGAAATAGACTCGTCGCCCGAGTTCAAATCCTGGATGTGGTAATTGCATTTCACTTAGCGCTAATACCTTTGGCAAAGGTATGAATCCTACTCTCCCTCCAGCTATGGGTAAATAGTAGGGCAGACTGAGCTCTTTAACCTTGGTTAGGCAACTGGTCTATAAGAAGGAAAACTCTGAATTCAAACCTGTTGAACTCCGCCTAAGAAATTGACTTTGTGTTACATCATGCTCGTGCGGAGGGGTTGATAATATATGCATATATATTCCATATATATATATATATATAACACTTATTACACACACCTATTTATATATATATATATATATATATATATATAACTATTACACACACCTATATATATGTGTATATATATGTGCATATTTATACATATATACATTTATATATATATATATATATATATATATATATATATGACACCTATTACACACACCTATGAAAATATTTTTATATAGTGTTTCTATAAGAGGATTAAAGTAAAGATAAAATAGATCTCTGATAAAAATGAGAAATAAATAAAGAGACCCATATAACATCTCCCCTCAACCCTAAACCTTTGGTTATTTGCTTGAATTATGACCACCTTGAAAAAGTCGAAATACTTTCTACGAGGTACCTCCCTCCCCCCCCAAAAAAAAGAATGTTTAAAAAGATCAATTTCGCCCATGGACGAGACCCTAAGAGGTACTACGATTTTAGATCAGAGTGGTCGGTCGGAGAAGCCCGCTCCGATCAAACATTTAGTCCAGTCGAGCCCTAGCACCGATATTATTATCCAAACTCTATTGCTCTAATAGCTAACCCCCAACTTTGTTTATCATATATGTGCTAGTCGGCGGTGACTGAGGGTTTTACTGTCCTGCGTATGACGTTAAACTCTGATGGTGAAGTTTCAGTTCTGGAGCTCTGGGTAATGTGGAGTACCCATTTATCACCATTACTCCCAGTTTCACTTTGATTAGGGGTGGTAATGTATGTTAGGATCCCATCTTTCACTTTCATATTCCATAACTTTTTCAGTTCTCTGGCAAGGTCCAGATATTTGTCCATTTTTTCATTTTCCTTTAGCTTCACCCTGTGATCTGCTGGCACTGCAAAATCCACCAGTTGACAAGTTCTTTCTTTTTTGTTTATCAACACTAGATCTGGTCTTCTTGCTGGGATAAGGTGATCCGTTTTTATTTCAAAGTCCCAGAGAATTTTATGCGTTTCGTTCTCAAGAACAGATTCTGGTTTATGCATATACCATTTTGTTGTGTGGTCAAAATTAAATTTTTTGCATAATTCCCAGTGGATCACCTTCCCAACCCAGTCGTGTCTAGTTTTGTATTCTCGTTGTGCTAGTTTACTACATTCGCAGAGTATATGGTTTACAGTCTCATCTCTATTACCACAAATTATTATTATTATTATTATTATTATTATTATTATTGTTAGTCTAAAGCTGAGCGAATCAATGATTGTTTCCTTAAAGCATTTTCTCTGTTTAGTTTAATGACACAAAATACATGCCAAAATATTGATAGGTTCTGGACTTGCGTTATTAAAAAAAATCATTTTAATTGGTTCTAAGTCGTCGTAATGTACAATTAAGTAAAAAAACTGACCCGTGTCTTACTACACATTCTGCCTGTTATTTCCCCCTCTCTATGTATATCTTGATTAACAACTCCTTATATATGTTAGTTTCTCTTTGAGTGTAAACAGAATGATTGGAAAGTGTGACACGGAAATTGAGTTTTTCATTTTAATTGTATGTTCATTTTTCTCAGCAGCCAAAAGTGGGAAGTCGAATCTCCCTCTCACACTATCCAATCTCCATCTCTTTACACTCAAAGCAAATCTAAC
This sequence comes from Doryteuthis pealeii, assembly GCA_023376005.1. Taxonomy (NCBI): domain Eukaryota; kingdom Metazoa; phylum Mollusca; class Cephalopoda; order Myopsida; family Loliginidae; genus Doryteuthis; species Doryteuthis pealeii. The sequence continues at coordinate 31,973,761 of CM042146.1, forward strand.
ATATGTAATGAGTAGTTAACCGAGATATATAGAGAGAAAGGGAAAGTGACAAGCAGAATATGGGTTAAGAGATGATTTAGGTCTTGACTTAATTAAAGATTTTAGCAAAAGGATTATAATGTTTTGTTTTTTTTTTGTTAATTCTCCGAGCGCATTTATTTAAAAAAATTAATTAGCTTTGCAAACTCATTTTTTTCCTGATCACAATTATCTATTCAGGGCCGAATAGGTCACATTTTTTCTAATATATATATATATATATATATATATATATATATATATATATATATATATATATATATATAGGTGAACACAAATACTAAGACAAACAGGAATACTTTTTTATGAAATTAATGTAATTTGTTTTTTATTATTCTCAACTTGTTTAAAACTTAGGTTATTGTCAAGAGAAATTTTCTTAATGAAAGACATTGTTTTAAGAAAGCTTTAAAAAGTTTTCTAAGTGTTTAACAAATCACAAAAATCGGAGCAGATAAATGTATTAGAAGTATTATATTATATATATATATATATATATATATATATATATATATATATATATATATATATATATATATATATAAAGGAGAGATTTTGGTATGCACGTGTCGATGTATATGTTCCAAACGGGAGGTCACTCAAATTTTAAATCTTGCATACACATTAATATTTATCTAACTAAGAAACACGTCAAATTTGGTTATTGATTTTTACTGATTAAGGGATGTAATCGATTAATTAAGAAAGTTTTTAAAAGTTTTCTAAGTGTTTAACAAGTCACAAAAATCGGGGCAGATAAATGTATTAGAAGTGGCGAGTCCATATGTTCAGTGAAAACCATGTTTTAGTTGAAGTCGTTTGAAATTTTTTAATATACACTTGAGGAAGTTTTTGAAAGATGTGTATATATAGAAAAGTATCAAGATTTGTTTGTACATTTTGACACACCTTGTATTCTTAAAAAAAGTTCCATTTGTACCAATTGTAGTTGGCGTACTTGGAACAGTCCCAAAAGGATTAGAAAAGGTTTGGAAAGTTTGGATATCAGAGGAAGGATTGAAACTATTCAGAACACTGCACTGCTGCAATCTGCCAGAATACTTAGAAGAGTCCTGGAGACCTGAGGAGACTTGCTGTCACTCAGACTCCAGTGAAAGACCATCAGCTAATGCTGATGTGAAAACTCAAAAGGAGTTAATAATAATAATAATAATAATAATAATAATAATAATAATAATAATAATAATAATAATAATAATATAAGGATAATGTTGATAATAATAGTATATTCGTTTTAAAACAAGGAATCTCATATAGTCTTCAAATTTATATATATATATATATATATATATATATATATATATATATATATATAACAATTGAAACATATATGTGATTTATGGTTTTAAAACGGTTGCTAGCTGAGTGAATTATATGCATGCTACAGTTTCTGCACATAAATCGTAGAAGAAATTACGAAGCCATGTTAAAGATTAAAAAACATTATTGGACTTTAAAATGTGCATCGCTGAAGAAGAGAAGTATAAGTCTTATTTTTTTTTTAGGAAAAAAACTGCTACTCTTAAAGAATGAGACATAAAAATCTCTGTGAGAAAGTTTAAAATTATCTCACCATGTTAGAAAAAATGTTTATGTCTTACGGGAAATAGAGTTCAAAAGAGGAAAAGGGGGAAAAGGCGGGAACATTACTGAATATATATATATATATATATATATATATATATATATATATTATATATATATATATATATATATAATAAAGAAGATGGTATTGAAGAGAGAATGATAGGGCATTCTGTAATAATAATAACAAGAAGAAGGTGACGGCGACATCTTACTTAAGAAGAATGAAAAGAAATTGGTTTCAAAGCAAAATAAGATGGAATTATAAGTTGGACAAAAGATGAGTTTAGAAATAAGATAAGAAAAGAGGGTAAAAAAAAAGAGAAAAGAAAGATGGGGAAAATAGAAAGGAGGTAAGAGAAAAGAAAGAGTGGGAGAAGAAAAAAGAAAAAGTAGAGAAGAGAAAAGAAAGAGTGGGCAAGAGAAAATAAAGAGTGGGAGAAGAAAAAAGAAAGAGGGGGAGAAGAAAAAAGAAAGAGAGGCAAGAGAAAAGAAAGAGGGGGCAAGAGAAAAGAAAGAGGGAGCAAGAAAAAAGAAAGAGGGGGAGAAGAAAAAGGAAAGAGGGGCAAGAGAAAGAAAGAGGGGACAAGAGAAAAGAAAGAGTGGGTGAAGAAAAAAGAAAGAGAGACAAGAGAAAGAAAGAGGGGACAAGAGAAAAGAAAGAATGGGAGAAAAAAAAGACAATGTAGAGAAGAGAAAGAAAGAGGGGGCAAGAGAAAGAAAGAGGGGGCAAGAGAAAAGAAGAGGGGGTAAGAGAAGAGAAAGAGGAGGCAAGAGAAAAGAAAGAGGAGGCAAGAGAAAAGAAAGAGGGGGTAAGAAAAAGAAAGAGGAGGCAAAGAAAGA
>CM042146.1:31981247-31983747 GCA_023376005.1 Doryteuthis pealeii
TGTGTGGAGAAAAGTAGACAAACACGGGATGTTATAGAAACTGGATGTTTATTGTCGACTATGCAACGTTTCGACCATTTTGACCATCATCAGGACAAAAGCCCAGTTCTTGCTTCAATGAAGGACATTTTCAGACATGTTTGTCTACTTTTCTCCACATATTGTAGGATTAACCTCCTCACATTTCTCATATATATATATATATATATATATATATATATATATATATATATATATATATGTTTGTAGTCAGGTCGCCCAAAGCTACGGGTACTAATCCAGTACTACCTGTTTCATAGTCGGATCATCGGTGACTAAACCGGTAGCCTCACCAAGCTTGCCTGGTGAGGAGGGTGGCTAGACTCACAGCAGGACGAAAATCAAGACCTGTCAAAGGGCGGAAGAAGCTTCTTGCTCAACGGCCATCTAGCACATTACATTACGCGGGGACATAGAAATAGCTGTGTTGGTATCAGGCGCGTATCAAGACCACTTGAGGTATCCTTGTCTTGCAATCTTGTCGAATTTATTCGTCACACTGTCTCTCTGACTCTGATTACCAAAAAGTAGAGCTAGTTCCGTGCACACTATATCCACTAAAAATATACTCTTCTGCACAGGATTTTCCTGATTTATTTCCTGATATCTATATTCAATCGACACTAAATCAAGTAAACCAAATCTAGACAACACTCTATAAAAGTTTTTATATTATTATATAAATATAGGACCGGTTAGCTCAGTCGGTAGAGCGTTCGGCTAGAAATCACAAGGTTCCTAGTTCGATACCGGTCCTCGCCAACTCAGCGTTATGAGTAGCACAAGGATCTGTGCGATAAAGTGGTGCTCCACCTCAGATGCAAAAACAATCTCTTGGTCTAGCGCTAGTGCAAAGGGGATAGGCTCCCTCTCTGATTGGCTGATACCGACATTAGACCGCCCCGATGACTTTACTTTTATTATATAAGTTGCCCAGTTTTCCATCTGTTTTTCTTGAGATGTCTTTTTTAATGTTTTAATTTTTTTCTCTTTTCATTTTTTAAATGTAGTCACAAATCTTTGATGATACCTTATTTTTGAATCTCACACAAGATTTAACTCGACCAACCGAGTGGAAAGGTTCATGACTTAATTTGACTATTTACAGTCTGTTGGTTGACACACAGGTCGCATAACGTTAATTACATTCAAGTATTTTTTTTTTTATTTTTGTGGTTTTATTATTACCTGCACCTGGTCTTCACGAGTGTAGAGCATCGTTTACCGAGAAATCGCTAACACAACGCTTCAGAGAACACATTGGACACATTAGATCATTCACAGTAGTTTTTCTATAAAATGAAAAACACTCTAATTTGATTGTTATAAAATATACAACCCGTGGTATTTAGCACAATTAGAGGACGTTCACTTAGGTCTTTTTAATGTAGCAGTAAATTCACTAATAGCAAATAAGTCACAAAACATTTTTATTCGATTGCTGAACATTCTGGCTTCAAAAATATTCCTTAAATACACTACATTTTTGTGTAGTTGTTTCTGAAGAGTATTATTTATTCTTTCGCACAATGATCTCTGAAATTAACTATTAATATCAAATACAAATAATTTGCACACAGTTGTATGGTGTCAAATATTTCTGTCAAACACCTTTGACAGTTAAACACTTATTGATGGAATGCAGATTTTTTGCTCACATCAGAAAACGTTATTTTAAAGCAAAAAATATGAAAGATCTGTTTGAAAATGTTAACATAAAGGATATTTCTCCTTCTAAGGGAAATAAAATTATACCATAGAATATAGACACAAACAATTCAATGCCATACAATATAATCCACAATAATGCTAACACATTGTTAAAACCAATTACTAAAAGTATATATATGAATACACAATATGTATTACACCCTAACCGTTAGGCATGATATAACCCCGGACGGGTTGATATGCCGTTAAGATCAATAAACCAACCAACCAATGCTAATAATTACATACTTGGAGTATTTTCTCAGTGGATGTAGATTATATAATATATCTAACGAACCTGAAAATTTATGATAAAAAATAATAATAATAAATAAGTGAATCCAATACTCTATAATATCGAGTTCATTCATTTATTTTTAGATGCTTCGTAATAACGACCAACTTAAAAAAACATATATATATATATATAGTCTTTGTTACTTGAGACAACCTAACTGATTGATTGATTGATTTTAGAGACATTTCACACCGTCTCGGGTTATTTCATTGATAGATGTTAGGGAATAGTCGTACAATGCATCTTGTAGATGCATACAGGGTGGCCGTCAGTGAGGCACTATCATATCGGCTCCGATAGCAACCCCAACTTGAATCTGGTACTTCAAGCTGCCACCCTGTAAGCTACGTGCTGCTAGTATTGACATTTTGCTTCAAATAAACTTCACAAGAATTCGAACTCTTAAATAGGGAAACCACAGTCAGTTTGAGTCAATGAAAAGTCCACCACCCC
>CM042146.1:31988747-31996247 GCA_023376005.1 Doryteuthis pealeii
ATAATATATATATTTAATATACTTATATATCTAGTATATATATATATATATATATATATATATATATATATATATATATATATATATATACGTATGTATGCGTATATAATATATATGCAAGTATTCTCTCCTCTCTCTCTCTCTCTCTCTCTCTCTCTCTCTCTCTCTCTATGTGTGTGTGTGTGTGTGTGTGTGTGTGTGTGTATATAATACTGGCATAGGTATGTATATAGTACATACATGTATATGTAATACTTACATACGTATCTATCTCTCTCTCTCTCTCTCTCTCTCTCTTCTCTCTCTCTCTCTGTATATATATATATATATATATATATATATATATATAATATATATTTTGTGTGTGTGTGTGGTGTGTGTGTGTGTGTGTAAAATGAAATAACATTGTCATCCTGTTTTCCTTCTCGGGTGAGACTTGCAAATTAACTTAAAAGGGATAGTCTGGCCATTCCCAGATTTTTGCGGTTAATACTGGTGTCGTGTCGTTTTTTGGTTACTGTTTTTGTATTTTTGTATGTGTGTGGGTGGGTGGGGCTGCTTTTGCTTTTACGTTGTTTTTTATGTTGCCGTTTATCTTTGTATTTTGCAATTAATCGTTTCAAAAATCTTTTAACAATTCCTCCTTACGAAACGATTTTCTGTGACATCTCGTGCAACCCGGTAACGTGGGATTTGGACAATTGTCAAGCAACCTTGCTACGAGGGTGAATCAAAAAATAATGCCGTTTTTTAAAGAGCAGGTATAATTACCAACACAGGAACATGTAACATACATCAAAATGAAGCTGGTCCTCTGTGGATCACATCCCTACTTCTCCACATAGGTGAATCAAAAAGTAATGCCATTTTGTTTAGGGCAGGTATAATTACCAACACAGGAATATGTATCATACACCAAAATAAAGCTGGTCCTCTGTGGATCGCATCCCTACTTCTCCACATAGGTGAATCAAAAAGTAATGCCATTTTGTTTAGGGCAGGTATAATTACCAACACATGAACATGTATCATACACCAAAATAAAGCTGCTCCTCTGTGATCGCATCCCTACTTCTCCACATTGGTGAATCAAAAAGTAATGCCATTTTGTTTAGGACAGATATAATTACCAACTGGAACATGTAACATACATCAAAATGAAGCTGGTCCTCTGTGGATCACAATCCCTACTTCTCCACATAGTCACCGTTTCTATTAATAGCAATGTTCCACTTCGAATGAGAGCATGTTATCTCTGACCTGTAAAATTCTGTTTGTGTTCTTTGAGCCCGTTTTCACTACAATTACTTCGCTCGAATAATGTTGTCAAAGTTTCTTCATGATGGACACTCCACTAGATTTGATAAAAAAAAACTGTAAAAACTAGGATACAGTGCACCTGAACTTATTGTTTAATACAAACCCCAAATGAAAGATGGGACCAGTATAAATAAATACAATCAAGCCTAATCTAAAAAAATACAGACGATAGTAATGTATTACAAGTGAATTTGGCTCAAATATGGACTACAGATTGGAAATAAAATAAACGGATAAATACTGATTTAGCGAAAAGATCAACAAATATCTGAAGAGGAGGATGTGGGTCGGATGAAAAGAGACAGCCGTGATAACATTTTACCAGGGTGGCGGGGGTCAAAGTTTATTTATGAAGGGGAGTCCCCCTTAAAAATTGTGATATTGTAAAAGTATATGTTACCTCTAAAGAAGGTGGCTTCATTCCTGAAATGAAATAATTAAGCGAATACATGTACTATATTATTGTTTATAACTTAGAAAACCTCGTTTAATATGGTATTGTGTTCCGATAGACGTTTAGATAAGGATCTGGAAGTCTCGCCTACATATTTTTTTTGTTACAATTTAAACATCAATTGTGTAGACTCCACCTTCGGAATGTTGTGTTTATGATAATTTTTTTTCTGTAAAATTACTTTGACTGTTTTAGTGGAGTGAGTGACTGTTTTAATACCTATCTCTTTTAGGTTTCTATTTATTTTTCAGTGATAGGGTTATTAGGAAGTATGATATACCTATCAGAGTCGTTATTATTGTTATGCTGTGTGTTATTGGAGATGTAATGTTATTTTTTCTACTGTGTATTTTAAATGCCTTTTTTTTAGCACGGTGTATGAAATTTAAAGGGTATTGTAGTTTAAGAAAGACTTTTGATGATATTAATTCTTCATCTAAATGTTTCTTATTGCATATCCTAAGTGCCCTCAGAAAAAACCTATTATGATACCACTTTTTATCTTATTGTTATGGTAGGAATAGAAATGATGTAGTCTTTTTGTTGGTATTCTTATGATAAGCTTTGAATTCTAAAGTGTTGTTATTGTTTATTAAAGTGGGTCTAAAATGGTAAGGTGTGGTTATGTTCGAGTTTATGAGTAAACTTAATGGAGGGTTCAACATCATTTAGTTTGTCAATAATATTAGTTAAATTACAGTTTTTCGGGTAAATGAATAACGTGTCGTCAATATAAACGGAAAAAAATTAGAGTTATTATAGAACTTAACCATTGTAGTTCTCTTTTGACAATAACAAAATAAATAATTATTCTCACCAATCATCTTATTATAATGGAGATTGTGTGTTTTTCTGTCTGTAACCGAAACTATATTCCTACTCAAGTCACAATTCTCTTAGTTATTGACATCACATTCTCCATGATTTTATTTTATCTAAACTCATTATTAATAAAATTGTCTTTAACATATTAATACTGTTAACTATGTCTACATACTGACAACATGCAATTATATTTATATATACACAAAATAGCGGTTTACAGTGTGAACGGGATGGCTAATGCATATTAATATTAAAAAATCGAATTTAAAACATGTGCTTAGTATTATTGATTTCTAACTGTTTGGTTTATTTTAATGAATATAAGCAAAATCTCTTCAATGAATCTTAAATGAATCCATTAACAAGATAAAATAACTGTCATTTTATTCTTTACTTCCTCTTATAACTAAATACTTAAATTAGAAAAAATACAATGAAAGACGAAGAGTGATGGAAGAGTAAGTTTCAGTTGTTCCATTTTTTTATACCCCTCTGTTTCAAATCTTTTATTATACTCCTCTGTTTCAATCTTTTATCTGTATTCTTATTTGTTTCATTAGCCTTTCTAATTAATACAATATTTATTTTAAAACTTAAATACTTGCACCCGGAGGGTGCATATATTTGCTAGTTATTCTAATAATTCTATTGCAATCTATTAGATTTCCATTTTTCACAGTGGATGAGCTGTATATCTTTATTAAATTATAAAATGACTTGATAGTTGTTAAAGATAATAGAAAAATGTCATTGTGAATGTATTAAACAAATAGTAATGGTTATTATAAATTATTTTGATTTATTATCTAGACTAGCGAATATATGCACCCCCGGTTGCAAGTATTTAAGTTTAATGTAATAAATATCATATTAAATTAGAAAGGCTAATGAAACTAAATAAGAATTCAGATAAAAAGATTTGAAACAGAAAGGGGTATAATCGAAAAATAGAAAACTAAAACTTACTCTTCCATCACTCTCGTCTTTCATTGCTAAATTTTCCTAATTTAACTATTTCATTAAATAGGAAGTAAAGAATAAAAACAGTTATTTTTCTTGTTATGGAGTTCTTTTAAGATTTATTGAAGAGATTTTTGCTTATATTCATTAAAATAAAACAAACAATTAGAAATCAATAATACTAAGCACATATTTATAAAATCAAATGTTTAATATCAATATGCAATTAGACACTGTGTTATATAAATATAATTGCATGCTATTAGTATGTAGATATGGTGAGTACAATAATGTACATAAAAATAAATCTTGAGAAAAATAACCTTGAGTAGTGATATAGTTTCAGTTACAGACACAAAACACAATCTCCATTATAAAAGATGTACAAATGAATTGGTGCAATTATATAAGTTTTATGTAATGTATTTATTAAATTTAAAATCTAATGAACTAAGAATGCATATGAAAAGATCTGAAACAGAGGGAAAATAACCGAAAAATAGAACAACTGAATCTTACTCTTCCATAACTTTCGTCTTTCATTGCTAAATTTTCCTAATTTAACTATTAAGTTAAAATAGGAAGTAAAGAGTGAAATTACAGTTATTTTTTCTTGTTAATGGATTTCCTTTAAGATTTAAGAGATGTTTGCTCATATTTATTAAGATAAATCCAAACAATTAGAAATCAATAATAATAAGCACATATTTATTAAAATTGAAATTTTAATATCAATATGCAAATCAGCCTTCCAGTTGTATATATAAATATAATTGCATGTTATTAGTATGTAGATATGATCAACAGTATTAATGAAATAAAAAATATCAATAAATGAGGTTTAAATAAAAATAAAATCATGGAGAATGTGATGTAAATAATTGAAGGAATTGTGGCTTGAGTAGTCATAGTTTCGGTTACAGACAGAAAAACAAACAATCTCACTGTTATGCTTAAGTAATAGGTACCATGAACGTTTCCCATTTTTTTAATTAATTTCGGCATACATATCCGGTACTTAAATTTTGAACACCCTGTATTCACTCTTTCCTAAGAAAGCACTAGTGTCTTGGAGAGAGAGGATATACGCTGCTTGGGAAACTGGCAGTCTTCTCTACAAAATTTCCTCGGCCCTGTGTAGAGATCCGTACGCCTCTCCATGATTGGCCTGGACCGACGAATGCCAATACTGATAAGACGATATTTTCTTATACTTAAAATGATTAAAAGGGAAATCGTTGTGTGAACTCCATTTACAAAAGAGGATTTGTTCATATGAAATAAATGCTTTTGTCCTCATTAGCCTGCAGACTTATATGATTTACCCATGCAGTAACCCCGTAAATAAAGACAACTGAAATTGACAAAGACAAAGAGAGACGATGCGAGCCTGAATTTTGAAACTAAAAAAAAAATGGAGGGTATGAAAAAGTTAAAAGCCTGAGTGGAATTAGCAACTGAAAAGTTCAAATTGAAAACAAAGGATTTTTGTTGAAGAAGTAGGAGATAGAAAAGTAGAGAGAGAAATAGGATGATAGACTAGTCGCAAGAAGAAAAAAAAGTACCTTAGTGTTATTATCGTCATCATCATTATCATCTTCATCATCATCATGATGAAGCAGAGGACGAAAAACTAAGAAGAAAAAGAAGATTGACGCCGAGTAATTGCTACGGGCGCGTGATTTATTCAATTAACAGAAATTATTTCCGCCCTCAATTTTTCAATTTTTTTTCCTTCCTCTTCCGACATTGTTTCCATCATTTTTCAAAGTAATAGCTTTTGTCTTAGGTAAAAGTAAATAAAAGACATGTAAAATTAGTAAATAATAATAATAATAATAATAATAATAATAATAATAATAATAATAATAATAATAAGTGTAGGATGTGTGGAGACAGAGATGAAACGGTTAATCATGCGCTGAGCGAATGCAGCAAACTAGCACAAAGGGAGAACAAGACTAGACATGACTGATATGGAAAGGTGATCCACTGGGAACTGTGCAAGAGATTAAATTTTGATCGTACTACCAAATTGCATATGCACAAACCTGAATCTGTCATAGGAATGAGACTTATAAAATTTCCTGTGATTTTGAGAAACAAACGGATCCATTAATCCCGGAAATAAAGGAATAGTTGAATCTGACACCATCAAGCAAGAAAAAGTTTGTTTTTTTAAATTTAAAAAAAATCATGTAGCTCGCAAGAACAATCAAATTCTGCGGAACCAAACTCTGCAGTTGATATCTTATCACAGGAAAAACACCTAGGAATTCCACCTTCTAAGGTAGTCTGCACCATTTTTAAATTCAACAAAGGAGGAAATCAAACAAATGGAGCAAAAAACTAGGAAAATGGTGTCGATTTACAATGCCCTACATCCGAGATATGACATAGACATACTCTATGCAGCAAGAAAAGAAGGAGGAAACGAACTTTCCGGCATTGAGGATTACGTAGATGCATCATTTTGAGAACTTGAGTAATACACAAAATAGAACAAGGAAAAACTAATTACAGCAGCCAATAACAACAATTACAACATAAGGACAAACAGAAAAACAACAAAAACTAGAAAACAGAAAATGGAAGAAAAATAACTATATGGATACTTCAAGCGACAAATTGAGAGGATTTCATTAGTGAAAACCTGTAAATGGCTACAAAAAAGGAAAACACACAAGAAAGAAACCAAATCTTTTCAAATATAATTCCATAAGAACTACTTATAATAAAGCAAAAATAGATAATACGCAACACATTTTTTTTTTCATTTAATGGACGAGACGAAACGCAAAAATCATATAAAATCTAATGCAGAAAACAAACACAAAAGGAGTACAAGCCTAGGCATGACTGGGTGGAGAAGGTGATCAACTGAAAATTCGAAAATAAATTAAATTTTGACCAAACTACCAAATAGTATAAGCAGAAATAAAAACCCGTTCGAGAAAATGAGATGCATAAAATTATCTGGGATTATGAGATATAAATGGATCACCTTATCCCATTTAGAAGACCAGACCTTGTTTTAATTAAAAAGAAGAGAAATGTCATCTTGGGAATTTTACCATTCCGTTTGACCAAAAAGCAAAAATGAAAAAAAAAATATTGATAAATATTTGAATTTTGCTAGAGAACTGAAAAAGTTATCAAACATCAGTGAGACGGTGATACCAATTGTATTTGGAGTTCTTGGAAGGGTTCCCAAGAGGTCAGAAAAACAGACTGGAGAAATTAGAAATCAGAGGAAGAATCGAGACCATTATTAAAATCGGCAGGAATACTCAGTCTCCAAGACCTGTGGAGACTTGTCATACAGACTGCAGTGAAAGCCCAACAGCTAACGCTGGTATTAAAAACTTACAAGTAGCGAAATAATAATAATAATAATAATAATAATAATAATAATAATAATAATAATAATAGAATCATTAATAATTGTTGCACAAAATAATGCCATAAGGACAAACTATATCAAAGCGAAAATTGATAAGACCCAACACAATAGTAAATGTAGACTTTTTGGTAATAGAGATGAGACTGTAAACCATATACTCTGCGAATGTAGCAAACTAGCACACGAGAAAACTAGACACGACTGGGTTGGGAAGGTGATCCACTAGGAATTATGCAAAAAATTAAACTTTGACCATACAACAAAATGGTATATGCATAAAACCAGAATCTGTTCTTGAGAACGAAACGCATAAAATTCTCTGGGACTTTGAAATAAAAACGGATCACCTTATCCCAGAGAGAAGACCAGACCTAGTGTTGATTAACAAAAGAGAAAGAACTTGCCAACTGGTGGATCTTGCAGTGCCAGCAGATCACAGGGTGAAGCTAAAGGAAAATGAAAAAATGGACAAATATCTGGACCTTGCCAGAGAACAGAAAAAGTTATGGAATATGAAAGTGAAAGTGATACCAATTGT
>CM042146.1:32003747-32010406 GCA_023376005.1 Doryteuthis pealeii
TTCATTTTTTCATCTATTCATACTAAATTCTTTTTATTTAAACTCAATTTTTTAAACATATTTTATGAACTCATTTTTTCTTTTGTTTCTTCCTGTTAGTTGGATTTTCGGCATGTCAAACCTTGTTGGGTTATTTTATGCTGAAGTGATTTTGTTTTATTCCGTTTTTGGGGTATTCATTTTTTAATACTATTTTTTAAAAATTTAATCTCAATTTTTTAACACATTATTTATGAACTCATTTTTTCTTTTGTTTCTTCCTGTTGGTTGGATTTTCGGCATGTCAACTCTTGTTGGGTTATTTTATGCTGAAGAGGTTTTGTTTTATTCATTCATGATGGGTACTCAATATTTTTAAACTTAATTTTTAAACACATTATATGAACTCATTTTTCCTTTGTTTCTTTCTGTTATCTACTACCCTTCCTATGTTATTTTCATCCACTCAATCATGGCCAATGGGGTTGGTTGAATGTTACTTTTCCTAAAATAACAAGTTCTCGAGAACGGTGAAAGTTGTATGTTAATATAATAAATACTGATATCAAAAATGAGATCTCTCACTTATACCATTGTTTAAGGAAATAGCATCAAATATCTTCTGCTAAAATGCACCAAAAATTATCTTTTTTGCAAAATTCGGACAAAAAATTGGTTAGTAAATTTTGCAATTTCAATATTTAAACCAGAAAATATTGTCTACTAAAATAAAACGAATATTAAAATATAACTAGAATTCAAATGGGAAAAAATGTCGCCCCCATCACCACCGATAACTCCATGTGCTGTTTTTACTCCTTATAAAAAGGAATAATTATTTAAATTATAATTTTAAAATAATCTTTCCTTCCTTCTTTCTTTCTTTCTTTCTTTGGCCTTTTTTCATTATAATATTTTCTTTCTTTCTTCTTTTGGCATCTTCTCTTTCTATTCTTCTTTCTTTCTTTTTTTTCGTTTTGCGTCTTCCATTATATCTTTTCTTTCTGTTCTTTTGGCCTCTCCTTCTTCTCTCCTTTTCTTTTCCTATTCTTCTTTTCTTTTCTCTTCTTTGGGCCTCTTCTTTTTTCTTTCTTTCTTTCTTTCTTTTTGGCCTCTACTTTCTTTCTTTCTTTCTTTCTTTTGGCTAGTGGGGCTACCTGTTCACCGTAGTTGGCGACCCGTGATGGTTAAGGATGGAATCCTGGTGGCTGAGCTGCCCAAGACAAGAAACATGTTTGGCCCTTACTTAGGCTACACGGGTGAATGGAGAAGCCCCCTCCGATCAATCGGCTGGTCACCACAAACCCTAACACTTATATGATTGTCACAAAACCTTCGTTTCATCATGGCAAACCCCTCAACCTCTTTATCATATATGTGCGAGAATGCGGTGGCTGAAGGTTTTAATGGGCGTGATGTTAAATTACATCTAGTTGTAAAGTTCCAATTCTGGAGCTCTAGAAGTGGTAGTACCTGTTGAGGGATACTCCGCATTCCCCCGAGCTTTCGAACTGAAACTTCACCATCAGAGAGTTTAACGTCATAACCTCAGCCACCGATGGGCGGCCAAGGGTTTCCCTCCGACTGACAGAAAGGACATGTAAAAAGTAAATTCGACGTGATGGCCTAATGTCGGTGTCACTCAGACAACGAGGGAGTCTATCTCCTTTTCACTAGCGCTAGACCAAGGAGATTGTTAAGTAAAGCTAAATCATGGTAATATCCTGATCTATAAAAAGATATATCATTCGACATTATGATTCAACACAAAACCATTATCAAGGTTTTTTTTCAGCCGAAATTATCAAGTACACTGTATGAGGCATCTGTGCATTGGACTTGTCGAACATGCGTGAGTAAAAATCTTTGTTCATTCATTTTTCCTTACCTGTTGCGCAGATTTGTATGGTTCCCTTACGATTGTATATTTTATTGTCATTATTTCTATGACCTTCGCTGTTGTTGGTTTGCGTGTAATGTGGAAATCATATAATTAAACACGCAAACGTCCATATGCTACGAGGTAAAGATTATAAAGCACGTATGTGTCAATGTTACCATAAGTATATAATATATTATAATATATATATACATATATATATATATATATATATATATATATATATATATATCAGTATACATTATATATGTCTATATACACATTGTATATAGATATAAAGTATACAAATATTTTTTATTAAAAATGTAGATATAATGCAAATATGAGCATATTTAGAAAGTATTTTACACCCCCATATATATTTATTATTATATATATATATATATATATGTGTGTGTGTGTGTGTGTGTGTGTGTGTGTGCGTGCGTGCGGTGTGTGTGCGTGTGTGTTGTGTGTGGTGTGTTGTGTGTGGTGTGTGTCGTGTGTGTGGGTTTCTGATGGATAACTAGATTGGATGAAACTAGAGTCACAAAAAATTCCATGCATGAATATATACATACATACATACATATATAATATTATATATATATGTGTGTTGTGTGTGTGTGTGTGATTGTGTGTGTGTGCATAATATTGCTCTATCACTGATATTGAGTAATTCCATTAATAATATCGCAAAATACTTGGACCACAACTAACTAATGAGCAAGTGATTATACTTTACAATACAAATTTTTTACAATGTTAAAAAAAGTATTGAGATTTTTTAAAACATTTTGACACATCTTGTATTCTGAAAAAAAATAACGTTCCATTCATTTTTCATTTCTATCTTGTAAATACAGCTTTAAACTTGGTAATTTTCTGACACACATTGTATTCTAAAAAAATTATTGTATGGAACGTTATTTTTTTTCAGAATACAAGGTGCCTCAAAAAGTACAACAATATCGATACATTTTTGACTCACATTGCATATATATTTTTTTTGAGAATACGTGCTTAATTGAAGTTGTATCTATTTTTTGAAAGTTAATTAATAAATAATTAATTAATTAATTAATTAGGCGGGCATACCTATTTAAATATAAGGCTAAACAAATCGAGAAAAATTAATTAACTTTAAAATTAGGTACGAACTTCAATTAAGCACATATTCTGCCAAAAATTGTCGGCTTTAAAAAGCCAGATCATAAACACATCGCTATGTGTATTTACTTATCATATATATATATATATATAATATATATATATATATAATATATTATATATATATATATTGGGGGGTGTATATATGTGTGTTGTCTGTATTTATATATAATATATTATATATATATATTATGTGTGTGTGTGTATGTGTGTGTGTGTGTATCTGTGTGTTTGAATCTGTGTGTGTGTGTGTGTGTGTGTGTGTGTGTGTGTGTGTGGAAAATGTATAAATATCTTTGTATGCAACTTTGTCTCTCAACAATTCATATAGACAAATACAAAGATAATCAGGGCTTGGATTACATCGACCTTTTACCCAGCTGCGGGGTAAAAACCCTCTCTCACAAAAAGATGACATCGGTATGAACTGTATTCAGTGATGTCTCCAGTTCTAGAATTCTAGGGAGCTTCGAGTCATCTCTTCGTTGCCATTACACTCAGATTAACTCTGACCTAGAGTGGTAATACATGTTAGGGTCCCGGTTATGAGTCAAATATATCTATTTTAAAGTTATTAGTATTAGATGATAATATTCAAGAAGATATAACTGTGTGTAAATTATCTCTCTGAGATAGAAATATTGGAATCCATATAACTGTGCAAATTATAAGAATAATGACCTAAAACTATAATCAATAGTAAAGAGAGTTTATATATTGTGTCTGTCTGTATATCTGCATGATTGTTTGTACAAAGACTGAGTACATGCAATTTTTAAAAGGAAATTTTGTAATTTTTTTTTTTTGTGTGGTTTTGTTTTTATGGCATATCAATCGTTGTCTAGTCATTTAATGCTGAATCCATTAACTTTTGATAAAAAAGTTGCTTACAGAACAAAATGTATGGTGTGGTTAATTTACATACTGGTTTTAACAAAACCGGGTTTAATAAATAATTACGTCGGTTTTATATTGTTTTATTCTTCAACATATTGAAATCAATCTCATGAATGATCTTATATTGAAACCAGATGAAATATAATTTGAATAAGTACTTTTTTATATGCGTTCTTATTTAATTTCGTCAGTCTTTCTAATTTAATATATTTCATTACAGCAACACTTTATACACCGAGGGTGCATATTCTTGCTAGTTCAAATAATGTACATTGAGCACAAAAAACACTCTTTGGTAAGTTTACCACAACAATGTTTTGCTGAATAACGAGCAAGGCACAAAAGGCCTTCGGTCAGGAGAATGTATAAAGCAAAGCAACTGATATACAGATGCTGGTGTATTCAACGATATATCGACCCGTATTGTGTCTCTGTAAAGGACGTTGCAGATTTTTGGATACATTTCCAGGAGTTCAAATGTTGCAGAGCTTCAAATATTACAGGATATATATAGAACAGCATTAGTGGCTATAAATTCAGAGAAACTTCTATAGATTTGGTTAAAGGACACTAAGACCCTTAGCCACCGCCTTCTAGCAGTTACGAACAATTGAGGAATGCGTCCGGGACAATCATATTAGTACTAGGTTTGGACTTGACGAGCCATGTTGATTGGCTTAACTAGCTGATTTAAGGGCCAAAGTGGAGAGTTGACTTTTTGGATTCATTTCCACGAGTTCAGTGGTTGCAGAATTGCAAATATTACAGGATTATAGAACAGAGTTAGTAGCTATTTCAAGGGTTGGGACAAAAGTTCTATAAATTCAGAAAAACTTCTATGGATTTGTTTAAAGGAGTTTTTAATTCGAATCCTTCAGTGTGGCCCCTTCTCCCTAAATGTGACTTACCCTCTGTTCTAGGGGATCTTACTAATCGTCCCTTTGAACCCTTAAATTCTACGGAATCATAGTTTGTTTTTTTATCTTGGAAGACTGTTTTTCAAGTGGCCTTGGCTTCTACTGCTGGAATGTGTGAGCAAATTTTTTATCCGTCAAGGAGTTCTAATCTTAGGAACGAAGAGACTGATATTTGACTTTTACCGAACATAGAATTTCTGACCAAGATTCTGAGTGTGACGAAATTTTTGTCGTCGTTTTACCGAGATTTTACCAAATTTACAGATGATGCTGAGGATCCTTCTGTGTCCTTGTCATTGTCTGAAAACCTACATGAAAAGAACGGAGCAATTACGGCAAGATAATGGAGCACTTTTTATTACCTATTAGAAGAACCGATATAGACCTGCAGCGATTAGTACAATTTCAAAGTGGATTGTATCTACTACGAGACATATTTATAAGGCTTCAGATGTGAAGTTCGAATGATACCAGAGCCCATGACACTAGGCGATGAGCTTATATTTGCCTTTGTTTAATTGAGCTTCACTGAGAGACACCCCCAAAGCGGCTTATTGGTCTTTAGAAAGCACATTTGCATCGTTTTAACTAAGAGACATTGCTTGAGGCGAAGGAAAGTTTCCAAGTGTATCCATCTTAGAACTAGTCGCATGTTCCTTTTACTTTTTTCCCACCTTCCCAAGTTCTGCTACAAATTCTATTTCTTGCATTAGTTATACAGGCAAGTATAGATATTGATATAAAGTAAGGGTTTAAAAAAAAATCTCTGTTTATGAGATATCTATACTTATATGTATACTTCCCTCTCTTCTTCCCTGTTTAAGGTTCCTAATTGTTATAGGAGATTAAGAGCCCCTCGTATAAAAAGTAAGATATGTTTATTATTTGATGAAGAGCTATCGTTGAGCAAGGGAGATAATACATTTTAAGATAATAATAAAAATGGTAATACTGGAAACCATATAACTGCATTGATTGATTCTATTAACTGGGTAAATGATGGCATATAACCGTATGCAAATGATATGTATTAAGAAGAGTAACTTCAAAAGATGTAGTATCAGTTTTGATCCTTGCCTGTTGATCTGTCAATGAGGAAATATTTCGGGTAACCATTCTAGGGCATTTGTTAAATGTTCTCTCATTTTCTCATTGGTCATTTCATCACTGCAACTTGGAATAGTCTATAAATATAAGTAGTGATTTTTGGCTCATCATACCTAGGGGCCGGGTTAGCCCGAGTCGGTAAGAGGTTTTCGGCCTAGAAACCACAAGTTTTCCTTAGTTTCGATACCGGCGCTCACGCAACTCAGGTTATGAGTGCACAGGATCTGTGCGGTAGAGTTAGGAGCCTGATGGTTAGGTGTGGCGCTCACCTCAGACGCAAACAATATCTTGGTTTAGCGCTATTGAAAAGGGGATAGACTCCATCGCTGATTGGCTGACTACGACTTTAGGCCACTGCTGACGACCTTTTATACCACCAAAGAGGAAGACGTGGACAAAAAAGGGTGCTTCCCCTTAAATTCTTCCAATCTAATTTCCCTCAATTCATTCTTTACTAATTTCAATTGTTACGTGCGAAGTATGTAGTAGCCAGACTTAAAACAACCACACATGGGTATAGTAGGAGTTTGCTTTATTCTTTCTCGATGTACGTGGTGGGCGGCGAGCGTGACAACGACTACTACTACTGCTTGGGATGTGACGGTTAAAGGAGGGTGGTGGGCTCCACAGCCGTTGGCTGCAATGGACCGTGAGCGTTCTGTCGGCTCATTTTGTTCTTTCCGTTCCATTGGTCTCCTGTATCTCTCTCT
>CM042146.1:32010506-32028006 GCA_023376005.1 Doryteuthis pealeii
ACGCACCTATATGTCTATTTTTTCCTACACTTTGAGAAACAGAAGAAATCGCTTTTACATCATTATATATCTCATTATTATATTATATAATAATATATTTATTCTATTATTCTCCTATATATTTATATGTTGGTGCATTTTAGGAGGTCTCCCGTGGTTGCTTTCTTTTCGGTATGTCTATTTTTTGACATGTTTTTTGTAACACAAAGACAGTGATAAACAACAGATTGGTATTGGTATAAAAACATATACCAAAACTACGTGAGGGGACTGGAACGCTGAACATTCGGAATACTCCTGTATCATTTTAAATTATTTTATTACAGCAAACGCCTGCCTGTTCGCTGTCAATATAATCAACAGAGACAAATAGTTCTCCGCGTTGCAACGGAACAACTCCAGTCACATTCTGATATTTGGGCGTTCTAAACACACGAACCGTTCAGTGAAAGTAAATATTTATGAAGTGATAATTCTTTCAATACCAAAGTAATAATAAATCAGTGAACAATCACTCCATAGCTGTTAGTACGTAGTACTCCTATTTCACAGTTAACTTTATTTTTAGAATTGTCTGGCTTCTTCGCGTACATATAATGACCCGAACTTGTTAAATATATAAGGTCAATCAGCTATAATAAATACTCACAGTTTTTATTATATATATATCTGTACTACTTTATTAGCATTATAAGAATAATAAAATAGCGTATGTACGGTAGCAACCTCTTCACCATTTGAGAATTGAACGGCTCAGTAGCCGAAAAACTTCATAATCCGTCAATCCTGAAAGAGCAAAAATGTTTTGTTATAAACATTAATAATCAGGTAACACACGAGATTTAGTCTCTATGATTTATGAGTGACAAACAATTTTAGTGTATGTGCTATATTATCTCTTTATAAGCACATTTGATAGTATAATAGTATTAAATTTGTCCTACATACAATAGTAATGTGATCTAGTTAACGTTAAATATCTATTCATATTATTGTCCCTCAACATAAACATTTAACTCTAAAATGTGTCTAGCAAGCCATTGTATAAACATCAACACTATAATTATACCGAATGCTTTTAATGATGAATTCGGATACCATATAGTCTCGATAGATATAGTTAGAATTAAGACACTACTCCCTAATTAATCCATTCCTGTGTTTTCGATCTGTAATATTCTCTTCATCAAGAGTAGATAGGTGATATTTTATTTTGCTATCACTTCAATGTAACTAATATTCAAAATACTACTCCTACTTTTCATGTAAGCTAAGGAGGTTCGATACTATATATTTATATTCTCTGCTTTATCTATCAGATGTCGTAGTAATCTGGACTTCTGACCGGTTTCAACATTCCTAGATGAGACTGTTTAAATCTTCAGGTAGCGCTAATGACTACGGCTTGTTTCTTGCGGCTAAATTGTGCTTGCTTGCAATCCTAGACATACATGATAAGCTTTGCAACGCCGTGTTAAGAGTGGGCCTCCTTAAAACTTTGGCCGATAGTCTAGTCCGTAAACCAAGTCTATAAGGGATGTGAAAGTATGATTCTGTTTCCAAAATATCTTGACAGATATACGGAGGGCGAGCAACTAAAGTTTTGTTGAGGCATACCCTTGATTTCCCTCTTTTCACTTTCGGTGCTCGTATTAGTAGAGTCTGAACAATACCGCTTACAGAAAACTCTGACCAGCTTCTACGTACCCGACGTTCCTACCTGTTGTTGGAGGATTGAGTAATAAATATTATCTTAATTTACTCTGTCATCTTGTATATATACTTCACGAATATAATAGGTAATACTCATATAGTATACATCGTTCTTATTTCCACTGATCTAATAACCTGCATATCAATAAAACAGTGTATATCAGTTTTATCAAAGAAGAATAAGAAGGACCTATTGCTCTTTTTCAGGTATGCTGGCAATATATAAATACGAAGGTAATGTTATAGAATGGTAAGAAGAAGCTGATTAGATTCATAATGGACACGTCTCAGAAAAATCTTGATATTAAATCAAGCAGCAAGTTCCCAACGCTACAGACAAGCTAGCGGATAGTGTGATATAGAGTGCATTTCATATACAATGTCTGTTTTTTTAATATTATTACTATGCGGCACATGAGGTAAATGAAAACTCAAAATACTGTGCACACATATATGTTACGAAAACAATTTGACAACGATTTAATTGCAGAACAGCACTTGTATTTATAACGTAAATAACAAGAACAACTTATTACGCATGCAACCGTTGCTTTAATCAATTGTTTCGGATAATATTCATCTGGAAGATTGGAATCGCTGGACCAATATCCCGAGTTACAAATTCCCATAGAGCGAGGTGGGTTTTGCACGTTTGTAGATTAATAGCTAAAAGCTAAGGCCAGTTCGCAAGTCATCTAGTCTAACTTCTGCCTGCAGCTTTATATGATAGATCAGGTGATTTATAGCCTTTTCGTTCTTTCTGCCAAACCGAATCTAGGAGAAGAACAAACAGCTTTATAAACGTTAACTCTGGAACTATAGTTATCAACATATCTGAAAGAACCTCGGTAAACAACACACACGTGCATACCACACAACATAACACAAACCAACTCGACACAACCACACCTAACACACAAACCAATCCAACCACACAAACATCAAAAACAACAACAAACTCCTTAACATCTTTCACACACAACAAACGGCGAAACAAACTATAAAATATAATAATATTATACTATATAACTATACTAGTAAAATACCAATATTTTAACACGCTAAAATCTGGTCTAATCAAGTTATTGGAGACACTTTTTATAGAATAATTTCTAAGAAAAAAAGAACATGGCTTATTCGAGTAATTATATTCATCAACCGGTCAAGAAGATTTGCGATGTAATGAACATCGATATTTTCATTTTCAACTTGCTTAAAGTGACACTCCCTTCATAAAACACACACACACAGTCACACACATAATCATATATAATATAATAATAAACCTACCTGAAATAATATTCTTTATTCGCTGACAGAAACTACTGATTTTTCGAAACTTTATTTAAAGCGGATCCTGTACAATAAACAAGAAGACCGAATATGTTTTGTGATAAGATAAAGAACGGTTTTTTTCCTGATTTTTTTAAATGAAAAATTTAGTTTTACTTATATTCATATTAACAAACCAGAAATATGCATTTTCGAAAATTTTTTAAAAAAATATACCGGCTCCGACGACAGAAAAAAGCGTACTCGTATTGTACCATTTTTGTTTTATAACTCGGTTTTTTCTCAACAACACCGTCTTTTCTATCGACAAGCAATTTATTCTGCACTCTTGATGAAGACAGCTTTAAATAAAAGGACCGAAACAGTTTCTGTCAGCCGAATTATGACATCCATGGTATTGGTTTGTTTATTTTCTAAAAATATAGTTTTATTTCATACTTGTCCTGATTCACTTCCATTTAACTTTTCATATATAATAAATTATAATAATAAATATAATATATTAAAATATTATAATATATGATTTAATATAAGAGCGCCAAAATTTGCAACAAACGTTTATACACAGATGTTGTAACATTAAGTAGGTTAAATCCAAAAGGTGTTGCCAAATTATATTTACAAATAAATATAGGAGCTATGTATAATATTGCTAGTGTTTCCGTGATGTCAAGAGATACACATTACTCAAGAGAGAACTAAAAAATAATATAGTTTAAGCTACATTATATATATATAATCTAATGTCTGGTTTGGAAATCTTTTTTATTTTCATTTCTGTCCCTTGTAAATATAAGTTTTGGTATTAATTTTTGCTTTGTGAAGTCTAGACTGTCATTTTTCCTTTTGAAAGTCAAAGATTTGATGTTTTATTCTAATAAACATACACAATGAACTTTCTTTTAATTCAGCGCAAAGTAAAACTTGTAATTCCTGTCAATCTGATCTTTAAATTGCCAATAATTTTTATTCTTTTATTCATTTTGTTTTAGTGTATAATATATTTGAGTATTCTAACTTGGAGTTAAAGATCTGTCTGGTTAATCCATTTACGTTGTTTTGATTGGGCGTTATATAAATATAATTTTTATCTCAAGGAGGAGATTAATCCCTTAATAATACATTAATGAAATTATAGAAATTTTAAATGTATAGCAACTTCCAGAGAAATTCATCTTTTTTTTATCAGAGGTTTTTTCCCAATCCGAAGAAATTCTAATTATATAATTTTCTATGTAGAAATAACAAGAAGATGCGGTTAGGATAGGTACGGTCAGACGCACACGTGAAAGAAAGACGTAAAAATGAATAAAAGAAAAATTCAGAAACGAGGCTTAAATCTGACTGACAATTCTTTCTTGCAAGCAGATTATTAGATTCCTCTTTATTATTGATTTTTCTCCTCCACATATAACAAGATAATAATTGAGTTTTTAAAGTAATCTTACTCAGACGTGTTTTATTCTTGATTAAACGATTAAATTATCTCGCCTCAAAGTACGAATTTACCAAGATAAAAACATCCCAGCCAATCTCAACTAAATAGATCTTACAGCGCAAAGTTCTTTAACTTTCACCATATATTAATCCACAATGGAGGTAATGATGATATATACGCTTATAGACTAGGACAATAATTGTAGTTTATGATTTGTTGCACTAAGATTTTATTTTTAGTTCTGTACATAAGAGAAACGTGGTAACTTATTGAACACCGAACTGTTGGTAAGAAAATTAAGATAGACACCATATATATATTTCTATCCCACATTAAATCACACGAGCACACAACCACATCAAACACAGAAAACTCACCCATAAATAAGTCACTATATATAAATATATATATTATATATAATGTTTAAGTTCTGAATGAAAGTGCAAAATGAAACAGTTTTGAGCTTTTTATTGCATAATTATTTTGGGGCAACGACTAGTTACTACTCTATGTTTCATGCCATAGCTCTAAAAAGACAATTCTTCGTCCATCCAGATAAAACGAAATTGTGGAGTTTTTTTTTTGAGAATGACAGACAATAGTGTAAATGGTCAAATAGAAGAAGTGGGCGTTTTTTTAACTGTATTGAAACATCGGTGTTGTTCTCGCATATGACGTGACTGAGGGTGCAAGTCATAAGACCGAACATGTGTGTTGATGTTGATTTTATCCGTGATGTCGTCGCATAATTGCGCATGTTATATATAGTCTGGATATTGTATTACGATTCGCTTATTATTTTTGTTGCGTGTAGCACTCTTATGGGGTTAGTGATGGATGTCAATTGTCGCGCCTGCGTCGTGTGAATTTAAAGCAGATGAAAGATCTCTGTGATGAGTATATTATGATTTACTGTATTTTTTTTTTTATAATACGAATACAGGAACATTTGGTAGACAGGGGTGTGTGTGGTGGGAGTTCATGTATTTTGGGATGATCGGTTAAGTGTGATAATATGATTAGCAGTTAGTATGTAGATATATTTCATGTCGGCATTTCGAATATATATTTATAGATATGAGTAATATATTTATATATGTTTGGTGTGTGTGGTGTGTTGTGTGTAATTCTAAAGTATGTAAGGTTATAAAAGTACTAAAAGCAGAGGGCAGGAAGGAAAAATGAGTATGCTTTGATAAACTCTACTCAGTTCAACCGTAGATGGAGTAAAGCCTTTTTTTGACGCTCTCATAAATATCAATTCTCTGTATTAACTTTTCTTTTTCTGTGTGGCTATATCATTTCTTTTTTAGAGAACTCACGGAAAATTACGACTTATGAGCAAACGTTGGGAAGTTTAACATTTACACAGAAGTAGTATTACTCCTCTAGTTGGTGCTGGGTTCTTTTGCTTGTTGCTTATTTTTATTCTTTTATTTTCCAACATGAAATAATTGAAGCTTCTTGAAAAAATTATAGTGTGTGTAATGTCCTCTGTGGTGTGTGTGTGTGTGGTGTGTGGTGGTGTGTGTTTGTGCAATATACTCGCTCTCCGTACATATAGGCATAATATATATACCATTCGGGAAAGGTTATGCCACTCCAAACTACCCTCCATCCACGCCTTATGGAGATAAAATAAAGCAGGAATGAAACGCACCTGGGCACTCTTTAGTCCTTTTTGTGTGCGTGTTAAACAGCTAGCCTTAAGAAACTTTTAGAGACGCGCACAGCTCTCTCTGTCATATATCTCAAACTTGGTAATCTAATCCGTCAGTGAATGTATTGATAATTGTTGATGTCACAAATGGTTCGAGAACGGTAGAGGGTTGGTTGAATGTAAAAAACAGGTTTATATATCAATAACGCTTGAGTGGTATAGTTGACTATATTATCTATTGCGACACTTAACGATACGCATACCATGACACACCGCACCAATCCACAACACACATATATAATATATGTTATTATATTCATATATTATATATATATTTTTATAATACATATATCATTTGTAATTATGTTTAATAGTTTATTGATATTATACTATATTATAGTTATATAAGTAATTTTTCATTTTCCATAAACCTTTGACAGAACAAAAAGATTTTACAGAACAGACTGAAAAATAAGAAAAGCGATTACAACGCAACGTTTTTTCTCAGCAATTCTGTGGAATATTATTTCTTATCTTATTGCCCTGGGGGCATTTGTTGGTATAAGTACTGGAGAAGGTGAAATTGAAGAATGAAATTTTTATCTAAGAATAACTGAGAATATTCTGTTAATTGATTCTGTGTTAATTCTGTATACATAAAAGCACAAAAAAAATTTTTTTTATCGACCGTTTCCGATATAGCCAACAAATGCCTGAAGATGATGCTAGATTAATAGCAGTCGAATAACACTGCAGTCAGTCGGCCAATAAACATATACGCACTCACGTTATTTTAAAACTCGGTGTTTTTTCAGATTTTTCTTAGTTATACTGACAGTCCAATCTAGATTCAAACTCCCGTTTTCTGCAACACGACACAAACATGAAAGATGAATCATATATATATAATATATTTAAATAGATCTGAATAAGCACGTATTCAGGCCGCGTCTCGGACCTAATAATATATAAACTATAGCATCACTCATACACTATATACGCCAATTTAAACCCTTGCTCAGTTTATATCTCATCTAAGATAATATTCTATGATCACTATTAACATCCGCTACATGGCTTAGCCTTTCTTCCTCTCTTCACATATATAGCTCCATACATTTGAGAACTATTGAACTCACTTTAATCATTGTAAGCCTCTAACGTATCATAACTATCAATTATATATCATAATATTATAGTATCTAGGAGCGGGGGGAGGTGTGATTTGTATATTCTCGGGGGATCCATATTATACGACAATTTAACAGTCGCTTTTCCTCTTAAGAGATGGGAGGGAGATAGGCTCTTAACCCGGATAGTGTAATGAGAAAATGTTATTTGTCATTTACTTGATAGCAAAATCTCGAACACCGAACCTGAAAAGAATTAATGACGAGATATGGTTATAATTATTCTTTCTGTTATAACGGAGATATAACATACCTATATATATTATATATAGTTCTCAAATATATATCATAATATTATATGCAGATGTGATGTTGTTAGTTAGTTATCATGTATAATGTTAATAAGTTATAAGAGAATTATAGAAACAAAAAATAAAAAAGAAACAAAACAATAAAATAGAAGTGATACAGCAATATTTGCATTTTCTATATGTAATAATATTTAAGATAAAGTTACTAATATATTTCTTAGAAATAATATACTTGACTAGTAAGATAAGTAAATGATTAATATAATAATGTTTAGAATTATATAATATAAACAAGTATCATACCAAAGCTAGATGTAAGTCATAAAAAAGTATCTAAGTATTTTTTTTTGGTACTTTTGACTCATGGCTCGTAATTCTATCTCCATCTA
This sequence comes from Doryteuthis pealeii, assembly GCA_023376005.1. Taxonomy (NCBI): domain Eukaryota; kingdom Metazoa; phylum Mollusca; class Cephalopoda; order Myopsida; family Loliginidae; genus Doryteuthis; species Doryteuthis pealeii. The sequence continues at coordinate 32,018,441 of CM042146.1, forward strand.
TATAATGATTATTTTAATATAACTAATAATAAAAATATTATATAACGGTATCAACTATATTTCTTTAATTTGTTACCTTTCTCTATCTGAGTAAAATAGCAGTATTAATTAAAAAATAATCTGTGAATACTTTTTTTGGACATATATATACTTAATAAGAACAGGCGCTATTTGGTGCTCTGTCTGAAAAATGTTATTAATTGTTATCATATTGCTTAATTAGTATATATTCATTCTCTTCCAGCGTCCATATATGTGATCTTCTCTTCGACACACCTTGTACTAGCATCTATGTTCTATAAACATATCTTTTCTATGGAATTCATTCCATCACACAACTTAGCTCTACTATTTACGCTTTTCATTACCCACTCATATGCCCATCTTTCCATCTGCGATCTTCAGTCATGCTAGGTTCGCTTAGTAGTGTATGTGACATGTGTGTGTGTGTAATATGAACTAGACGCTCATATATTTCAGTGTGGTATATTCAGATTGTTATAAGCATGTAAAAGAATACAGTAAATGCTATGTATTAGTTGTAATCACTCACGTGTATAAGCACTATGTCTGTACTCGTAGGTCATCTCTATGTCTTATGCTTCTATCTATCTCTTCTCTCGTCTATTTCTGCTCATCGATCGCATATGAATGATAATATACCTATTTTAGTTAATTGTTAGAATAACACTATGCTCAATAGTGGAATCTATAACGTTTAATTCACTTAATATGGTGATTGGAGGATAATTCCAACATTTCTGGGATATGGAGGACAGGTCAATTTGGCTGAGATAGATAGCAGTGTGTGGTGTGGTGTGTGTAGTGATGTGGTGAGTGGTTATATAAGTGATAATAAAGACATCTTGAAATAGTCAAAATATATTCGCATGGAAATCTTATCTCTCTGTTGTTTTCGCGCTTTTCTGTGTGAGATTTGGACTTTGCAAATTTGTCTTTACTTAAAGAGGGATCAATACGTTACCACTGCGCGCATTCTAGTGGGCCCAGATTTTTTTGTCCAGGTTTAAATATACTTGGCTCGTCGGCGTCGTTTTTTTTGGTTACTGTTTTGTTGTATTTTGGAATGTATGAAGTGTTGGGTGAATATTTGGCGATTCGTTCATTTCGGAATAGCTTTTACGTATCAGTCATTTTTATGTTTGTGACCTATAATACAGTTTAATTCTTTTCTTTGTATATTGTTCTATGGCAATCTACAATCGGTTTCAAAAATCTTTTAAACATAAAGATTCTTGGTCGTGATACGTCAAGACGATTTTTCTGTGGACATGCTTTTCTTCCGGTGCAAGAGCCCGGTAACCTGAGTGGAGATTATGTGTTACAAAAACTCTGTCAGCAAACGCTTTCGCTCAGCGGTTGGCAAGAGTGAATCACAGAAGAAATGAAGCATAAGTCGCTGATGAAGTGGGTTGCTTTCATTAATAAGAGGCAGGTATTCACTCTATTATATCTTACCCAACACGGAACTACTCGTACCAGATAATAGGACAATACAACCAATGAAGCTGGTCCCTGCTTGTGGTCACATCCCTACTGTCTCCACATATCGACGCTGAAATCTCAAAAAAGTAAGATGCCATATGTAAGTTTAACGTCTAGTTAGGGCAGGTATAATCCCAGGACATGTCGATATAACCCACATGCAGGAATATGTATCACTAAGGACCAAAATAAGCTGGTCCTCCTTTGTGGATCGACATCCCTACTTCTCCACATAGGTGAATCAAAAAAGGTGCAGTTTTGGTTTAGGGCAGGTTTCTTAGTAACCATTACAACGACTGCAACGATGAGTTAATCCATACATCCGCAAATAAAGCTTGCCCTCTGTGAAATGCATCCCTACTTCTCCAGCCTAATGAGTGGAGAGTTACAAAAGAGGTGTATGCCATGGCTTGTCCATTATTAGGAGGATACAGGATATAATTCGGGACAACATCATATAGGTGTAACTGGAAAACGATGTACAATACATCAAATGAAGCTGGTCTGCGTCGTTGGATTTGACCAGATCCTCGCATACACTCTTCAACATAGTAAGCCGTTTCTATTATATGAATGTTCACCCGATTGATTAATCCTCGAATCGAGGTGCAATGTATCTCTGACCTGTAAAATTCTGTTTGACTGTTCTTTGAGCCGTTTTATTCACTACAGGAAATTGGGGCACCGCTCTCCTTGTCACTTTGCACAGCACTCAAATTGTTTTTGTCCACGTTTTTCAGCCTCATGGAAAGACATGCGACCCATCACCGGTATTTTGATCACCTCTAAGACACACAACTACATGAATAGAAGCATATGGGCTTCCCAAAACGCGCTCTTTATCATAACCAGATATATTCAGTATGTTTTATCAAATGGATGAGACAGGGACTGGAGGGGAAACAATAATATCGCGCGTCCGGGTCGGCAAGACAAAAGATTAATGGAAAAATGTGCTTGTTGCTCCCATTAGATTGCGAGATAATTAATTATAAGATCTTTATGTAACAATGGCGTGATATGAATGTTCTGCGCAGCATAGACAAATGCGTGTGTCTGATGCAAGCCGTGGAAGGCTAGCGGAATGGACAGTAGCACTCGGCAGATCATTGACAAAAATGGACACTTACGGGCTGTGACATAATATTGATGGAGGAGAGAGAAACACTGAAATACAAAAGAGCTAACGTCAGAAATTTTGCTGACTGGAGATACAAAAAAAAATTCCCCTAAGATGGAAGATGAGGAAAATGCATAAAGATGAACAAGAGGACGCATGCGTAGCAAAATAAACTGAACGACCTGAGATGTACAGAGGGATAAAGATTATCGAAGGAAACCAAAACAAGACAGAGAACTATCCAGTATTCGTCATCTTATTGTAATGGTGATGATGTGTCTGACTGTCTGTTACCGAAACTACGTCACCACTGTCACAATCCCCTTAGTTATTTACGTTATATGCCTAAGTGTCATTAAATAACCATTATCATTGTTTAACTTTAATAATTATCTTATTTATTAACAATTTCTCTATCAAGTTCTAGCTGAGATATATTTGCCTCAAAACAGCCCATATTATTAATGTGTTTAAAATCGTACAATGTGTGTTATATATCATTAAGAAATAAATGTTTACATATTATATAGTATGAATAATATGCATACTGGTTTTAAGAAAACATGTTTAATAAGTCATAAATACTTGCTGTTATTGATTTTCAATATTTTCGCTTTATTCTCAAACATATTAAAAGCAATATTTTATATAATCTTATATTGAAATCAATTACAATAAAGTAAAAATATGTGTAATATTTTTTGTATTCTTATTTAATTTCTCTAGAATTTCTAATTCATAATGATATTTTATTATATTAAAGCTAGAATATTTATGCCCAGAGGGCACATATTGTTGCTAGTTAAACATATTTATCGTTTTTATACACATTTTTGTTAGTTAAGATAATTGAGACTTATGTACATTAAACAAAAATAAATATATTTATTATATTACATAAAATAGAAAAAAACTCGAAGTATTTCAAAAGATGAGTATTATTCTGGATGATGAAGTCGATCTTATAATATTACAGAACACATTATATAAATTTAGATCTTACTAATATATTAATTACATTTGTGTCAATAAGTCTGGTGATATTTTTATGCTACTTTGAGCGCCTTGAACTAGTGGTAACAATATTAAAGCTCCGAAACTACGCTTGAACTCAAAGTTATCGTCTGATGATGGCTTTATTCTAGAATAGATAAAAAAAACACCTGAACAAAGCTCCAGGATACAGTGACCTGAACCTTATGTTTATACATACCCCAATAAAGATGAGGACAACAGTCCGAAATATTATACAAATCAAGCCTAATCTAAAAAATACAGACAAGTGAAAAATGTATTATCATGTGAATTTGGCTCAAGTGGACTACAGATTGGAAATAAAATATGAACGGAGATACCATTTTAGCGAAAAGATACACAAATATCTGAAGAGAGGAGCAAGGGTCGCGGGGAAAAGAAGACAGCCGTGATAACATTTGTACCGGGGGTGGCGGGGGTCAAAGTTTATTTACTGAAATGGGGAGTCCCCTTAAAAAATTGTGATATTGTAAAAAGTATATGTTACCTCTAAAGAAGGTGGCTTCATTCCTGAAATGAAATAATCAAGCGAATACATGGTACTATTATTATTGTTATAACTTAGAAAACCTCGTTTAATATGGTATGTGTGTTCCGATAGACGTTTAGATAAGGATCTGGAAGTCTCGCCTACATATTTTTTGTTACAATTTAAACAATCAATTGTGTAGACTCCACCTTCGGAATGTGTGTGTTTATGATAATTTTTTTTCTGTAAAATTACTTTGACTGTTTTAGTGGAGTGAGTGACTGTTTTAATACCTATCTCTTTTAGGTTTCTATTTATTTTATCAGTGATAGGGTTATTAGGAAGTATGATATACCTATCAGAGTCGTTATTATTGTTATGCTGTGTGTTATTGGGAGATGTAATGTTATTTTTTCTACTGTGTATTTTAAATGCCTTTTTTTTTAGCACGGTGTATGAAATTTAAAGGGTATTGTAGTTTAAGAAAAGACTTTTTGATGATATTAAATTCTTCATCTAAATGTTTCTTATTGCATATCCTAAGTGCCCTCAGAAAGAAACCTATTATGATACCACTTTTTATCTTATTGTTATGGTAGGAATAGAAATGGATGTAGTCATTTTTGTTGGTATTCTTATGATAAGCTTTGAATTCTAAAGTGTTGTTATTGTTTATTATAAGTGGGTCTAAAATGGTAAGGTGTGGTTATGTTCGAGTTTATGAGTAAACTTAATGGAGGGTTCAACATCATTTAGTTTGTCAATAATATTAGTTAAATTACAGTTTTTCGGGTAAATGAATAACGTGTCGTCAATATAACGGAAAAAATTAGAGTTATTATAGAACTTAACCATTGTAGTTCTCTTTTGACAATAACAAAATAAATAAGATTATTCTCACCAATCATCTTATTATAATGGAGATTGTGTGTTTTTCTGTCTGTAACCGAAACTATATTCCTACTCAAGTCACAATTCTCTTAGTTATTGACATCACATTCTCCATGATTTTATTTTTATCTAAACCTCAATTATTAATAAAATTGTCTTACATTATTAATACTGTTAACTATGTCTACATACTGACAACATGCAATTATATTTATATATATACACAAAATAGCGGTTTACAGTGTGAACGGGATGGCTAATTTTGCATATTAATATTAAAAAATCGAATTTAATAAACATGTGCTTAGTATTATTGATTTCTAACTGTTTGGTTTTTATTTTAATGAATATAAGCAAAATCTCTTCAATGAATCTTAAATGAAATCCATTAACAAGATAAAAATAACTGTCATTTTATTCTTTACTTCCTCTTATAACTAAATACTTAAATTAGAAAAAATAACAATGAAAGACGAGAGTGATGGAAGAGTAAAGTTTCAGTTGTTCCATTTTTTATTATACTCCCTCTGTTTCAAATCTTTTATTATACTCCCTCTGTTTCAAATCTTTTTATCTGTTATTCTTATTTAGTTTCATTAGCCTTTCTAATTTAATACAATATTTTATTACATTTAAAACTTAAATACTTGCACCCGGAGGGTGCATATATTTGCTAGTTATTCTAATAATTCTATTGCAATCTATTAGATTTCCATTTTTCACAGTTGGATGAGCTGTATATCTTTATTAAATTATAAAATGACTTGATTAGTTGTTAAAGATAATAGAAATAATGTCATTGTGACATGTATTAAAACAAATAGTAATGGTTTATTATAAATTATTTTGATTTATTATCTAGACTAGCGAATATATGCACCCCCCGGTTGCAAGTATTTAAGTTTTAATGTAATAAAATATCATATTAAATTAGAAAGGCTAATGAAACTAAATAAGAATTCAGATAAAAAGATTTGAAACAGAAAGGGGTATAATCGAAAAATAGAACAACTAAAACTTACTCTTCCATCACTCTCGTCTTTCATTGCTAAATTTTCCTAATTTAACTATTTCATTAAAATAGGAAGTAAAGAATATAAATGACAGTTATTTTTCTTGTTAATGGAGTTCTTTTAAGATTTATTGAAGAGATTTTGCTTATATTCATTAAAATAAAACCAAACAATTAGAAATCAATAATACTAAGCACATATTTATTAAAATCAAAATGTTTAATATCAATATGCAAATTAGCTTTCCTGTTCACACTGTAAAACACTAATATTTGTTGTATATATATAATATAATTGCTGCTATTAGTATGTAGATATGGTTAACAGATATCAATAATGTAAATAATTTTTATTAATAATTGAGGTTACAATAAAAATAAAATCATTGAGAATGTGTATGTAAATAACTAAGGGAATTGTGACTTGAGTAGTGATATAGTTTCAGTTACAGACAGACAAACACACAATCTCCATTATAATAAGATGTACAAATGAATTATTTCTACTAACAAATATATGCAACCTCCAGGTGCAATTATATAAGTTTTGATGTAATGAAATATTATATTAAATTTTAAAAATCTAATGAGACTAAGAATGCATATGAAAAGATCTGAAACAGAGGGAAAATAACCGAAAAATAGAACAACTGAATCTTACTCTTCCACAACTTTCGTCTTTCATTGCTAAATTTTCCTAATTGAACTATTAAGTTAAAATAGGAAGGAAAGAGTGAAATTACAGTTTTTTTTGTTAATGGATTTCTTTTAAGAATTAAGAGAATATTTGCTCATATTTATTAAGATAAATCCAAACAATTAGAAATCAATAATAATAAGCACATATTTATTAAAATTAAAATTTTAATATCAATATGCAAATTAGCCTTCCCGTTCACACTATAAACCGCTATTTTGTTGTATATATAAATATAATTGCATGTTATTAGCTTGTAGATATGATCAACAGTATTAATAATATAAAAATATCAATAAATGAGGTTTAAATAAAAATAAAATCATGGAGAATGTGATGTAAATAATTGAAGGAATTGTGGCTTGAGTAGTCATATAGTTTCGGTTAAAGACAGAAAAACACACAATGTTATGCTTAAGTAATAGGTATAGGGGCCCGGTTAGCTCAGTCGGTAGAGCGTTCGGCTAGAAACCACAAGGTTCCTAGTTCGATACTGGTCCTCGCCAACTCAGCGTTATGAGTAGCACAGGGATCTGTGCGGTAAAGTAAGGAGCTGATGGTAGATGTGGCGCTCCACCTCAGATGCTAAAAAACAATCTCCTTGGTCTAGCGCTATTGAAAAGGGGATATACTCCCTCGCTGACTGGCTGATACCGACTTTAGACTGCCCCGTCGACTTTTTTACTTTATAGGTACCATGAACGTTTCCCAATTTTTCATTAAGGGTACACCCTATTTCGGCATACATATCCGATACTTAAATTTTGAACACCCTGAATGTATTCACTCTTTCCTAAGAAAGCACTAGTGTCTTGGAGAGAGGATATACGCTGCTTGGGAAACTGGCAGTCTTCTCTACAAAATTTCCTCGGCCCTGTGTCGAGATCCGTACGCCTCTCCATGATTGGCCTGGACCGACGAATGCCTAATACCAATAAGACGATATTTTCTTATACTTACAATGATTAAAAGGGAAATCGTTGTGTGAACTCCATTTACAAAAGAGGATTTGTTCACATGAAATAAATGCTTTTGTCCTCATTAGCCTGCAGACTTATATGATTTACCCATACAGTAACCCCGTAAATAAAGACAACTGAAATTGACAAAGACAAGAGAGACGATGCGAGCCTGAATTTTGAAACTAAAAAAAAATGGAGGGTATGAAAAAGTTAAAAGCCTGAGTGGAATTAGCAACTGAAAAGTTCAAATTGAAAACAAAGGATTTTTGTTGAAGAAGTAGGAGAATAGAAGAGTAGAGAGAGAAATAAGGATGATAGACTAGTCGCAAGAAGAAAAAAAAGTACCTTAGTGTTATCATCGTCATCATCATCATCATCTTTATCATCATCATCATCATTTAGAAGCAGAGAAGGAAAAACTAAGAAGAAAAAGAAGATTGACGCCGAGTAATTGCTACGGGCGCGTGATTTATTCAATTAACAGAAATTATTTCCGCCCTCAATTTTTTCAAGTTTTTTTTTCCTTCCTCTTCCGACATTGTTTCCATCATTTTTCAAAGTAATAGCTTTGTCTTAGGTAAAGTAAATAAAAAGACATGTAAATTAGTAAAATAATAATAATAATAATAATAAATAATATAATAATAATAATATAAATAATAATAAGTGTAGGATGTGTGGAGACAGAGATGAAACGGTTTATCATGCGCCTGAGCGAATGCAGCAAACTAGCACAAAGGGAGAACAAGACTAGACATGACTGATATGGAAAGGAGATCCACTGGGAACTGTGCAAGAGATTAAAATTTTATCGTACTACCAAATGGCATATGCACAAACCTGAATCTGTCCTAGGAATGAGACTTATAAAATTTTCTGTGGTTTTGAGAAACAAACGGATCCATTAATCCCCGGAAATAAAGGAATAGTTGAATCTGACACCATCAAGCAAGAAAAAGTTTGTTTTTTTAAATTTTTAAAAAAAAATCATGTAGCTCGCAAGAATCAAATTCCGCGGAACCAAACTCTGCAGTTGATATCTTATCATAGGAAAAACACCTAGGAATTCCACCTTCTAAGGTAGTCTGCACCATTTTTAAATTCAACAAAGGAGGAAATCAAACAAAATGGAGCAAAAAACTAGGAAAATGGTGTCGATTTACAATGCCTACATCCGAGATATGACATAGACATACTCTATGCAGCAAGAAAAGAAGGAGGAAACGAACTTTCCGGCATTGAGGATTACGTAGATGCATCATTTGAGAACTTGAGTAATACACAAAATAGAACAAGGAAAAACTAATTACAGCAGCCAATAACAGCAATTACAACATAAGGACAAACAGAAAAAAACAAAAACTAGAAAAAACAGAAAATGGAAAAAATAATATAATGGATACTTCAAGCGACAAATTGAGAGGATTTCATTTAGTGAAAACCTGTAAATGGCTACAAAAAGGAAAACACACAAGAAAGAAACCAAATCTTTTCAAATATAATTCCATAAGAACTACTTATAATAAAGCAAAAATAGATAATACGCAACAAATTCAATTTTTTCATTTAATGGACGAGACGAAACGCATAATCATATAAAATCTAATGCAGAAAACAAACGCAAAAGGAGTACAAGCCTAGGCATGACTGTGTGGAAAAGGTGATCCACTGAAAATTCAAAAATAAATTAAATGTTGACCAAACTACCAAATAGTATAAGCAGAAATAAAAACCCGTTCGAGAAAATGAGATGCATAAAATTCTATGGGATTATGAGATATAAATGGATTACCTTATCCCATTTAGAAGACCAGACCTCGTTTTAATTAAAAAGAAGAGAAATGTCATCTTGGGAATGTTACCATTCCGTTTGA
>CM042146.1:32033006-32053006 GCA_023376005.1 Doryteuthis pealeii
TGATGAGATAGAGAGAGTGAGAGAGAGAGATGAGGAAAAGAATAAGTGTTAAAATGAAAGGTGAGAAGGTATAAGTGAGAGAAAGACACAAAAAATTTGAAGAATTAATCACGTAAATGACTGATGTTCATCGCGCACTATGTATAACACACACACCACACACACACCACACACACAAGGTTGAATTATATAATAATATATGTTGTGTGTGTGTGTGTGTGTGTGTCGTAGTGTGTGTTGTGTAATAGAGAGAAAATGGAGATTAGAATGGAATAGATAGAGATTAGATATACAGATAGAAACGAGTGCAATGTGGTCAGTGAATAAATATATGTGAGAACATCAACGAATTGTTGCAATTAATTATAGAGGAAAGAATTCACCAAAAAAACGCCCAACAATGGAGAAAGGACAATAAGGAAAATGCAAAATGCAGTTTGTGAAAAAAAAGAAAAGATAAGAAATTCAAGAGAATTCGAAGGCGAAAACAAAGAATTCACAAGGATACCGAAGACAAAAACATTAATAAAAGTGGTTTAAATGAAGAAAGGAAAGATCGAAAGGAAAAACGAATAACAATTCCTATCCGCAGTTTTACAAACCCCCACCCTCTTTTCCCTTCCTTATTTTTTTTATACCTTCCGCTAATTCCCCACCATACTACCCTTCTCCTCACCTAACACCATAAGCGGTGTTTCTTATTAAAATTCCGGCTATCATTAACAATTAAGACATTCTCATTATAATATTAGCTCGGAAACGAATACTCTGCATATAAACTCATTAAAAAAAAATACTTTTTAAAAACACTGTTTTTCCTATAACTTATATGCTTAGTTGTTCTCGTTACTTTTGCTCTAGCGACTTTGGGGTGGGTAACTTTCCCCGCGCCTGTGCCACCAGAAATGTATTCAAACATAACCAACTATAGCAATAAACCCAGGGTATTTCTTTTTTATCTTTTTCACTAATTTTTTTTTTTCTTTTTTTTTCTTTTTTTTTTATTTGTTTTTTAAACGCGCCAATCATTGTTATTGACTGGAAAAATAAATAGGGTGTTGAATTGATACGCCTTTAGCGAAAAGCTGAAATGTATATTTAACTTTAAATCTTATTTCTTCGATTTTTTTTTAAAACCCTCATTTTTGTTTTCCTCCGCAAGAAAGATGAATGTACTTTTGTTAATTTTCCAACAATCGTTTTTCATAATCAAACTTTAAATTACCAATCGTAATGTATTATTAAGTTAAAGTACTATTTACATTCATACTGATAATAGAACACTTAATTTTGTCATGGATGTTATACTATAAAACTACTACAAAATATATATAATTATAATATAATATATATTATATATTATATAATATATCTTACATAATATTCTCCGCATACGCAGTTTGCACACAGCACACATATGGTAATATCAATAGCACACAAACAACTAAGATATATATTTATATATATATGATATATATAGTTTAGAACTCCAACAACGCGTAGTTTAGACATACACTCACACACCACACACACACAACAACACACACCACACACCACACACACACATTATATATTTATAATATAATATATATAGAATATTATTAATTAGCGAGACGAGCAAGGTATACGGAGTATTACGTAGATGGTAATAATATATGATATTATTAATATATATTATATATATATATATATTTGTGTTGATGATAGTGTATGTGTAAGTTGCTTATATTATGATTAATATATAATATATAATTATATATATATATAAATATTAATTGTATAATATATTATAAATATATATACATACACTACATCATTGCACACGATATATATAATATAAATTGTGTGTCTGTTCTGTGTGTGTGTGTGTGTGTGTGTGTTGTGATGTGTGTGATGGGTGTGTTGTGTGTATGTCGTGGCAATATATGGTATTGGATCAGACAGCGTGTTTTATGAGTCAATTCTAAAGGCTTATGAGAGGAAAGGTTCTGTTGGAGGGGTTATTGCGTAAGTTTGGGAGGATTACCCGGCAAGTGGTCTGAAAGATCATGCTATTTCTATGTATAATATAATGTGTGGTGTGTAATAATTAAATAATTATTTATATATTAATATTATATATATATATAAAAAGTATATATTATAATATCGTGTCGCCGTGTAATTCCAACAGGCTCAGTTAAAACGCCACGCCATATATCATATAAATAATAATATTATGATTAGATAGAGAGAAGAGAGATAGAGAGAGGAAAATTGAGAGAGAGAGCAGAGAAGAGGGGACGAGAAGAGGAGTGGGAGACAGACTAAAGAATTAAACAGAAGAAAACAGACTTTTTTTAAATGTGTGTGTGTAGATGTGTGTTGTGTGGTGTGTTGTAAAACTCATACCAACAACAACAGACGTGGCGATTCCTTTTTAAATCACATCAATAGATAACACATTTAGGGAAAATTTCCTCATATATCAAATTTCAACTTTATAATTTTTAAAATAAGAAAAATATCGTTTAGGATGCCAATACACAAATATTAATCATATTCATTTTATTTTTATTTCATTTTAAATTGAATATGGTTTAGCCAAATGAAGAAATTAATCCTATAATAAAATGGTTTCCGTTCAATAATCATTTCCTGATTATGACATGTAGGTTCCGTCTTTCAGACAAGAAGTTCGTCGCTTGTGAATCAATAAGGGCCGGTGTCCACAATCTGACGGAAGGTGTAAGATAACAATAAAGATGAGGACAAATAGTTCGAAAAATCCAAAATAATCCTTAATTTTTTTATATATTTACCTTTTTCTTTAATCTAAACAAAGTAAATGAATTGCAAAAAATAATTTTTTTGCATGAAATAACACAAACTTATGTTGTGACCATTCAATATACGCAACCAATCAACCTTAATCTTACTTAAATGGCAAATACTTTGTGACATACCAGTTAAGTTTGGTTAGATTTTTGGCATGTCAACCCTTGTTGGGTTTGTATAATTTATGAAAAATGTTTTTTATTTATTCATTTTTAATGGGTATTCATTTTTTATCTTATTTATAAAAACTAAATTCTATTTATATATAACCTCAATTTTTTAAACATGTTTTTATAGAACATCATTTTTTCTTCGTTATCTTACCACACTGTTAGTTGGGATTATCGGTCATATCAAACCCTAATGTTTGGGATATATTTTTATGCGAGAAGTGGAATATTTATGTTTTATTCATTTATTTATGGGTATATTCATAGATTATTTATTACTATATGTTTTTAAATTTAAAACTCAAATCACCAACCGATAACTCCACGAGAAAGTAAAGAAAGAAGAAAGAATGAGAAGAAAGAAGAAAGAAAAGAAAGAAAGAAGAAGAGAAGAAGAAAGAAGAAGAAAGGAAAAATTAGAATGAAGAAGAACAAGAAGATAGAAGAAGAGAAGAAGAAGAAGAAAGTTTATATACGATTTATTTTTTACCCATCCTTAATTAAATTCGGTACATACAACATTTTTTAAATTTATTATTTTTTTTCACCTTTATTTGTTAATTTACTCATCAACTCCAAGCCTTCGTTCGCAATTTCTCGAAATGTACGGAATACACCGCCTCGCTCTACAGAGTGGGGAGGTAAAGTCTGCTAGTCGGGTCTACTGTTCGATACGTAAAGTTGGCGACGACGATGATGGTTAAAGGAATGGAAATCCTGGTGGCTGAGCTGCCCAAGACAAGAAACATGTATTGTGCACCTTACTATAGGCTAGACCGAGGTGAATGGATAAGCCCCTCTTCCGATCAATCAGGTGGATCACCAGATGCAAACCCTAACACTATTATGTGCCGCAAAACCTATTCTCCTTAATGGAAACACCCCTCAACTCTTTATCATATATGTGCGAGAATGCGGTTGGTCTGAAGAGTTTTAATGGTGTGAATGTTAAATTACAATCTAGTTGTAAGTTCCAATTCTAAGAGCTCTAGATAGTTGGTAGTAGCCTGTATGAGGGAATGATCTACGCGCATGACGCCCTAGGAGTTACCGAAACTGAAACTTCAAACCCATCAGAGTGTTTTAACGTCATTACCATCAGCCACCGAATGGGCAGCCTTAGGTTTACCACTTCCAAATTGATCGTGAGGGAAGCTCTATCTATGGTGCGCATCATAGTCTAGACAAATGAGATAAGGGCCAAAGTGAGAGTTTATTGTATATCATTAGGACAGCTTACCACCAGAGTTACATACTTAACCATTATGAAGTAACTATAACCATTAAACCAGCAGGGATATCCATTGCAGTTTGATGTGGTAGGTTCACATGGATTCAGCATCATGCCTAACCATTAGGGACTATCCCGGCTTCCTGATCCTTCAGGATCAATACATAAATAATAAATTTATAACATCAGGAGTGGTTTCCCACTTTTTTACGTTATGGCAAGTTATAAGGAGAAGAACGCCAATGTTCTGTAGTTCTGTAATGATCCAAGTAAACAAAATATATCAAATCAAAATATGGATTAATTTTTCCAATTTTTTTTTAAATTTTTTTTTTACAGTTAAAAGAAACCCCCGTAATGTTAAAAAGAAATTATTAGTTTTAAAAATAGTATCTGATAGATATATCAAAACACAAAAATGTAAAAACCAAAGTCAGGGGATTTTTTATTTTATTCTCAATCTTATTTTTAATTAATTTCTTTTAATATTTTTAAAAATTAAAACTAAACCACTCGAGGAAAAATAGTTCTTGATGAAAGTTCATAGAATCTTTTCCGATTCTCCACAAGTTGGGTTGTGGCGCAATAAACTGAACTACACTAATGTAAGTTTTTTCAATTGCTACCAAATATCTAATCAATCTAACCGTTCTAAAATTGCAAGGCAGTTGTTATTCAAACAGAGTAATGTCACTTATACGTGTCTTTTTCTTATCAAGTAGAAGTTAAAGTAATCACAGGGAGATAAGCTTTATGTGTGCTTGGTTATTACTTATTTTTTTTTGTTTCATCCAGAGGTACCATCCAATTTGCCCTGTGAAATTTAACCACCGCCCCCCCTTAATATTTATACCCAATGAAAACTTGCATATAAGGTTAATATTATCTTGAATTTTTTTTCCATTCAAAAAGAAATACTTAAAATTACAAACTGCTGATAGATTTTAATAAAAAGAATTATCTTTCTGTGGAGGTGCATAGTTCGGATATATTTTAAAAGACCCATACCGAACAGCCACGCAGTAGTTTAACATACTATAAGTATCTAGGTCACCAGCACAAGACACACAAACAAGGGGGTCTTATTGTGGGGAAGGGGTCTTTATCTTTCTGTAGATGTGCAGTCGATATATTTGAAAAGCCATTCAAAATCGACAGCTACTAGAGTTCATACTTAGTCATGTATGGATCACTACCCACGACCAACAAGGGGTAAATCTTTGGGAGGTATTATCTATTCTGTAGAGATGCAGTCGGTTATTTAATTCTTAAAAAGCCTCCATCACCAGACAAGGCTCACGACGATCGGATACGATGATAAAGGGACGGATCAGAAAGGAATGTAAAAAGTAAAATTCGACGTAATGTCGGTATCAAAGCTCAAAAACATGAGGGAGTCTTCATCTCTTTTCACGAGCTCGTAGACCAAGGAGATTTGTTAAGTTAAGCTAAAATCATGGGTAAATATCATAGATCTATAAAAGATATATCATTCGACATATGTAATACTCACAAAACCATAATCAGAGGTTTTTTTTTCAGGCCGAAATTGATGCAAGGTACACTGTAATGAGGCATCACTGTGCATTGGACCTTGATCGACATTGCGTGATAGATAGAAAAATCTTTGATATCAATTAAATCATATTTTTTCTTACTGTTGCGCAGATTTGTAATGTTCCCTCATTACGATTGTATATTTATATTGTCATTAATTTCTTATGACATATGCTTTCGCTGTTTGTTGTTTGCGTGTTTAATGTGGAAATCAAATAATAATTAACACGCAAACGTCCATAATGCTAACGAGGATAACGAATTATAAGACAACGTATGTGTCCCAATGTTAACTGGATAAAAGTATAATAATATAATAATATATATTATAGGACATATATATATATATATACTATATATAGTATATTATTATAATATTTATATATTATACAATATATACAATACAAAATGTATAATATAGTATAACACATTATATATAATGGTCTATGATCAACTACATTGTATATAAGATATAGTAAAGTATACAAAGTATTTTTTTAATTAAAATGTAGATATAATTCAAATTGAGCATAATATAGAAACGTATTTACAACCCCCTAACAAATATATATTTTAGTATATATAATAGTAATATATAGTATATAATAAATAATATAATTACTAATATAATATATGTTGTGGTGTGTGTTGTGTGTGGTGTGTGTGGTGTGTGGTGTGTGGATGTGTGTATGATAACTAGAATGGATGTAAAACTTTAGAAGTACATAAAAATCCATGCAGTATGATACACACACCACCAACACAAATATATATATATATACTATATTTAAAAATAGTATATAATATAATATACTATAGTATAATAATGTATATAATATTAAATGCAAAATATTGACTGTCATCATCTGATATTAGAGTATATTCCATGATATAATATTAGCAAAATACTTGGAACCATCAACTAACTTTAACTAATGACAATGGTTATACTATAAGATAACTATTAACGATACAATACGAGTGTGTTGTTAAAACAAAAGAATCGAGATTTTTTAAAACATTTTTGTCACACATACTTGCTATTACTTGAAAGATAAAATACGGTTCCATTTGATTTGTTCATTTTCTATCTTATGATAATAATACAGCTTTAAAATTGGTAACTGATTTTTTGACACCAGCTGCATTCTGAAAAATTAATTGAAATGGAAACGTTTTTTTTTCAGAAACAAGGTGTTTCAAACTACAAAAATATTTGAAACGTTTTTGAACCTCACAATTGAAATATATGTATATAGGTATTATTATAAATACTCACTATAGATCTAAACATATAATATAAAATACGTATGAAAGAGTCAAGGAGAATGTAAAAAGTAAAAGAGAAAAATAGAGCTAATCAATATAATCTAAAATATAAGATATATTATAACTATAGTAATATTAGTTATATATATTATATATATAATATCATGTATATGATAATACATATATTTATTAAAGAGAAATTCATAGCACTTTTTGTTTTTTATATGAGAAGTGCAATTTCAAAAGTAATTGATCCTCAATCTGATGAGTAATGATTTTTGGGGAGCTATAAGTTAATTCCTTAGAGTCTTATATAGGCATCCAATTTTGTTCGAAAATAATTTTATTATGGAATTTTACGAGTCATTGAGTTCTCTTTCTTCTTTCTATGATTATAATTATATATAATATATATTAATATACTATATAATATCTTAATAATTATATAATATATACTGTATAATACATTATATAAATATATATATACTTGGTGGAGTCGTATCATATAATAATAGATATATATTATAATATAATATATACTAAATATATGTCTGTGTGTTTGTATCTTTGTGTAATTTAGGTGTGTGTGGTGTGATGTGTGTGTGTGTGTGTAGATGGAAAATGCTATTAAATATCTTAATGTTTGTAACTTATTTTTTTTTTTTGTACTCTACAACCAATTCACCTAGACAAATAGAAAGATAATTCAGGGCTTGGGATTACAATCGACCTTTTACCTGCTGACGGGAGTAAAAAACGCACTCTCAACAAAAAGATGACAATTCGAGATAATGAAGAATAAAACTGTATTACAGTGAATAGTTGGCCTCCAGATTCTGAATCTAAAGGTGAGCTTCGAGTTCAATTCTCTCTCAGTATGGCCAATTAACATTCTCAGATTAACTCTGACTAGAGTGTAATTAACAGATGTTAGGAGGTACCCGGTATATGAGTCAAATTTAAATCTATTATTAAAGTTATTAGTAATTAAAGATGATAATGATTCAGAAGATATAACTGTCTGTATACAATTATCCTCTCCGTGTATTATAGCAAATATTTGGTGCAATCCATTATATTGCAAACTTATAAGGAAATATGACTAAAAACTATATAAAATCAATATTATAAAAGAGAGTATTAATATTGGTGCTGTCTGTATGTCCTGCCATGATTGTTTTGTACAAAGAGACTTGATTAAATGCAAATTTTATAATAAAGCAAAATTGGTTGTTTGTTTTTTATTTTGGTGGGGGGGTTGATGGGCATATCAACTCGATTGTCGAAGTCAATTTAATGCATGAATCCATTACTTTTGATAAACAAGTTGCAACCAGAACAAATGGTATGGTGTGGTTTAATTACCATACTGATTTTAATAAAACCTGTAGGGATTTATTAAATACTATACGTTGTTTTTTATTCGATCGCTAATATTGTTTTTCTACTTCACAATAATTGAAATCAAATCTATGAATGATTTAATATGAAAACAGAATGAAAATAATAATAGTTAAAATAAGTAATCTTATTTATAATGGTTTATTAT
The DNA here is from genome assembly GCA_023376005.1 of Doryteuthis pealeii. Lineage (NCBI taxonomy): Eukaryota > Metazoa > Mollusca > Cephalopoda > Myopsida > Loliginidae > Doryteuthis > Doryteuthis pealeii. The sequence goes on from CM042146.1 coordinate 32,041,600, forward strand.
TAAATATCAGTAGTCTTCTAATTTAATTATAATTTCATTACATGCAAGCATTATACACGGAGAGGGTGGCATGTTTCTTGGCTAGTTCAAATAATACATCTTGAAAGTATCAAACTGAGACACAAAAGAAACTCTTATTGGTAATTTCGCACGTCAATTGTTCTTGCTGAATAAACGGGCAGGCACAAAGACTTATTCGGTCAGGAGAAATATATAAAGGCAAAGCAACGTGAAATATATACAGATTGCTGGTGTAATAAACTGATATTAATTGATCTGTAAAGGACGTTGGCAGATTTTTGGAATACATTTCCACGAGTATCAAATCTTGCAAGAGCATCAAATATTACAGGACTAATAGAAAACAGCATAAGTGGCTATAAATATCGAGAGAATTCTAATGAGATATTGTGTATAAAGAACACTAAGATCTAAGCGACGGCTCTTCACTAGCACATACAGACAATTGACAGAATGCGTTCCAGTGCAATCATTTGGTACTGACAAAGGTTTTGGGACTGACCAAACCGGTTGAATCGGAAAGGGAAGCACTATTCCCACACCATAATCTAGCTTGAGTTAAAGGGCAAGTGGAAGAGTTGTCATGCCATATGACTTTTTGGATTCATTTTCCACGAGTCCAATGAGTTCGCAGAATTGCAATTATTACATATATAGAAACAAGCGTTGTAGCTATTTTCAAGAGGGTTGGGACAAAAGTTATCATATAAATTCAGAGAAACATTCTATGGATTTGTTTAAAGGAGTTTTTTTTAAATTCGAAATCCTTCAGTGTGGGACCCTTCTCCCTAATGTGACATTACCATCTCAAATTTCTAGGGGGATCTTTATTAATCGTAATACCTATTGAACCCATTAATTCCTACGAGGAATCATAGTTTGTTTGTTTTATGTTTTATTTAATCTTGGACAGCTGTTTGTTCAAGTGGCCTGCTTCTACTAGCTGGAGATAGGTGGTGAGCAAGTTTTTATCCGTGCAGGGAGACTAACTAATCTATAAGGAACGAAGAGACGGTATTATGACTATTACGAACATAAGTAATTTCTGACAAGATTCTGCGTAGTGACGAAATTTTGTCCGTCCTTGATAATTCGAGATTATTACACAAATTTTACAGATGAATGGCTGGAGGCTCCTTCTGTGATCCTTGTCATATCTCTGAAATCCTACATGAAAAGAACGGAGCAAATTAACGGGCAAGTATAATTGGAAGCCACTTTTTATTACCTATTAGAAAGGAACCGAATATCAGACCTGCGAAATGCGATTCGTAACAAATTTCAAGTGTGATTTGTATCTAATACGAAGAACATATTTATAAGGCTTCAAGATGTGAAAGTTCCGATGATATCAAGGGCAACATAGAATTAGGGCCCGATTAGCTTATATTTGCCTTTTGTTTTTATTGAGTCTTCACTGGAGAGAACACCAACCCAACGGCTTTAATATGGTCTTAGAAGCACATTTAGACATCGTTTTAACATAAAGAGAAAATTGGCTTGAGGCGAAGGAAAGTTTTTCCAAGTGTATCGCATGCATTAGAACTAGTCGCATAGTTCTTTTACTTTATTCACCACTTCCCAAAGTTCTTGACTACAAATTCTAGTTCTTGCATTAGTTATAAACAGGCCACGTATAAGACTATTCGATATAAAAGTAAGAGGATTTTAATAAAAAAAATTCTGTTTATGAGATATTCTATACTTATATGTATAAGTCTTCCCTCTCTATCTCCCTTAGTTTAAGGTTCAACTAAATTGTTATAAGGAGATTAAGAGTCCTCAGTAATAAAAAAGTAGAGAATTATGTTATATTATTTGATGAAAAGAATATCGTTGAAAGGGAGAATAATACAGTTTAAGATAAATACATAAAAAAATTGGTAAGTACTGGAAACATATAACTTGCATATGATTGATATCTATTAACAAGGATAACATTGAAAGAATATTCTGGGTAAATGATTTGCATATAACCGTATGCCAAATGATATGTATAAGAGAAGTAACTTCAAAGATAGTAGTATCAGTTTTGATCCTTGCCTGTTTGATTTCTGTCAATGAGGAAATCTTTCGGGTAACCATTCTAGGCATTGTGTTTAAATGTTCTCTCCATTTTCTGTGGTCCATTTTCAATCACTGCAACTTGGAAAAGTCTATAAATATAGTAGTGATTTTTGGCTCATCTTATACCTGAGGGGCAGGGTTAGGTCAGTCGGGTAGGAGAGCGTTCGGAATAGAAACCAACATGTTCCTAGTTCGACACCGGCCCTCGCAAACTCAGCGTATGAGAGCACAGGGATCTGTGCGGTAAAGTAAAGAGAGATGGTAGTGTGTGAGTGCTTCACCTCAGACGCAAAAACAATCTCCTTGGTCTAGCGATAGTGAAAGGGGGATAGACTCCCTCGCTGATTGGCTGATACCGACTTTAGGCCACTCCGACTTTAGGCCACTGGAATAATCCAACAGCCATACAAAAATTCACGAAGCAGCCAACCAAAGAGGAAAGAGTTGACAAAAAAAGGTGCTTCCCTTAAAACCTTCCAATCTAATTTCCATCAATTTATCTTTACTAAAATTCCAATTGTTACGTGGCGAGTATGTAGTAGCCAGACTTAAGAAACCACAACACATGGGTATAGTAGGAGTTTTGACTTTATTTCTCTTATCGGCTGTACGTGGTGGGCGGTGAGCGTTGACAACGACTACTACTACTGCTGGGATGTGAGGTAAAGGGGGCTGGTGGGTCCCCCAGCCGTTGGCTGCAATGGACCGTAAGCGTCTTGTCGCTTCTTGGTTCTCCGTCCGCTGTCTCCTGGTCTGACTGACTGACCTGTCGGCTCGAACCCTCGTGCCTTTATATTGATAGGTACTCCTACGCATCTTATCTTTTGATCTGATAATGGGCATTTGTTATATATTTCTTTATCTTCTGCCTGCTTCTTTGGCCCTGGAAGCCTCACTTCCGTTTTTTAACTTCTTTGTTTGCTTTTACCGGGAAAAAAGTCCTTTGTCATTTTTCTCGTTTTTTCTTTGTTTAATTTAACCGGAAATTCCTATTTACGTTTGTACAATATACAACACAATTACGATTATCAATTTCAAAAGCACAGAAATTACCTTACGGGCTTCCCACTTACCTTCTTTCTGCAGCCCCGATTATTATGACTTCATAAATCCTTGGATTTTTACTATTTCTCTGATTCTTTGAGATGAGGCCTGATAATTTGTATTATTTGCATTATTAACATATTTATTGTTATCTACACATTGTTTGGGTCGAAGTGGCATCCGGCCTTCTCCAGGTATTTAGTCGTACTTGGGAACCTTCTATTCGAACTCGGGGACCTTCTAGTCAAACTCGGCAAACTTCTCTACTAACTCGGGAACTTTCTTGTCGAATTCAAGAGCCCTCATGTCATAATCGAGAGCCTTCATTAAAGTTAGAACCGGAATCCTTTATTTATTTCCGAAGAGAAGGTTCCCGAATGCGACAAGAAATAGCCGAAGAAGGCCCCAGGGCACATTGGCCGAAACATAGTATAGATAACAATAAAGATGAGGACAATAGTCCAAATCATCCAAATAATACAAAGGATTTTCATATTTTCACTGGCTGTGTTCTGTTTAATTCGTTCATATATATCAATTTTTCTATTTGAACTTTAAAAACTTCTTCCCACTTAAACATACGACAAGAGACACACACTATTTCGAGCTGTAGACGGTCGTGTTGATGGTGACTTGAGACAGCCCTGATCCTAATTAGTGTTGCAATTCTGTTCATGGTTATCTATATATTAATACTCTTGTTCCTTATTCTTTCAACCGTTATCATCTTGTAGAACCCTCTGGTTAAAGATGAAACCGTCCAAATCGTTCAAGCAAATAAATAAATAAATAAATAAGCTAATAATCGGGAAAAGCAACAAAAAAAAATCGTGAAATATAAAAAATGTAAATCCTGATTATCTAGCATTGCTTAGCGACCGAATTCTTATTTTTATGAGTGTCGTCACCGCAGCTAAATAATGTGCCATTCCGTCTCTATTATAAAGAAAGAAAGGAAAGAAAAGGGTCATGCTACACAGAAAAATATAGTGAGAAAGAAAGAAAATGAAGAAAGTGTAGGGAAAGATAGAGAGAGAAGATGAGCGCATGGTAGCGATAACGCAATGAAACATAACGAAAAGATGAAAAAGAATAAGGGAGAGTGAGAAAGTTAAATCAAGATTATTATACTTTTTACATATATTGAACTATTAGCAATAGCTCTTAAGTAAACATATCAAACGTTGTAATAATTAAATTATCATAATGTGGTATATCCATAGGACTTGCTAGTTTTTTTTAAATACTTATCAATGTCTTTAATATCCTATAATGCTTGCTGCTTGTGCTATGGTCGATTTGCTTCCATTGTTTATTTGTTTGTTTTTTAGGATTTGTTTTTTTTTATTTGTTTTCTTTTGCGGAGTGTCTCTGTCTTTGTCTAGATGTATCTTGGTCGGCCACTTTCTTTTACCTATAACAATGGAAAACAAAATCCAAGATTTGATTCGAAAACAAAGATTTTTTTCTTCTCTTCCTTAAAAGCTACTCCACGGAACGCTACATTGAACGGAACGGTAATGGGAAGGAAGAAAAATCATTGCATTTTCTTCCTTTGCCCAAAAGGTGAGTAAGTGCAGTTAAAGATTTTTTTTTCTTTTTCTGGCACTGAAACAATATGATAACAAGACTGGTAAATATTGAAGGTGCGTTTACGCCAAGATTACGTATATGTTTGGCCTTTAATAATAATAAATTTGCATAAATATTTAGAAAGGCACTTCTTGGATTTTTGTTGGTATTCATTAAAGTACACAATACTTCCCATATTTTAAAAAATGCTTCTAATTTTTACAAAACTTTTATAAAGTGAGATATCATGGAATAAAATATTCCACACAGCATTTCTAGGATACGTTCGTATTGATTAGTACATACTAGCATGACCTGTGGATATATTACAGTATGATGATTTAATTATTACAACGTTTGATATGTTTCCGTAAGAGCTATGAAAATAGTTCAATATGTAAAAAGTATAATAATCTTGATTTTAATCTCTCTCTCTCTCTCTCTCTCTCTCTCTCTCTCTCTCTCTCTCTCTCTCTCTCTCTCTCTATCTATTCTATCTATCTATCTATTGCTAGATGAGTGAATTATATGCTTGCTATCGTTTCTGCCTATAAATAAGGCATTACACCGAGAGATGCCACAAATAGACTTTATGTATCAAGAAAAAAAGGAGGAAGAAATCTTACTAACATTGACGATTGGGCAGGTGCGAAAATCCGAGCATTCGAAGAATACACTAAAAGGTGCAAATAAAAACTAAGTACCGTTACCAATAACAGCAACTGCAACAAATAGACAAACAGAAAAACATAAAAAACTAGAAAACAGAAAACGGAAGAAAAATAATTATATGGATAGGGGGGATATTTGTCTCATACCCCACTTGTATGGACTGGGCACAAGGCCTCGTTTGTAACGTGGGCCCACCCACAAGCCGAAGCTCATGGGTGGGAAAGAACAAAAATTGCGTCCACTCCATCGGCATTCCCCCTCAAGGGGGCGCCTCAGGCACTGGGCAATAAACCCAGCCCTGCTCATAAAGGTAATGCCTGGAGGGACGGCCTCTGGGATCGACGCTAATAATTGTACTTTAACTCGGACCCCACTGGACCCCACCGAAGCCGGGTATAGAAGGCAAGTGTCAAAGCACAGATACTAGAACTACACTTTGATCCTTCCCTTCTACGAAAGGTAAGTATAATAATTATAAAATAATTATAAGGATAGTTCAAGCAACACATAAGAGAAATTGTCCATGAGAAGGCCTGGACATGGTTAAGAAATAGAAACTTCAACAAAGGAAGTGAATCTCTCATAATTACAGTTCAATACCATAAGAACAAAGTGAAAATAGATTACATACAACAGCACAGCAAGTTTAGGATATGTGGGGACAGAGATGAAACGGTTAACCATCTAATAAGCGAAGCAGCAAACTATTATATTCGAAAGTACCAGACCATGCATGACTGGGTGGGAAAGGGGATCGACTGGGAATTGTACAAGAAATAGAATTTTCACCATGATATTAATTGGTACGTGCTCAAATGAGGATCCGTTCTAGAGAATAAAACGCATAAAATTCTCACGGACTTGAAGATGCAGACGGATCACATTATGCCAGCCAGAAGACTATATCGAGTAATAATTAACAAGAAAAGAGAACTTGTCAACTAATATAGGTAATACCTATTGTAGTTGTTGCTTTTAGAACGGTTCACAAACTAGAGGAATTAGAAATCAGAGGAAAATTGAGACCATCAGCATTGTTAAGATCGGCTACAATACTGACCTGAGGATATTGTTGTCACTCAGACTCCAGGGAAAATCCACCAATAATAATGTGTCAAGAATTCTAAAATATTTTGCGGCCGAACGATAAAGGAAATTATTTCTTATTTTAATTTCTATTGTTTTTTTTTTTTTTTTTTTTTTTTTGGGGGGGGGTCGGAAAAGTTAAATAAACTTTAGAAACAATTTGACAATTGTGAGCGTTCGGCTAGGAATCACAAGGTACCTGGTTAGATACCGGCCCTCGCCAACTCAGCCTATGAGTGGCACAGAGATCTGTGCAGTAAAGTGAGGAGCTGATGGTAGGTATGGCGCTCAACCACAGATGCTGAAATAATGTCCTTGGTCTAGCGCTAGTGACAGGAGGACAGACTCCCTCGCTGTTTGGCTGATACCGACATTGGGCCGCCCCGACAATAACGTCTTTTATATATATATATATATATATATATATATCATCAAGACGCGCAGGCAGCACGGATCTCCATGACTCTTTTTCACCATCCGACCCTATCTGCCATCGATACCGGAAGATCCTCTGCGCAGCATCCAGTAACCGTTCGGGCTTTTGCAGGCCGACCTAAACTGGTGAATCCATGTGCAGGTGCCCATCGGATTACATCATTTCTTGGCTCTTCATTGCTTCTCTAGCAGTCTCCACCATGACTTGTTTGTCTAACCCGAATGGTTTGTGTGATTGAAGGCAAGTGGCCGTACAGTTTTTCTTTTGTGGGGATGCTGAGTTCAGGATTTGTTCAGGACGTCACGTTGCATCTTTGTGGGGTTCGGATCTAGTATTTTCTCTGATCGTTTCTTTAGAGTAGAGTCCCAATTGGTGCAGCCGTATAGTAGCAGTGACACGGCTAAAGCTTTAAAGAATGTTAGTGTATATACACACACACACACACACATATATATATATATATATATATATATTGACCAAGGTAATTTTTTGGAGGAGTCAGTGAAAAACGACCATACGATTAATTGCTTCCGTAGTGACAACCTCACCAACCCAGCACCTTGTATTATATATGCGCGTGCATGCGTGCTCCGTTCACGTCTCTTTGGGGGCGGGGAAGTAGGTTGGTCATTCCATACATCTATTCATTTTTACCTATAACTCAATCCAATCGTCTTCCCAGCCAATGTCGAGATCACGTGATCGCGGGTCCCTGCGTACAGACGCATAAAATATGTTCTTGTTAAAATAATAAAATAAAATCAACCAACTGCCTCTTCCCGCCAAATATCCTCGGCCCGCCAAAAAAAAAAAAAAAAAAAAAAAAAAAAAAACGAAAAATGCGATATTTTATTTTGTGAGGCAAATACTTAAAATTCCTAAAAGAGATTTTTTTTTCGAGACTTGGATTATTTTTTTTGTTTAAATATGTTTCATTTTTTTTATTTTTTCATTTTATTGTTTTTTTTCTTTCTTTTTCTTTCTTTTTTTTAATCTAATACAACTACTTCGAATTACGATTACGAGAGGGTGCCGAAAAGTTCTCAGGCATACTAAAGTGTAAATTACCTTGAGCCCCGATTTAACTGGACTGTGAAATGCCGAGCTTAGCTGATACATCTGAATACTCACTAAATCGTCCTGTCGGCAGCCTCCAGAATTCCATCATTAAGTATTAGGAATCCCCAGCCAGATTGCACCATTGGGGAGGGACTTACCCCTATGCAGAGGTGTTGTCGGAGTGTTCTACAATCCCATCTTACACGGCTAAGAATTGTGAATATAGAAGGTAAATCTACATACCTGAAAATAAATTAGAATTTTATAGACAGATTCTGAATTCTCTAATAATAATAATAATAATAATAATAATAATAACAACAAAACAATGGTAGATGTGACATATGGACAAACAGAAAAACAACAAAGACTAGAAAACAAAAATGGGAAGAAAAATAATTATATGGACACTTCAAACGACAAATTGGCGAGGTTGCACATGTAAAAACCTGGACATGGTTAAGAAAAGGAAACCTTAAGAGAGAAACTGAATCACTAATAATTGATGCACAGAATAATGCCATAAGGACAAACTATATCAAAGCAGAAATTGATAAGACCTAACAAAATAGTAAATGTAGACTTTGCGGTAATAGAGATGAGACCGTAAACCATGTACTATGTGAATGTAGCAAACTAGCACAAAGGGAGAACAAAACTAGACACGGCTGGGTTGGGAAGGTGATCCACTGGGAATTATGCAAAAAACTAAATTTTGACCACACAACAAAATGCTATATGTTCTTGAGAACGAAACGCATAAAATTCTCTGGGACTTTGAAATAAAAACGGATCACTTTATCCCAGTAAGAAGACCAGACCTAGTGTTGATAAACAAAAAAGAAAGAACTTGTCAACTGGTGTATTTTGCAGTGTCAGCAGATCACAGGGTGAAGCTAAAGGAAAATGAAAAAATGGACAAATATCTGGACCTTGCCAGAGAACTGAAAAAGTTATGGAAAATGAAAGTAAAAGTGATACCAATTGTAGTTGGTGCACTTGGAACAGTCCCAAAAGGATTGGAAAAGGGTCTGGATAGTTTGAAAATCAGAGGAAGGGTTGAAACTATTCAGAACACTGCACTGCTGCAATCTGCCAGAATACTCAGAAGAGTCCTGGAGACCTGAGGAGACTTGCTGTCACTCAGACTTTATTCTCTAACCGTAACCGGTTAGAGAATAAAGAATATTCGTTATAGAGTGACATTTGAAAAAGGGGGAATTTTTAATTTATTAAAATATATTGACTCGTGCAAAGAAAATTAAAGATTCTGTCGTTAATATATGATTAAAATTTGTTTTTTAATTACTGAATATGTATAAAATGATAATAAATTGAATACAATGTGCACATGAACAAACTCTAGACCGAAACACGTGTTGGTAATTCATATATATCTTTAATTTCGATAACTCTGACGGTAGGAAAAATAAACCAGGTATTCAGTTTGTAAATAAAGAAATGTACAAGCTGATATCTGGATTTTTTAAAGAAAAAAACAAAAACACTTGTACTGTCTGAAAATAATCATCGCTATCTTAATGAAATGAGGAAAAACACCGATGGAGTGTTCTAAGTTATATATGTTGAAAGTGCTCAATACACTACGTAAAGCAAAATTATATATATATATATATATATATTATGATAATGGTACACGGTAATAACCATAAGGATCTTCAGGGTTAAATCCACTGGATTAATCAAGATATTGATTAATTGCAGTTAATAATCATTTTTTTGCACGTGTGTATTTCTTTTTTTTTTTTTTTTTGCCTTATCATTGTGAATCTTGCATCAACTAACCATTGTGACCTGTTTCACCGGTAAGTCACCTTTTCCACAATACGATATATATATATATATATATATATATATAAAGGAGACTGAAAATACTTACATAGGTTTACCTAAACGGCTCATCAGGATAATTCTGACAGAATTATTCTGATGAGTCTTTTAGGTGAAAACTAGGTACGTATTTTCTGACTCTTTCAGGTCATCACACACACACACACACACACACACACACACACACGCACACACACACACACACACACACATATATATATGTGTGTATGTGTGTGTGTCTGTGTCTGTGTGTGTGTGTGTGAGTGTAGGCCCGTAGCATAATCTTTAGAGTCGTAAGAAATAGACTTGTTGATCCAAATTCAATTCCTGGACAAGGTTGTTTTAATTTCACATAGCGCTAATACCCTTGGGACAGGTATGAATCCAACTATACTCCCACCAGCTATTGATAAATAGTAAGACAGACTGGGCTCTGCAACCTTGGTTAGGTTCTGTGTATGAAAAGGAAAACTCTGAATTCAAACCTGTTAAACTCCACTAAAGAAATGGACACTGTGTCGCATCCTACTCGTGCGGATTTGGTTTGTTTTGTTTTGTTTTACGGCATATCAACCTCAGTGGGTAAGTAACCTTAAAGTTTTGAAATAATCAATTCTTAATGGATAATACAATTTTTTTAAATAATACAATTTTTTTATAAATACATTTTTCTATTTAATCCATAGATGGGACCCAAACAGGTACTACCACTCCGGGTCAGAGTGGACCAGGGAGCAATGGTAATGAAGGGGAACTCCACATTCCCCAAACCTCCAGAACTGGAACCTCACCATCAGAAAGAGTTTAACGTCATTCCCAGGACATGTAGACCCACAGCCACCGCCTTCTAGCACCCATATGATAAAAAAGGGGTTGGGGCTTGCCATACGGGCAATAGGGTTGGGAAAATCATATAGGTGCTAGGGATTGACATGACCAGCCGATTGATCGGAGGGGGCCTCTCCGACCGCCCGTCTAGCCCAAGATAGGGCCAAAGTGGAGTATTGCAAGTTATAAACTGCTCATCCACTTGGGCTCTATCATTAAGCATCACGGGTCGCCACCCACGGCCAACAGGTGGCCCCATTGGGGGAGTCTTACCCCTCTGCAGAGGTGCAGTCGGTGCATTCTAACGCCGCGGCCGACATGGCGGTACACGTGTGGAGGGGTTGGAAAAATATATGTGTATGTGTGTGTGTGTGTATGTGTACTACGCTGGAAATTACACTAAATTTGCACACGGCAATGAAAATACTTATATATATATATATCTATTTATCTATGTATGTATTTATTCATTTATTAGTCTGTTAAATAGCTGACAAATTTTGAATTCGCGCGGGAATTCGGAGGAACGGCTTTAGTGAATTCCCCCCAACCTCACTCCTTTAAATCCCCCACCCTTCGAAAATATACAGTGATGACGCGTCGCACCTGGCTGAGAAATATATGAACAGGGTTTGAAGGTTCATCAGATGGAAATGTCAATCGGAATTCGAGCCGAACCTTATTTAACCAAAAACACGATGGCGACTATAATTTCAACATCTCTCTCCAACTCCCGCCCCCCGCTTTATATGAGATGTGTATAAACTGAAA
>CM042146.1:32058006-32073006 GCA_023376005.1 Doryteuthis pealeii
AAAATCAATAAAATCGATCTATAGATTTCTCTAATGGCTGCTCAAACACGACAGAGTCCCACTTCATTAGCCACTCGAAGATAATAAGGACATTTATTTATTTTCCTTCTCTTTTTTTGGTTTTCTTTAGACAAGATAAAAAAAGAAAAGAAGATAATAATAAACTATAGTTTCATGATAAAATATTGGAAGTAAAATAATTTCCTTTAACGTTATGGTAATTATCTAATAAAATGCTTTCAAAATTTGCTAAAGGTTTGTTTACTTTCTGACAATATTGGAAACTGTGTTTATCAGTTAAACTCAGAGTTGATTGGCTGGTTGGTTGGATTTACGGCATATCAACCTGTTATATACTGACTTTTCACTACCAAATCAGCATATAACGTTATATACCCTTCTTACTTCTTACTCTGGTCGTCTATTCTTCTGTCCGGCTTTGCTTCTGATCGTCTATCATCTATCTTAGTCTTGTATATCTTCTAAGGTCTTCGTCTGGTCTTCTATTGAGGATTCCGGGTCTGGTTTCTGTTGGGGATCATTCCTTATCAGAAGCCCTGTGTCATTGTTAGTTTTTAGTAATAAACACAAGACTTCGATTTAGGTTTATTCCAAATCCCCACCCAGACAATTTGCGCAGATGAGGCTTACATGTTGCTAGCTCGGCTTCTAAGTTCTAACTGACTAACTGAGTTGCTTACTCCTTAAACCGGAAGAGGGCCTTCTATGGGGTTCCGGTTCTCACAATTCATCCCAGAACGCAAGGTCAGAGTGAGGTCACACGCTGTTACTCACTCTCAAGGCCATCAGCTATACTAATCGCCATTATGATTTCTACAATACCTTATAAAAGCATTAGGGATCCAATAATTATGTAACAAACCCAATGGTTCATTTTATGTCGAATGACGTTTGTTTTATTCATTCTAGATGGATACTCGATTTTTTAAAGTCAATTTTTTTTATTGTTTAAACGCATTTCCTTCCGTTTAACTCATAGACGAGAACCTAACAGGTACTATCATTCCCCGCCCTGTCGGCTGGGGCGTTAGAATGCACCGACTGCACCTCTGCAGAGGGGTAAGACTCCCCCAATGGGACCACCTGTTGGCCGTGGGTGGCGACCCGTGATGCTTAAGGATAGGGCCAGGTGGATGAGTAGTTCATGACATGCAATACTCCACTTTGGCCCTAACTTGGGCTAGACGGGCGGTCGGAGAGGCCCCCTCCGATCAATCGGCTAGTCACGTCAAGCCCTAGCACCTATATGATTGCCCCAATCCTATTGCCCTTATGGCAAGCCCCAAGCCCTTTTTATCATATGGGTGCTAGAAGGCGGTGGCTGCGGGTCTACATGTCCTGGGAATGACGTTAAACTCTATCTGATGGTGAGGTTCCAGTTTTGGAGGTTTGGAGAATGTGGAGCACCCCTTCATCACCATTGCTCCCTGGTCCACTCTGACCCGGAGTGGTAGTACCTGTTAGGGTCCCATCTATGGGTTAAATAGAAAAATGTATTTATAAAAAAATTGTATTATCTATTAAGAATTGATTTATTTCAAAACTTTATCGGCATTAAATGACCCACTGAGGTTGATATGCCGTAAAACAAAACAAACCAAACCAAACTATCATTCCAGGTCAGAGTTGACCTAGGAGTAATGTTGACGAAGGGGTTCTCCACTTTCCCGGAGCTCCAGAACCGGAACTTTGTTATCAGAGAGTTTAACGCCATACTCAGTACATTAAGAACATTCAGTCATCGCTTTCTAGTATATATATCATAAAAATGGCTGGGGCTTGCCATAAGAGTAATAAGGTTTGGACAATGACAAAGGGTTGACGTGACCAACCAATTCATCGGAGGAGACCTCTTCGACCACCCGTATTGCCTATGTAAAAGCCAAAGTACAATGTTACACGAGGGTTCCATCCTTAAGCATCACTGGTCTCCGCCATGGCCAGCAGGTGTCCCCATTGGGAGGGGGTGTCTTACCCCTCTGCAAAGTTGTAGTCGGTGTATTCTAAAGCCCCAGCCGAGAGGGCGTGAAACTAGAGTTTGTTCAAATAGCTTCTGATGGTAAGGGATCTAGGAACATTTTCAGTACCCCTTCATTGCCGTTACTTTCAGGTCAACCCTCATTTGGATTATTAGTACCTCTTATTGTCCCATCTATGGGTCAAATAGACGTGTTTAAATATATCTGTATTCGATAGGAGTAGGTGAAAATGAAATATTGTTACATAATTATTGGATCCCTAATACTTTTTTAAGGTAGTGTAGAAATCATAATGGCGATTAGTGCAGCTGATGGCCTTGAGGGTGAGTGACAGGGCTTGACCTCACTCTCACCTTGCTTTCCGGGGATAAATCGTAAGAACCGGAAGGCATAGAAGACCCTGTTACGGTTTAAGGATTTTAAGTAAGTTTCAGTCAGTTAGCAGGTAGGAGCTCGAAGGTGTAAGTCGCATTTCTAGGCGCATCTTGTCATCTGCGCAGATTGTCTGGTTTGGGGATTTACAAATAAAGTAACATTAACGTAAATCGAAGTCTTGTGTTTATTACCTAAAAACTAACAATGACACAGGGCTTCTGATAACAAGAAATCCCAACAAAAACCAGACCCGGAATCCCCAAGAAAGTCAACACCAGACGCTAGACCAGACCAAGATGATAGACGATCAGAATAGCAAAGCCGGCCAGAAGAAAATACGACCAGAGTAAAGAAGTAAGAAAAGGGTATACAACATTATATGCCGATTTGGTACTGTGAAAGCCTCAGTATGCAACAATAGTAACCTTTAACTTAAATTAAAGATGTTGGGTTATCTCGGTATATAAGGTCTGCTGGAAACAATCACTTAAAATTATAGACTTAGCGTGGTCACGTGGATTAAACCGTGCCAATCAACAGCTCGAATAAGCGGTTAGTTAATAATTTAATCGCCGATATTGAAAGCCGTTCATTTGCACGTTATTCCACATTGATGAACGGGCCTACAACCAAGGACATTGCTCAGCACAAGGATTTTACCCAACACTAAGGAACAACCAAAGGATCATACCCAACACTAAGGGACAACCAAAGATTTCTTCAAAGATAGCGCTCTGCTTAACACAAGGGATCTCCACTGTGTAGTGCTCTCACTTAAAGCCTAAAAATGACCACAAAACTCGTAACAAAACGGCCGGATTAGCTTGGTCCGTAGAGCATCTGCGTATTAATCGCAAGGTCCTTGCCAAATCAGCGCATGAGTAGTAAAACCTTGTTAATCTTATCTGATGTAAATCCCCTTGGAGCTGACAGTAGGTATAGCGCAAAAACCTCCTTGGTCTATCGCTAGTGAAAAGGGGATAGACTCCCTCGTTGTTCGACTGACAACGACAATAGATCATTCCGCTGACTTATTTTTACCTTATTCCGTAATTAAAAAAATGTACCATATTTTAATTTTTACCTTAACTTCTTATTAAGAGTTCACAAACTACTTTAGAGTGAACTCACAGATGGCACGCGGTGGACAGGAGCCCCCCCCCCAAAAAAAAAGAGCGGTTCAAAGACCATATTAAGACAACACGGAAGAAATGTATCCTCACACCTTCTAGTGTAGAAGACATGGCCTCCAATAGACAGGGTTAGCGAGACGCCGCCGCACAGGAGCTAAGCAGCTCAATAACGAAATAAACAGGACTGCAGAGCGGTGACGTCATCGTCGTCATGAACAACCAAATGTAGATGGGAATTTTCCCCTGCAAAGTGTGTGACCGCATCTGCAAGTCCAGAATTGGACTAATGAGCCACCAGAGGATCCACAACTAAAGATATGGAGTGACGTCATCGTCGTCAGCGACGAACTTCCAAAAGAAAGAAAGAAGACTTATTACGAATGTGCGATATTATTATTATAATTATGCCCCATTAGCAGGACCTGGGGATATACCCCAGTATCTAATTAATACAACGTTTGCTATGTTTAGTAAAAAGCTATTGCAAATAGTTCAATAAGTAAGAAGTATAATAATCTCTCTCTCTCTCTCTCTCTCTCTCTCTCTCTCTCTCTCTCTCTCTCTCTCTCTCTCTCTCTCAGTCATTTTTTCTTTCCTGCTTTTCATCTTTTCATTATGGTCGATTGAAACAAATTATCGTTATCGATTCCGCGTGCTCACCCCTCTCTCTATCTTTCCCCTACACTCTTTCTTTCTTTCTTTCTTTCTTTTTTCTTTCTTATTATATTTTTCTGTGTAGCAAGTCCTTCTTCATCCTTTTCTTTTTTTAAATACGAACGGAATGGCCCATTCTTTAGCTGAGATGACGACACTCATAAGAAATAATAATTCGGGGAATAAGAAACACCAGATAATCAGGATTTACATTTTTGCATTTTATTTTGGACGATTTGGACCGGCTCATTCTTACCCAGAGGGTGTTTCAAGATAATTATGGTCGTAAAAAATAGGAACAGGAATATTAATTATGTCCCATAATAAAGTCGTCCATTTTTATCGTATTAATATTTTTTCTGATTTCACTTATTTCTGCCTTTAATATTTGGCCTTTACTTTGTAGTGGGCTGTTTAAGCTTCCTTTGGAAAGGCACGAATACTTCTCGTCTCCCCTATCTATGGGAAAGTAGGAGGGCAGACTGGGCTCTGTAGCCTAAGTAAGGTGACCGTCCTAGAAGAAAAACCTCCGATTTGAACCCAGCTATAAAAAGTAAAAGTAAAGTCAGTGGGTCGGCCCAATGTCGGTATCAGCCAGACAGTGAGGGAGTCTATCCTCTTTTCACTAACCAAGAAGATTATTTTAGCGTCTGAGATGGAGCGCGAAACCTACCATCAGCTTCTTACTTTACCGCACATGTCCCTGTGCTACTCATATGCTGAGTTGGCGAGGGCCGATATCGAACCAGGAACAGTGTGGGTCTTAGGCCGACACTCTACCGACTGAGCTAGACCGGCTCTATAAAACAATCGAGTTTTTATCATGTCCTGGTCGTTGCAGAGGGGCTGGGTAAATATATTCTTTGGATTGTAGAATTTTTATCTGATCTTTATTGGTGATGCTGACTCTTTGTCTTTGCCCATGATAAAGCGCGCCCGTATATCGGTTATCGATGTAGGAAATTGAACCGACGAAGCGAGTTCAAATCCTGGACTAAGTTGTTTACGTTTCACATCAAAAACAAAATGAATTATCAGTCAATATATTCTTTTTTAAATATCAGTTCTACAAGAGTATTCTCTAAAATATTTACAACTTTAAATCAGGACCCTGTTATGCATTAACTGTACATTGTATGAGGGCAATCCCAAAATTAAGGTCTCCTAAATATTTAGAAATCACAGAAACATTTATTGTCTATTGTCAATGATGTTTACATCATTTTAAACTTTGAATATGTATCTTTCTCCACAAAATTGCCATTTTAGTGGATACATTTTTCTAAGCGCTGTGGCAGGTTTATTCGTAAATTTTTTAACGTAAAAGGTATTAAACAGATTGGTATTCCTCCCAATTATTGGAAGTGTATGGTGATTCATGCATGGATATCAAAAACATCGCTTATGGACTTTTGAGAGTCATGAATCCATAGTTATGTGTGTAGTGGGAGGTAAAGAGAATTGCCATGTGAAGCTACAGATTGAACTCACAACCTAGATGTTGTGAGTTGTGACTCTTGGTAAGCATGCTGTCACCCCCGATGGTTGAGTGGTTCGGTCAGCGAGGAGACATAAATGCCGAGGAGGCATAGATGTCGAGGCAGGGGGTAGGGATTACTGTTTTCAGCTGGAAAGACCGGTTGTCCGAGGCGGTTTTACCAACGACGCCTGTAACGAGTGAGGACTTGAAGATACGAAAGATTTTTCTGCATCAATGTGTACATAGTATGGTATATTGGTAGGCAACCAGTTTAGGAGAAGGAAAACTCTGAATTCAAACAGACTGCATTCCGCTTTGCATTTAATGCATACATATAGAAATTAACAATTTGGCTGAATTTTTTAAATGAGACTTGATAATTTGGATTATTTGGATTATTCGGTCTATTGTCTTCATATTTATTGTTATAAAACAATACAGATGTGGACAATATTCACAATAATCCAAATTAAGTATTATGGGAAATAGTGATCCCATTTTTTATATTCATGCAACGTTATAAACTGTATGAATATAAGTGAAGGCATGTCTAGATAGGAAAGTTGATCCACTATTAACTGTGCAAGAGACTAAAGTTTGACCATGATTAAGAATAGTATATACACAAACCAGAATGGTTCAAAGAAAGTGTAACATAGAATTATCTGAGATTTTTAGATACAAACTGATCACCACATGCCGCCAAGAAGATATGGTCTAGTTTTAATTAACAAGTGGGAAATAAGTCTTCAATTACCAAGCATCACCGTCCCAGCAAATCACGGCGAAAAATTAAAAGAACTAACATGAATATGCACCTCCGAGAATAAGTATTTTTTTAAATTTCAATGTAATGAAATATATAAAATTAGAAAGACTAACGAAATTAAATAAGAACCCATATAAAAAAGATTCCACTTATTTTAATTATATTTTAATTGTTACTATGTAAAATAATTCATTGGATTAATTTTAATACGTTGGAGAATAAAGCAATAATATTAGAGATCAATAACACTAAGTAATAATTTATTAAAACAGGTTTTGTTAACACCAGTATGTAAATTAACCACGCCATATATTATGTAAACCTTTATTTCTCAGTGATATATAAGACACATTGCAGGATTTTAAACGCACTAAGAACATGGGCTGTTTTGAGGCAAATCTCAGATTTTCATAGTGACATCATTTTGGTAAATAAGATTTATTCAGTGTATTAACGGTTTTGACTATAAATTAAACTAACAGGACCTGTGGATGTACTACAGTATGATTATTTAATTATTACGTTTGATATGTTTACTTAATAGCTATTGCTAAATAGTTCAATATGTAAAAAGTATAATAATCTTATTTAACTCTCTCTCTCTCTCTCTCTCTCTCTCTCTCTCTCTCTCTCTCTCTCTCTCTCTCTCACATTCATTTTTTTATTTCCGTCATTTTATTTTTCATTCTGTTCGATTGAAATAGATTTGTTTATCACTTCCGCGCATTCACCCCTCTCTCAATCTTTCCCCTCTCTCTTTATTTTTTGTTCTTTCGTTTTTACTCTATTTAATATAAGATAATCAGGATTTACATTTTGTACCTCATCTTGAACGATTTGACGGTCTCATTTTTAACCAGATTATAACGGGCTGAATATTAAGGAACAATAGTATTAGCATATAGATTTTCATTGATAAACTTACGCAATTTCTGCGCGTATTGTGACGTAAGTAGTGACGTAGTTTTCGTTTCATACAGACACCAAATCTCATTATAATAAGATTAACCGGAAAAGTTGACAATTATATCAATTTTAGATTATTTCAAAAGTCCAATGTTTGTGCAAACCTTGCGTACTCTTTAATCTATCTGGGTGTCCCATCGAGGTGTAAGGGTTAACAAGCTAGTCTTTCAGATCCATTACAACTGAACCGCAAAACGGAATAGCTGGTTGGTTGGTTAGTTTGTTGGTTGGCTGGTTGGTTGGTTTGTTGGTTGGTTTTACCATGTTAACCCTTGTTGTGTCATTTTAAGACATTCTTGTGGGATGTTTAGTTTTTCAACCACATTTTTAAAACCCATTTTTTTTTATCGATCTAGCCCATACATGGGATCCTAACTGGTATGGCCCACACTATAGAACTTGTGTCACATTCTACCCGTGGCGAACGAGTCGGGTAAATACCTACTCTTAAATTTATCTTGCGTACCCTTAGGAGTACCCCTGATCATGTTTGCAAATTCCTGTTCAAGAGTATTCGTATTCTTCTTCTTCTTCTTCTTCTTCTTCTTCTTCTTCTTCTTCTTCTTCTTCTAACATAACATTTAAATTATTTTCCCTTTTTTTCCTTCAGAAAACAATTCTTCTTCTTCTTCACTTCTTCTTCTTCTTCTTTCTTCTTCTTTCTTCTCTTCTTCTTCTTCTTCTTCTTCTTCTTCTTCTTCTTCTTCTTCTTCTAAGATGTTAACATAACATTTAAACTATTTTTCCTTTTTTTTCCTTCAGAAAAACAATTCTTCTTCTTCTTCTTCTTCTTCTTCTTCTTTAAGATGTTAACATAACATTTAAACTTTTTCCCTTTTTTTTCCTTCAGAAAACAATCTTCTTCTTCTTCTTCTTCTTCTTCTTCTTCTTCTTCTTCTTCTAAGATGTTAACATAACATTTAAACTATTTTTCCTTTTTTTTTTCCTTCAGAAAACAATTCTTCTTCTTCTTCTTCTTCTTCTTCTTTCGAAGATGTTAACATAACATTTAAACTATTTTTCCCCTTTTTTCCTTCAAAACAAATTTTCTTCTTCTTCTTTCTTCTTCTTCTTCTTCTTCTTCTTCTTCTTCTTCTTCTTCTTCTCTACATTCTTTTACTCATTGCTTCATGAGGTCTATTAATTCTTCTACCTTTTTTTTAACGACAGATGGTCACAGCATCTAAAATCGACGCGGACTACGCAACGGGGTTGAGGATGGGGGTGCCGTGGGTGCGGTTGTAGAGAAATTGTCTGATAAGCCAAAAAGACCAAGCAGCTGCTTATCCGATGAACATGAACTAAAGGAATAAATGATTGCCAAAATTTCCGGGCGACGCGCGCATGAAGAAAAAAAATCTATGAAATGTAATCCATATTTGGAAATATGTTATCTTAAATTAGAACGAAGATATTTGCTACTTTCTTTCATCTTCGATCCCAATGAGAAATTGTCAAAAAATTTTCTTAAATTTTTATTTATTTATTCCTTCTTTTTTTTATTATTGTTTTTTTTTTTAATTCATTTTTTTTAGGCTACGTAAAGATTTGATTCGCATCTGCCTTTGCTTTGAGGATTTTTTTTCTAATTTTGTATTTAGAAGATGCGTTTTTTGCGGGGTTTTTTTCTTTCTTTCTTTTTTTTTTATAGAAAAGACGGGAATTATTGAAATAATAAAAGAAAAATGGTGAGAAATCTAGGGAGTTCTTAATACTAAAGAAGTTCTGCGGCTTTTGGGTTTTAAAAGGAATCAGTGAGTTTAGTAGGTCAAATTCCAGGGGGGGGGCGGAAAAGAATAGCGTATAGAGGATTTTAAAAAAAAGAAGTTGATGAGAATATAGAAATACGAAAGAAAAAAGAAAGAAAGAAAGAAAGAAGAAAGAAAAAGACGGGAAAGGTAGACATTTTGAAAAAAGAAGTGTTAGAGGAGGATTTACAAGAAAGAAAGAAGAAAGAAAGAAAGAAAGAAAGAAGGGAAAAGGTAGACATTTTTAAAAAAAGAAGTGTTAGAGGAGGATTTACAAAAAGAAAAGAAAGAAAGAAAAGAAAGAAAGAAAGAAGGGAAAGGTAGACATTTTGAAAAAAGAAGTGTTAGAGGAGGATTTACAATTAAGAAAGAAGAAAAAAGAAAAAAAGAAAGAAAGAAAGAAGGGAAAAGGTAGACATTTTGAAAAAAGAAGTGGTAGAGGAGGATTTACAATTAAGAAAGAAAAGAAAAGAAAGAAAGAAAGGAAAAGGTAGACATTTGAAAAAAGAAGTGGTAGAGGAGGATTACAATTAAGAAAGAAAGAAAGAAAAAGAAAGAAGAAGAAAGAAAGAAGGAAAATATAAATAGATATTTTGGAAGTATACGAAGGTACTTTAGATAAAAATTGAAATACAAGCAAATGAGAAAGTTGAAGAAAACGAAAAAAAAAAATTAAAGAAAGAAAAAGATAAAAAGTGTGGCGTTGAAGAATATGAAAAATAAAAATAAAACACAAAAGAAAAAGTAAATAGAAAAATTTTTAAAAATAAATTATTTGAAGAAAAAAAGGAAAAAAGGAAAAAAAATATTTGAAGAAATAAAAGAAACATTAACAAAAAAATCAAATAGATATAGACAATTTGAAGAAGAAGGAAAGAAAAATTCAAATAAAGAAAAACAAAAGACAATGTGAAGAGAGAAAAGAAAGAAAAGAAGTTAAAAGGAAGGAAATAAATAAAGAAAATTGGGATGATGAAAAATAACAAAGAAAGAGAGAATTAAGGTACAATTCAAAACAAGACAGAGAAAGGGAAGAAGTTAAAAAGACAATTTGAAAGAAGAAAAGAAAGAAAAAATTCAAAAAATAAATAAATAAATATAATGTGAAGAAAGAAAAGAAAGAAAAATCCCATGAAATCTAAAATCGGACTAAGAAGGTTAGATAGTAGGATTTTACGGCATGTCAACTCTTGTTGAATTATCTTATGCCAACGGTATGTTTTTTATTCTTTCTCGCTCGTTATTCATTTTTTAAACTCAATTTTTAAACGCATATTCAATACTCATTTTATCTATTTAGCCCATAGATTGATCCCTATCAGATAACACCGCTCTGGATCAAGGTGGACATGGGAGTAATGGTGATAAAGCGGTACTGCCCATTCCTGATATTTACAGAATTGGGACTTCTCTATTAGATACAGTTGAATGTCATACCCAGGACATTGGACTAAGAAGGAAATAAAAAAGAAAATTGGATCATTAAAATAAATAGCGAAAGAAAGAAAGAATGAAATGTTGAAAAAGGAAAACTAAAACAAAAAACAAGAACTTCGAAAAATTAAATCAGGAATAATTCAAAGAAAAAAAAGAGAAAATAAAAAAGATTTGAAAGAAGAAAAGAAGAAAAATTCAAAAAGAAAGAACAACATGAATGAAGAAAAGAAAGAAAAATGTTAAAGATCTTAAAATTTCGGTTAGAAGGAAAGAAATGAAGACAATTTTGAGTAAAAAAAAAAAGAAAGACATAAAATAGAGAAAGAAAAATTAAAGAAAAATGCTGATACTAATAATTTTATGGTTTCATATAATCATTTCTATTCAAAAATAGTCATTTGTTTGTATACAATTCTATGGTTTCAAGATGCTAACAATAGTTCTTAGTAAACAATTATAGCTTCAAGTAACCATTCTTAATTCTTATGATAATGAAGATTCGGTGTTTGTCTGTCTGTAATCGAAACTCCATCACTGGTTATGTCATATTACCCTCAGGAATTGCGTAAGTTTATCCATACATATCGATAGACAGACAGTTAAGTAGAAAGAAAGAAAGAAAGATGATGCGATAGATAGATATGGATAGATAGGTTGCTAGAAATTTTAAGGAATCACTGTTATATAACCCCATCATCGGGGATACAATAGAGAGAGAGAGAGAGAGAGAGAGAGAGAGAGAGAGTTCAGAGTGTTCAGAGATATATAAGACAGACAGAGACAGAGACTTACTTGGTTAGGAGATCTTAATTGCTTCTTACTAACTTCATTACTATCTTGTCTGGTCGACTAGTTATCTAGTTGCTATCTTCTTACTAAGAACTTTTCTAATGGCTTCTGTTGGGCTTATTTTAGTCATTATTAATTGAATCAACTGCAAGACTTTTATTTCTTGATCAAGTTCATTTATTTAGTCTACAGCCCATATCACAGCGCGGAAAGACCGGCCTCACAGCACGTCTCAGCTCTTTGACGACCGGGCTGAATCTCAATCTAACTAATCACGCTTTTCTTATGGCGCGCGAGATCCGCGCCTCTCGAGGGGTCAGTTGGGGTCATCCAACGGAAATCTACCCGCCTACGCTTTTAACTCAAATGAACCTATTTCAAACTAACTACAGGCTCTGTCAACAATTTATGGTACCACATAAATTTTAATATCACGTTCATTGTATGTTCGTATCGACAATTTTGTCTTGTTGTTTCATAAGTGTTTTTTTTTTTTAGCACACTGTCCTATCGAATACGAATAATTAAAATAAAATGTATTTAACCTCTAAAGTTTAAAATATTTCAGATCAGATTGGACCTGAGGATAATGATATTATTTCTTACTCAACACCTACAAGATCTCCAAAAGTGGAGCCTCACCCTCAGATATCACCCCCGTGATATATCCAAGATACATTTTGGTGAGGAGTGTCATAACCCCCTTGCAGGGAACACAGTCAACTTATTCTAAGATAAGATCTTAAAAAATAGGATTTTAATCTAGTAGATATCATAATTGGATTTTTAAAAGAATTTGGAAGAGTTTCCCGAATTTGATGTCAAGGTTATTGAAATAAATGTACTGGGTTTTTTAAAACATGCAACTAATAATTAGAACCGATTGATACGAAATACTTACCGATTTTTACTAGACCTATTGTGAATTAATTTAAGACTATCAAGACCTGTAGCTATACTAGAGTATGATGATTTAATTATTACAACGTTTGATATATTTACTTAAGAGCTATTGCTAAATAGTTCAATATGTAAAAAGTATAATAATCTTGATTTAACTTTCTCACTTTTTTATTTCTTTCCTTCTTTTCATTCGATTGAAACAGATTAGCGTTATTGCTTCCGGGTACTCCCTCTCTATATCTTCACCATACTCTCTTTCATTCTTGTAATTTTTTTCTGTGTATCATGTTCTTTTTCTCCCCTTTCTTTCTTTATGATAAAAACGGAATGGTCCATTATTTCGTTGAGTTGACAATATTCATGAGAATAAGAATTCGGCGGATAAGCAACACCAGATAATCAGAATTTACTATTTTGCATTTCATCTTGAACGATTTGGACGGTCTAATTTTTTAACCAAAGGTTTCTGTAAGATAATAACGGTCTTGCAATTAAGGAACATGTGTATTAATATATAGATGCAATACATGAAACAAAATGTTGATATGAGAAATTTGAAAAGAATTGTCATTGAAAATTGTTGATAAGTGCTAGGAACGAAGGAACATACGGGCAATTCTGTTATCCCCTCTGTCGCGAAAGAATTCTCTTATGCATACACAAGAAATGGCTTTTCAAAAAGACTCAGGCCACTCTCCTTGTTCGTTATTTCGACGAAACGTGAAACGAAGAAGGATTGGTGCCAAAACATACTATAATGATGCACACACACACACACACACACACACACACACACACACACACGTATACTCACATGTATGTATACACACACTTATATAGACATATTCTTTTTTACGTTAAATTAATGTCTAGAGACGCACACATACTCAAAATACATATATAATACATACACAATACACCCCATATATATGTACACACACACACTCACACACACACACACACACACACACATATATATATATATATATATATATATATATATATGAGTATAGGTAAAAGGATATGAAAATGCTGTTAAAGTGAAAACATTGAAACAGCATTTGTGGTGTTTTCATATCCTTTTATCTATACTCCTACCGTCGGATTCATTTCCTTTCTTTTAACTTATATATATATATATATATATATATATATATATATATATATATAGAGAGAGAAGAGAGAGAGAGAGAGAGAGAGAGAGACGGAGGGTAAAAAAGATAAATAGATACATAGATAGATAGATAGATGGAAATATTTCCACATTTACTGGTTTATGAGTTGAGTTTGGATGGGAAAATGGATAGGCAGGCTCTCTCGAACATTCTTAAATGTAGATATAGTCAAGATTATATATATATATATATATATATATATTATATATATTATATATGTGTGTGTGTGTGTGTGTGTGTGTGTGTGTGTGTGTGTGTGTGTATGTGTGTGTGTTATGTATGTCCATATTTTCGTATGTGTGCCACTCTAGCCATTGATTTTAACTTAAAAATATATCTGTCGGGCGAAAAAATGAGACACACATACTAACAAGCACACACTCACACACACACACACACACACTACACACACACACACACACACACACATATATATATATATATATATTATATATATATAAAAGAGAGAAAAAGAGAGCGAGAGAGCGAGAGAGGAGAGAGAGAGAGAGAGAGAGAGAGAGAGAGAGATTCCGACACTGACTTTTAATTGCTATTGGACGATTCTCCTACCGTCGGGGGGAAACAGTGCGACCTGCATCCATTCTTCAAGTGCTCGTCTGGTGGAAATCGCCTACGGCTCCAGTCGGTCGCTAACAAGGTTCCGTTCGTAATTGGGCTACACCAAAACTTTGGCGACAAAAAAAAAATTCTGCAAATAGATAGAAAATGAAGTAAGAGAATTTACAAAACAAACGTGACATAAGCTGGAATGAAACGACGTCTCTCCCTGTATGTAGAAAAGATCTCCACATTCACATTTCCTTACACACCTTCATTTTAGTATAAATATATGTTCGTGTGCACACCCTATTTTAGTATTGAAGAAAAATGTTAATTTTTTTTCTCCACCATACGTCTATATGAATATGGCTACGAATTTATTTGCATCTTTTCGAGAAATTGAGATCAATAAAAGAAATGACAGTAAAAGAAGTAAAACAAAACAATGCTGATAATATATTTTCAAATATTTGATTTTCGTGTATATGTGTCCGAGTGTAATTCAAGAAAATGGCACAGTGTAGTGTTGTTGTCGCTAGCGTATTACGCTAAAATGCTATTTCAAATCCAGTTAGCATTTTTCAGAAAACTTGTTTATCTGCATTCGCGCTTACTCACTCATTCTAATTTGTAGAGAGACACGGAGAGAGAGAGACAGAGAGACAGAGAGAGAGACAGAGAAGAGAAAAGGGAGAAAGAGAGGGAGAGAAAAGGGAGAAAGAAAGAGAAAGAGAGAGAGTGAGAATATGAGAGAGAGTGAGTGAGAGAGATAAAGAGAAAAGGGAGAGAAAGAGAAGAGAGAGAGAGAGAGAGAGAGCATGATATGTCAAGTACATACGCACATAGTCTGGGAAATCTCTGAATTTAAAACCAATTCTCCTCTGCTTATCAATCTTGGGTCTCATACAGTTCGATGGTTAAATACATACAATGCAATGCTTTGTTTAATGGCACATCAACGTCTGTGGATTATTTAATCCCAAACCCAAACCCATCCTATTTTAGAAGAA
>CM042146.1:32078006-32096412 GCA_023376005.1 Doryteuthis pealeii
CAGACTGAATAACAAGTACTACCACTCGCTTTCCTCGTTATTCTGTGATAAAAAAATTCTTATTACCTTCCATATACCAACAAATGCCCTGAAGATGATCTAATTAATAGATCGAAACACTGCAACGTCGGCCAATAAACTCACCACTTTACTCATTTAAACCTGTGTTTTTCAATCTTTCTTAATATACTACATACTGTCGGATTCACTTCCTTTTCTTCACACACACACACACACACAATATATATATATATATATATATATGTGTGTGTGTGTGTGTGTGTGATGCATTCATATGCCCATGTATGTATACAGATATGTGAATGCATAATACATATGTCATCCATAGACATGTATATATAATTAAATGTGTATGTGTGTGTTTCTGTTTGTTTGTGTGTATGTGCGTGTGTGTGTGGCGCGCGCGTGTGTGTGTGTGTGTGTGTGTGATGCATTCATATGCCTATGTATGTATACAGATATGTAAATGCATAATATATATGTCACCCATAGACATGTATATATAATTAAATGTGTTGTGTGTTTGTGTTTGTTGTGTGTGTGTGCGTGTGTGTGTGTGTGTGTGTGTGTGATACATTTATATGCCCATGTATATACAGATATGTGAATGCATAATACATATGTCATCCATAGACATGTATATATAATTAAATGTGTAAGTTGTGTTTGTGTTTGTTTGTCTGTGTGTGTGTGTGTGTGTGTGTGTGTGTGTGTGTGTGTGAGTGTAATTTGTTGTTTCTCTACATAAGTCACCAGTTTCTTATATTACCAAATTTATTTTCTCTAACGCCACACCAATTATCGTTTCTATTTTGATTTTATGAAACAAGAACTTGTTAAAAATAGACATCTTTTTTTTCGC
This sequence comes from Doryteuthis pealeii, assembly GCA_023376005.1. Classification (NCBI taxonomy): domain Eukaryota; kingdom Metazoa; phylum Mollusca; class Cephalopoda; order Myopsida; family Loliginidae; genus Doryteuthis; species Doryteuthis pealeii. The sequence goes on from CM042146.1 coordinate 32,078,890, forward strand.
CTTTTAAAATAGATGAAATTGTTTTGTTTTTTTTGTTTTTTGATAGGTGCCAAAAAGTCTTTGATGAATATGAAAATACAATTATTTGCTAAAAATTTCCATTCTTTGTTTGTTTGTTTTTTTTGTTTCTTATTTTATTTTGTTTTTGTTTTTTTTCTTCCGAACTCAAAATGATTTGATGAACGCTGAAAATACTCTTAACAATATTCAACTGTTTTTCTGTCATTACTGAAAACATGATCAGATCGATAAATATTGGCAATAAAAAAATCGATGAGGAAAGAGAAGATTGGATGGTCTAATCAACACAATAATTTAGAGCTCATTTATTTGATGCTCCATCCTCAGTTTCATGCGATTAAGCTATCTCCTCTTAGCTTAACATAAGAGTATCTTATATTTGGCACGAGTAGGAAAATATAGGGAGCGGTTGAAATACGTTTTATATTTTAAACTGTCACTTATGTACGTGAACTTAAGCATATTGTAATTATGGCGTGTTGATAATTGGATGAAAGTGATATTCAGCGCCATCTAACGAATGTCTTAATTATTGTTTTTCAGTTACGATCAGTTACTACTGTAACCAATCCTGTGGGGTGTGGTTTTAGAATACACCGACAGTACCTCTAAAATGGGACCATCTGTTGGCCATGAGTGGTGAGCCGTGATGCTTAAGGATGGAATCCTTGTGTCTGTGCAGTCCATGAAATGCAACACACTATTTGGCCCTTACTTAGACTAGACGGGCGTTCGCAGAGACCCCGCCCAATCAGTCAGCTTGTCGAGACAAGCTCTAGCACCTATATGATTGTCCTTATTACCGTTATTGTAAGTCCCAATCCTTTTTATCATAAATGTGCTAGAAGGCGGTGTCTGGGGGTCTTAATGTCTTGGGTATGACATTAAACTATATCTGATGGGGAAGTTCGAAATCTGAAACTCTTGAGAATGTGGAGTACCTCTTCATCACCATTACTCCCATGTCAACTCTGGTCCGGAGGGGTAGTACCTGTTAGGGTACCATCTATGGTTTAAATAGAAAAAAATGAATTTAAAATGTGTTTTAAAAAAGCTGAGTTTGCACAAAAGATTACAAGACAAGTTATGATTGTGTGCGAAAGGTGATCCTAAGGGAAGAGTGCAAGAATTTTTTAACCATACTTCTAAAAAATTTTAACCAAACTTCACAAAACCGGAAACCGATCTAGAGAATGAGATGTCTTGAATGAGGATGTCTTTCTCGTTTTACTTGGATGGTTTTGAGAAATGACAATGAATGTATACCTACTTTTTTAGGGTGTTGCTTCCAGAATTTGTTTAAAACAGCACGCAGTATCCCTGTGTGAGTTCCTATCTAGATGACAATAATATTAATGAATATGTTAGAAGGATTGTACATTTTCTTCGACTCTATTCTCTAAGCCCACTTAGAATTTCTTAATTACTTTCCTTCCTTTTTTCTCCCTTCATTCCTTCCTTCCTTCATTCTTCCTCCCTTCATTCCTTCCTTCCTTCATTCATTCATTACTTTCTTCCTTCATTCTTCCTTTCTTCCTTCCTTCCTTCCTTCCTTCATTCCTTCCTTCTTTCATTCCTTTCTTTCTTCATTCCTTCCTTTTTTCCTTCCTTCCCTTTTTCCTTCGTTCCTTCTTTCGTTCTTTCCTTCGTTCCTTCATTCCTTCCTTCTTTCGTTCTTTCCTTCCTTCGTTCCTTCATTCATTCATTCCTTCTTTCCTTCCTTCCTTCCTTTCTTTCTTTCTTTCTTCCTTCCTTCCTTCCTACCTTTCTTCCTTCTTTCCTTCATTTCCTTCTTCCTTTTCATTCCTTCATTCCTTCCTTCCTTCTTTCTTTCTTTCCTTACTTCCTTCCTTTCTTTCTTCTTCCTTCTTTTCTTCATTCCTTCCTTCTTTCTTTCGCTTTATTCATTCATTCATTCCTTCCATCTTCTTTCCTTCCTTCCTGTCTTCTTTCTTCCTCTTTTCATTCCTTCCTTCTTCCTCCTTCTTTCTTTCCTTTCCTTTATTCGTTCATTCCTTTCTTCCTTCCTTCCTTCCTTTCTTCTTCTTCTTTCTTCATTCCTTCCTTCCTTCCTCTTCTTCGTTCTTCCTTCCTTCCTCCTTCCTTCCTTCCTTCTTTCTTTCATTCATTCCTTCGTTCATTCTTTCCTTCCTTCCTTCCTTCCTTCCTTCTATTCTTTCTTTCTTCCTTTTTTTCTTAATTCCTTCCTCCCTTCCTTTTTTCACTCTTTCTTTCTTTCTTCCTTCCTTCCTTCTTTTCTTCCTTCCTTCCTTCTTTCCTTCCTTCCTTCTTTCTTTCTTTCTTCTTTTTCCTTCCTTCCTTCTTTCCTTCCTTCTTTCTTTCCTTCGTTCCTTCTTTCCTTTCTTTCATTCATTCCTTCCTACTTTCTTTCCTTCGTTCCTTCTTTCCCTCCTTCCTTCTTTCCCTCCTTCCTTCCTTCCTTCCTTCCTTCCTATCATATTCCACTCTTTCTTCTTCACATCATTCTATTTATTCATATTTCATTTATTTTATTTTTTTATTTCCTATAACAGCGTTTTACCATCTACTTTAATTAGCCATTTTGGTTGGAAGCTCTAATGTAACGACGTGGAATTAATGCCAGCTACATTAGCAAATGCTCTTTTAGGGAAGAAAAATTCAAATAAATAAATCTAAAGTAAAATACAACAATAAAAACAAAAAATACAAAAACAATCTAATAATATCGATCTGATTGGCTGCGGCTGAATTTTGTTTCAGCCATCTTTCAACATCGGGAAATGACTTCCGGTTCCGTTATGGCATTTCTCCAGTCGTCATACGCATGCGTTGCATTCGCCCACACAAACTCATCGCTTCGATGCTAGCCTTTATATTTGTTACTTAGTTATCCTACACCATGCAAAGATTACTAGAGCTAGTGCCAAGTTTTTTTATGAATTTTTATGAGCTGCATGTGGAGTTCGAGATGAGCCGACAGCTTGCTTTAGAAGTTTTGTTTATAGATTTAACGTACGTGAATAAACACAACATTGTAATTTAGGAGAGTATTCCGCTTTAATACAAGTCCGGTTTAATATTGGGCTGTGGTGGTTAGAAATTAATGCATTTCATTTATTTTCTCGGAAATTATAACTGGCGCACACAACTCAATAACGCCACTGGATAAAGTGAGTTTTAATTTGTTTTCGTTTTGTTTATTTGTTTAATAGTATATCTGTTGCGTAGCCATTTTGATATCCGTCTCTATAGGGTTTCAGTTCTTCTATATTTACTAGGTAATCTGTCCTTCGTATCGGGATTCCCTTTCTTCTCGGGAGCCTCTCTGGTTCTGGAAAGAAAAATATTTTTTTTTGGTTTGGTTTGTTTTGTTTTACGGCATATCGACCTCAGTGGGTCATTTAATGCCGATAAAGTTTTGAAATAAATCAATTCTTAATGGATAATACAATTTTTTTATAAATACATTTTTCTATTTAACCCATAGATGGGACCCTAACAGGTACTACCACTCCGGGTCAGAGTGGACCAGGGAGCAATGGTGATGAAGGGGTGCTCCACATTCCCCAAACCTCCAAAACTGGAACCTCACCATCGGATAGAGTTTAACGTAATTCCCAGGACATGTAGACCCGCATCCACCGCCTTCTAGCATCCATATGATAAAAAGGGGTTGGGGCTTGCCATAAGGGCAATAGGGTTGGGAAAATTATATAGGTGCTAGGGCTTGACGTGACCAGCCGATTGATCGGAGGGGGCCTCTCCGACCGCCCGTCTAGCCTAAGATAGGGCCAAAGTGGAGTATTGCATGTCATGAACTGCTTATCCACCTGGGCTCTATCCTTAAGCATCACGGGTTGCCACCCACGGCCAACAGGTGGCCCCATTCGGGGAGTCTTACCCCGCTGCAGAGGTGCAGTCCGTGCATTCTAACGCCCGAGCCGATATTTTTTTTTTTTTAAAGGTGATTCAAATATTTTGCAATATTTTAGTACGTACTAATTTACGAGAATGGTTCGGAGTCAGCTGGTAGATAAGTACCATTCAACATTCAACAGATAGATGTATAAAAAGTAAAGTCATCGGAGAAGCTTAAAGTCGGTATCAGCCAATCAGAGAGGGAGTCTATCGCCTTTTTAATAGCACTCAACCAAGGAGATTGTTTTTGCGTCTGAGGTGGAACGCCCCACCTACCATCAACTCCTTACTTTACCCAAAAGATCCATATGCTACTCATACACTGAGTTGGCGTAAAGTCGGTATCAGCCAATCAGCGAGGAGTCTATTCCCTGTTCACTGGCGCTAGACAAATGAGATTTTTGGCGTCTGAGGTGGAGCGACACACCTACCATCAACTCCGTACTTTACCGAAAAGATCCATGTGCTACTCATACGCTGAGTTGGCGAGGGCCGGTATCGAACTAGGAACCTTGTGGTTTCTAGCTCTACCGACTGAGCTAACCCGGAACGTACTTTAATTCGAGAACTTGTGCATTACGAGTTCAAACTGGGCCAAAACGTCGGGAATCAACTAAAAACATTTTGTTGTGCGAATGGTGAAGTGACAGTTGATGGCGGAAATAAGACATTTTGCTCGGGTTACAATAGCCACGAAAATCAGGTGAGTTCAAATGGGCCTAAAATTGCGGATTCCGATGCCTTTCTCCAATCCATAGAGGCAAATCTCGGTATATTATATTGTAATATAAGATGTACTGGAGTCCACTACTTAAACTTGTAGACTCTGCGATTCAATCAGCCAATCAACACGCTCGAATATGTGGTTAGTTAACTATTTAATCGCTAATCTTGAAAGGTGTTCAGTTGCTCGTATTTGACACGGACGAACGGATCAACAACACAAGGACTCAGCTTAACACAAGGACTCTGCTTAACACCGAGGAACAATCAAGGATTCTGTTTAACACAGAGATTCTGCTTAACACTGTGGAATAACCAATAATTCTGCTTAACACAAAGATTCTTCTTAACACAAAGAACACAAGGGATCTTTATTGTAAAGTGCTCTCACCTGCAGCCTAAAAGTTCCCACAAGAATCGTAACATAGTCTAATGTAGTTCGCACATCTAATGTAGAAAGCACATGGAGCCCCAGAATTGTGCCTCACTTTAACAAAATATTGCAAAACATTTGATTCAAACTAGTATTATGCAGTTTTAAATTTGACAGTTTTTGGCGTAGTCTAAGCATCTGCAGTCTTTTCCTTGCCATAAGCTAAAATTATCCAGGTGTGTCCTGGGTAAAACACTAAACTGAATCTAATGTTGAGTTCCAAATTCTGAAAATATGGGCTGTAGAGAGTATCCATTCATTACCATTACTCCCGGGTTTATTCTGACCCAGATAGCACATGTTAGGGTTTCATCTAGAGTTTGAATACGTATGTTTGAAAATTATAGTTTGTCCACACCAAAGAACAGTTATAATTGCAAACATTTTGAAGCTTAGTGGCTAATGTGCTGGACTTCGACATCGTTGTAAGCGAGTTCGAAATCCAGTCGCGCTATTACATACACTTTTGGACTAATACAATTGGGAAAGTTATGAAACCTCTCATCCACTCCAGCTATGGAGTAAATAGTATTATTACTGTTCTTCTACAAGAATGGCTTTGGAATTAAATAACCAATGAGAATCTGAAAGAAACCAAACCAAACATTTAGAAATTAATGAAATCTCAGCATTGAATAACCCATAAAGAGTTAATACTCTGATAAATAAATCAAACAATTTCAGTAGTTTTTCTAATTTCTTGTACTTAATAAATGCGGGGATTCCTTTATTTGAAATAGCAAAATACATTTATCTTCAGATTTTTTTCATATAAATGTAAATTCTACATTGTTTGGAATTAGTTTATAGCTTATAGTTCATTTCAATCTCGCAAAATATATGGTGGTAAATCAAACAGAGTATTCCATTCGACTCTGAGGGTTCGCAACTCTCCCCGCGACGGAATCAATATGGGCTGGTTTGTGAAATAAAGCTTTATCAGAGACCAACCAAGTCTTGTTAATTTATTATTAAAACAAGAAATGTCAGTCTGAAGAAATCAACGAAGAAGAACCAACCCTTAATAGAAAGCCCTGAAGAAAAGTCAGCTTGAAGAAGATGGCAGCCGAGTTAGGAGTAGTAAAGCAGAAGTTAACAAATAAGAACCATCATCTCATCATCCCCTATGTACTCTCTCTCTCTCTTTCTCTCTCTCTCTCTCTCTCTCTCTCTCTCTCTCTCTCTCTCTCTCTCTCTCTCTCTCTCTATCTATCTATCTCTCTCTCACTGATTATATACACCCGAGTAATGGGTATATATCACAAGGCATTAATTATGGCGCACCCTATGACATAAACAATAACCGACAAAAAACGATTTTTACTTTTTTTCTATAAAGATAAGAGTCTAAATAATTATATCAGAAGATCTTTATAAGTTTCAATGCGAGAGCTTTTAGTAAAAGAACCATGAATACAGAATTCTACTAAAACATAACCGTTGTAAAAAAAAACGGAGTGTTTTATTATTTTCCAAGATAACGGTGAGTAATTTTCCCCAATCGGATAATTTGATCTTTGAATTAACTATTTTTCTTTTTTTAATAACTCTTTATGTTCGTTATTTTGCGAGATTTAAAAAAAAATATAACTTGCTATCCATTACATCACGTGAGATGCCTTTATATACCCAATCCGTTCGACCCGGGTAAGATGTGACACGAGATCGCAAGTAGGGGACATTTGGCTATTCAGTCGTAATAGATCAGCGAGTCTACATTGCTAAGAGCCCTGTCGACTGGATCTTTAGAATACACTGACTGCAACTCTGAAGAAGGGTAAGATCATCTACTTAGACCACCTGTTGGCCGTGGGTGGCAACCCGTGATATAAGGATAGAATCCTGGCGGCTGAGCAGAGTAAGCCATGACATGCAACACTCTATTTTGGCCCTTACTTAGGCTAGACAGACTGTCGGAGTGGCCTCCTGCTATCAATCGGCTGATCACGTCGATCCCTAACACCTTTGTGATTGTCCCAATTTTATTGCCCTTATGACAAGCCCAAACCCTTTTTATCATATGTGCTAGAAGGCGGTGGCTGAGGGTCTTAGTGTCCTTGGTATGACGTTAAACTCTATCTGGTGGTGAAGTTCAAATTCTAGATCTTTGGGGAATGTGGAGTACCTCTTTATCATTGTGGCAGGTCTACTCTGATCCAGAGTGGTAGTACCTGTTAGGGTCCCATCTATGTGTTAAATAAAAAATGAGTTTTAAATCAATGTGTTAAAATCAAGCATGAATAAAACAAAACGTTTTTCGGCATAAAATAACCCAGCAAGGGTTGACATGCCGTATCACCCACCCCCCTAAAAAAAGAAAGTTTTTACACACATCAAATTAGAAAAACTATTTGTGGGACCAAAGCAACACCAACAAAGGAAAGTTGGTACAGAAAACCGAGCGAAAAACTTGTCAAACAAGGTAGGAAAAGGAATGAAAAGAAGAGGAAAGAAGCCGCCACAGAAAAGAGAGCCAGAAGGAAGAAGAGACAACAGAAACTCCAGCAAGCATCATTGTTTGTTTACAGTCACTGAACCAGAGATTGCCCTTCAAAAATTGGCCTGTTCAATCACTTGAGGAGATGTAGTTTAATAAAAAAAATATGGACACTACGCCATCGTCCGTAGCAGAGGGAAGGATGCCAACATTTGGGGTCACATTTGACATCTGATTGATGTCTTGACAAATGCTCTACCTAAGCGCCATTGGCCCATTCTCTGTTTCCTGGGGATTTATACACTTACTTCCTCCAACCTGTCCTTCCGGTTTCACCCCTACTCCCCTCCTCTCCCTCCTCAAAATCTTTTCCCACTCCATTCAATTTTCATCTCATACTTTCCCTCCTTTCCAAACGTCCTTTCATGAACTACTTCCGCATTTCATGCTTCGAACAATTTCCTGGACTACCTATATACTTACTAGCATATTCGCATTGTAATCTGCAGATTACTTTTGGCATGAAACGTGAGTAACTATATATTTTCTTAAATGATTGCCTATATATATATATATATATATATATATATATATATATATATTTATATATAAGTAAAAAAGTCGTCGGGGTGGCCTACAGTCGATATCAGCCGGTCAGCGAGGGAGTCTATCCCCTTTTCAATAGCACTAGACGAAGGAGATTGTTTTGGCGTCTGAGGTGGAGCGCCACATCTACCATCAGCTCCTTACTTTACCGCACAGATCCCTGTACTACTCATACGCTGAGTTGGTGAGGAACGGTATCGAACTAGGAATCTTGTGGTTTCTAGCCGAACCCTCTACCGACTGAGCTAACCCGGCCCATTTATATATATATAGTAGAAGCGACTACCCAGCGTCGCCTAGGTACAGATGGGAAACACTGGTATATTGATTTGTTTACTTTTGAGATTTACAAATGCTGAACATTTTTTAGTAGAATTTCAATGCTATTTCTATCTATATTTAAAATTTTAGATAATTTTAAATATAAATCAAATCTTTACAATTTTTGCACCAAAAAAAAAAAAACAACCGGTGATATTTAATGTGTGCATATATTTACTTTGTCGTTAATAGTTTATTTTCGTAGTTTCATCCGGACATACATACACACAAAATATTAAGAAAATGGTTTTAATTTCAAGAGACATTCAATATATTCATGAGTAGATTCGTGTCGATTAATTGACTTTAAAGATGCTTGGGTATTGGATGGGACCTTCTTCTGAGAGCCCATTGGTACACGAGAAACATTGAGGCGATCTTTGATACTGCTGTTCTTGTGAGATGAATAACTAACATGCTGCATGCTAAACCAGGCAGGTAAGTGACTTGGCTGTGGGGAAAGATTTGACGAGTCAATGTCAGTCAGGTCAGATAGCAGAGTCGCTAACACACCTGGTTAACACCTTCGATCTTTTCTGTTGTTGGGGGTACAATGTAAAGTTGAGGTTAACAAGCTCTGGTGGTAAGTTAAATTTTTTATTAGATGCAATTGAGGCACATTGGTTTTTGTTATATGAATAGTCCCCATTTGAGGATTTAGGCCCCCTGGGCCAAGTACCGTTGGTTGTTGTATGTAGTCTGTAGTCTTCTTTACTTTGTGGTTTATATATGTACAGATTTAGCAACCATGCGCACGAGTAGGATGCGACACAAGGTCAATTGCTTAAGGAGGGGTATAATAGGTTTGAATTCAGAGTTTGCCAACACCTAGACCGGTGGTCTAACCAAGGTCCAGAAACTCAGTCTACCCTATTATTTACCGATAGCCGGAGAGGGAATAGTCGGTTCCATACCTTTTCCAAGAGTATTAGCGCTACGTGAAAATGTAAACAGCCTCGTCAAGAATTTGAACTCGTGTCGTCGTGCCCATTTAACCGGTACACAACGCGCCTCCAGAATATCTTATATCGTTATTAAAAGTAATGATTACTGTCGTAGAAAAATGGGCAGGACGATATGAGTTCAAATCATGGAGGCGGTTGTTTTCATTTCACATAGCGCTAATACCGTTTGAAAAGGTATTAATCCAATAATTCTACCTCCATCTATGGGTAAATAGTAGGGCAGACTGAACTCTTTAACTTTGGTATGGCAGAAGAAAAACTCTAAATTCAAACCTGTTTAACTCCGCTTAAGAAATTGACCTTGCGTCACATCCTGCTCAGGCGGAGTTGTTGATATATATATATATATATATATATATATATATATATATATATATATATATATATAAATAAATTTATATATATATATATATATATATAAATAAAATTTATATATATATATATATATATATTTATATATAAAACTTCTCTCCACAAAAAAAATAAAATAAAATAAAAATTACATATATATATATATATATATATATATATATATATATATATATATCGTTGTAAAATCGGTGGAGTTGCCTATTGTTGGTATCAGCCGGACAGCAAGTAAGTCTATACACTTTTCACTAGCGCTAGACCAGGGAGATTGTATTGGGACTAAGATGGAACGCCACACCTACCATTAGCTCCTCACTTTACCGCACAGATCTATGCTATGCTACCCATGCACTGAGTTAGCGAAGGCCGGTATCGAACCCGGAACTTTGTGGTTCTAAGATGGATATTCTGCCGACAGAGTTAAGCCGACGACTGCTTATTTACAGAAGAACGCCATCACTTCAATCCTACAAAAAGCATCCGTGAGAACGCAAGTGAATCCCCAGTCCAAATTCACCTCTTCAAGCTCTGCCCCATATGTGACAAGCAATCCCGTTCACTCTCAAATGGCTTTTCAGACCTGCTACGGACCTAAACACTCTTTTACAGAATTGATATGAATTACAAGCTAAAGAGACGATTCTTCCAGGCTGTGGTTGTGTCGGTACTGCTGTATGGCTGGACCCTAACGAAGCGCCTTGAAAATAAGCTAGATGGGAGCTGCACCAGAATGCTGCGAGCGGTCCTGAATAAGTCGTGGAAGCAGCACCCCACAACAAAGCAACTATATGGCCACCTGCCCCATCTCACAAACCACACGAGTAAGACGGGCTAGACATGCAGGACACTGCTGGAGAAGCAAGGACGAGCTCGTAAGCGACGTACTACTGTGGAAGCCAGAACATGGGCACGCTAATGTGGGCCACCCAGCCAGGACCTACATTGACCAACTATGTATGGATGCTGGATGCTGCGCGGAGGAGCTCCCAGAATCGATGAATGATAGGGAAGGTTGGTGACGTGATGATGATGATGATGACCTGTAGGTTACTGTGGGGGGACGTGTGTAAAATCAGCCTGTGTGTGATTGCTGTCATGAAATCATATATGACGAGTCATTCCAGATTTCGCGTCTACCCTAGATAATACAAGCTCATTCGACTTTAAACTGCATCTAGTGGTGAAGTTCCAATTCTGGAGCTATGGATAGTGTGGAGTACCCCTTCATTGCAATTACTCCCGGGTCCATTCTGACCCGGAGTGGTAGTGTGTGTTACAGGTCAAACTATGACATGAGTAGAAAAAAAAGAGTAAAAATGTTTTAAAATTTCAGTTTAGAAAAAAATTGAATACGCATCAAGAGTGAATCAAACAAAATGTCGTGTGCTTAGAATAACCCAACAAGGGTTGACATTCCGCAAAATCATACCAACAAAGAAATAAACCTATTCAGGCTGAAAAGTGTCCAGGACTGAGGAGAAGTCAAGATAGAGTATTCAGTTTTTCGTGTTTCAAATGCTTACAACCATGGTTTTTTTTTGGGGGGGGGGCAAATTGATCGATTTTTAATCCTTTATTCCGAGCACCCAAAAGTTCTTAAGTTTATGACTTATACGTTTATCCAATTCATCCCGTTTATCATCCAATGGAAACAAAACTAAGAATGAAGAAAATAAGAATGAACAAAAGAAGGAAAAATGAAAAAAAGAAGGAAAGAATGAAAATAATCAAATTAAAAGAATTTTAAAAAATAACAGAAATAGAAAAATACAAGAATGTAAAAAGAATGAAACAATGTAATAAATCAAATGAATGAAAAAAGAATGAAAAAATGAAACAAAAGAAGAAAAATGAATGAAAAATGAATGAAATAAAAGAATGAAAGTGAAGAATGAAAATAATAAAGGTGTTATTTAATGTTTACAAATCCCTTTAAACAAGCTTGATAGAATCCTTCCAAGGTTTCAATGTGACGACAATATGTAATCCAACGATTTATTAACTGATTGATTTTAACAGAAGGTCAACCTGTCTAGGATTATTTTATACCTAGAAGTTTATTGTACATTAATATTGTTTTGTTGGTCTTAAAAATTTTTTTGTGTGTGTATGTGTGTGTGCGTGCGTAGTGTAATGTAATCCGAGTTCAAATCCTGGACGAGGCTGTTTGCATTTCATATAGCATTAATACCAGTTGGAACGGTATACATCCGAATATTCTTCCTCCAGTTATGGGTAAATAGTAGAGCTCTTTAGCATTGGCTAGGAGACCAGTCCAATACATATAGTTCGCTCTTCTTAGATATTGAGCACTCTTTACATTATAGCTTATACATCCCTAGCGGTATATATCTTTTGGCCAAGAGCTGCAGTTTTAATCGATTATGTTTGGTTAGTTCGACTCTTATTTTCCCTGGCAGTTGTGTGTATTATATTTTTACTTGCAAAATATAATAAGGTAATCCAAATTACTGGTTATATATATTTTTTTGGGGGGGGGCGAATATGTGCTTAATTGAAGTCATACCTAATTTAAAAATTATTTAGTTGAGAATTAATGAATTAGGCGAATATATTTGTTCAAATGTAGTGCGTAAACAAATGGAGAAAAAGTCAATCTCTGTATGTACATTTCGGCCTATTATGCCTCATCAGCAGAGTTATAGACAGGGAGCTGCTTTGTGTGGGATTCAAACCCTAACTGCCAGGCTGACAGGCGGGGATTCTAACAATTACACTAGCTGGTTTTCCCAGATTTCTCGTTTGTTTTTAAACTGATATATCCTACATTTTTTGGAGACTTACTTCACGACAGTATGAGAGTTCGCAAACACTTTGTTTGATATGGCGATAGCCGACAATTTTGGGGCGAATATGTTCTTAATTGAAGTCATACCTAAATTGAAAATTAATTAGTTGATAATTAAGGAATTAGGCGAATATATCTGTTCAAATGTAAAGCTTAAACAAATCGAGAAAAGTCAATCTCTGGATGTACATTTCGGCCTTATGCCTATATATATATATATATATTCTTCTAAGGAATGGAGCACTTTGTGACGGCCTTTACACGCAAAGCGATGTGTGTATTAAAACAGTTAAAATCCCCTTCCCATTCTGTAAGTGAAGACAGCCTAATGGTTACGGTGCCGGACTGGCACCCAACCGATTTCAATTCCGGCTGTAGGTAGCTTACAAAATGTCTAGCCACACTGAGGAGACTTGATAAGTCGAAACACGTGTCTGTGGATGACCCTATATATATATATATATATATATATATGAAATATTTCAGTAAGTCGGTTGTCTTTTAATTCTTTACCAGGCATCACCTGGTACCCTAACTAGCTTCGAACGAGATTTAAACTCGCTGAATACAACATAACTATGAAGATGGATCTAAGTCAACTGGTCATATTTCTACGAGTGTAAACGCTTAGATGATTTTGTTGTTATAGTTGTTTTTCTAAGGGTTTTTTTTAACCTGTGTTTTTCACAATATTAATATCGGGTTATATTGGGAGCTCATATTTCAAATTATAGCACAATGGATTTCTGTTGCCTGCACCGTTAGACTAGATTCTAAAACAGTCACACAGACACACATGCAGGAATTTGAGTTTGGCTGTGGGTTTTTAAATCGTTGTGAACCGAGTTAAGAAATGGCACAAGAATGTGACGAACACACAAACACACGTATAAGGGAGAATATTGGTTCCAGTGTGGAAAAGTCTTTGTAAATAAGTTTGGTTTGGTTTGGTTTATAGGATTTTATGGCATGTCAACGCTTGTTGGGTTATTTTATGCCGAAGACGTTTTGTGCTTGATGGGTATTCAAAATTTTAAACTGAATTTTTTTTAATACATTGTTTTTTAAACTGTCTGTTGGCACACACATATGAAATGAAGGAATCTATATATTCTCCCTCTAGCTATGGGTAAAATTGTAAGGCACACTTTGATTTTAATACTCGTATGAGAAGGAAAATTCTTTATTAACTCCTGTTAAACTCCACTTAAAAAAATAATCTTATGTCACATCCTGCTCGCGCGGAATGGTTACAACGTTAATTTGTGAAATGCAAATAGCCTCGCAACAGATTTAAACTTGGTTGATTGGTTGCTTGGTTGCTTGGTTTTAACGGCATGTCAACCCTTTTTGGGTTATTTTATGCCGATGACGTTATGTTTATTCTCAGTGTGTATTCAATTTTTTAAACTCAATTTTTAAAGACATTTTTTAAAACTCTTTTCTTCTATTTGATGGAACCTAACATATTACTACAATTCTAGTCAGAGTGGATCTGGGAGTAATGGTGATGAAAGGGGTACTTGACATTCCTCAGAGCTCCCAAATTAGAACTTCATCAGAAAGTAAAACGTTATACTCAGGACACTAAGACCCTCAGCTACCGCCTTCTAGCCCCTAGACTAAAAATTGTTGGGGCTTTCCATGAGAGCATTGGGGTTGGGACAATCATATAGGTGCTAGGGGTTGACGTGACCTGCCGATTGATCGGAGGAGTCTCCCCGATCACCCGTCTAGTAAGGTTGAAAGTGTAACGTTGCATGCCATGGACTGCTCAGCCATCAGATGGTTTGGTTTGGGTTCTTTGTTTAATGGCATATCAATTGTCTTGGGTTATTCAATGCCAAAGACAACCTTGTAGAGGAACAAAAAGTAAGTAAATAAGTAAAGTTGGTGGAATGGCAGGGAGTCTATCCCCTTTTCGCAAGCGCTAGACCAGGGAGACTTTTTTGCTGAGGTGTAGCACCACACTTAACGTCAGCTTACCACTTTACCATACAGATCAGATTATCTAATATGTGCTACTCGTGCGTTGAGTTGGCGGGAACCGGTACGAACTAGGAACCTTGTGATTCTTATTCGGGTGCTCTACCGATTGAGCTAAATTCTTATATATCGGACCAGAGATAAGTAACAGTCACGCAGACTTACTCGGTACATGTATAAGTTGATATGCTATAAAATCCAACCAATCAACCATCATCTCTCTCTCTCTCTCTCTCTCTCTCTCTCTCTCTCTCTCTCTATCTCTCTCTCTCTCTCTCTCTCTCTGTGGGTGTTTCCGATTTCTGATCCTTTATTATCTCTCTATGATTTAACATACACTCCTCTAAGTTATCTCCCCTTACCTTCGGACCATATTTATGTAGGATAATTGTATATTTTGCACCGTTTACTCCCGCATTCTGTTACAGTTTCCTCGTCTTCATCACGGTGACAGAATGGTAACAATGGCATGGTGGTGGTTGCAACGGTATAAGGACGATCCGGTAACTATTGCAAGCTTTCAACTATTCATGACACGCAATATCTCCACCCCCTTAACAACCAGCCAGCCAACCAACCATTATCCTCTTCAGACTCTTCTAGGACCATCTTTCTCAGACAATGACCGACAGCTCTGAGAGGAGGAAGAAAGAGAAGGAAAGAATTAGAATTAGAGATGCCCCCAGGGCCAGTACTTGAGATTGGGGGTAGCAAATAAACACAACCCCCGCAAGTCATGTTTCGTCCACAGGCCGTGTTGTTCCAGAGGATATTTTTCTCTGCCCTCTCCATTCTCTGTGGCTCATCCTAAAAGGGTCATAACACAAACTGATTCTATCACTGTTTGAATCTTTGTGTTAGAATATTCGAAGGAATTTTCTATCTTAGTTGTTGGCATACTGTCAAGTCCAGTACTTTACGGGATCTGTCTAGAAAGTAACGAGTCTGACTGTATAAGAAATATAATTAGTACTAGCAGGACCTTCCGTAATTTAGGCAATGATTTACCTTTATATATACTAGCAAATATATGCACCTTCCGGGTGCAAGTATTTAAGTTTTAATGTAATAAAATATTGTATTAAATTAGAAAGGCTAATGAAACTAAATAAGAATACAGATAAAAAGATTTGAAACAGAGGGAGTATAATAAAAGATTTGAAACAGAGGGAGTATAATAAAAATAGAACAACTGAAACTTACTCTTCCATCACTCTCGTCTTTCATTGTATTTTTTCTAATTTAAGTATTTAGTTAAAGAGTAAGTAAAGAATAAAATGACAGTTATTTTATCTTGTTAATGGATTTCATTTAAGATTCATTGAAGAGATTTTTGCTTATATTCATTAAAATAAAACCAAACAGTTAGAAATCAATAATACTAAGCACATATTTATTAAATTCGATTTTTAATATTGATATGCAAATTAGCCTTCCCGTTCACACTGTAAACCGCTATTTTGTTGTATGTATAAATATAATTGCATGTTGTTAGTGCGTAGACATAGTTAACAGTATTAATAATGTAAGACAATTTTATTAATAATTGAGGTTTAAATAAAAATAAAATCATGGAGAATGTGATGTCATTAACTAAGAGAATTGTGACTTGAGTAGGATTATAGTTTCGGTTACAGACAGAAAAACACACAATCTCCATTATAATAAGATATGTGTGTGTGTATTTGTAAAACCCGTCTAAGACTCATTTTCTGAGTTTCTGGTCGAAATAAAAAATATAATGGAATGACGGTTGGTTAGGTTTTTCTTTCTTTGAAAGTTAAATATTGCTCTGTGTATGATTAAATCATTGGTTATCATACATTGAGCTCTCTTTAGAGATTTATAAAAATCCCTGTATGAATATATATATATATTTGCAGATACAAGAGCATACAATATGGTTGTACAGTTAGATTTTGATGATCCCAAGTAGAATCATCTCTTATTTAACAGTTATTTGGATTATCTTACTCACACACAGACACAGACACACACACACACACACACACACACACATATATATATATATATATATATTATTATTATTATTATTATTATTATTTATATTTTGCTTGAAGCAATTATAATGCATGTATCGCATAAAATTCGATAATTATAGAAAATAATCTTGACAAGTGTATCCCGGCAAAGGATGGCTCGCTACGCAGAGCACCGTACAGACTGTTTCGACTTTATTAAGTCACATCAGCGATGTATACTAACGAATTCCTTCCGACAGAAATCTAAACCGGGACCTCAGCAGGCATAGTCAGAGACCATATCGCTTCGGCCGCCGGTACATAGCGAACTATCCCTGCGAAATTAACCTTGGCAATGATACTTACACGCCTCTATCATAGTAGGTAAGGGGACGTTGATTGAGTAGTAAACAAACCAGGCCGTAAGCTCTTCGGCGAAGTGAATAAGATTTTTGGATGTTTGTTTTTTAGAAGCATTGTTGGATAAATTATTATTCATATTTTGCTTGAGGCAATTATAATATATATATATATATATATATATATATATATATATATATATATATATATATATATATATATAAAAGAAGATTTAGAATGAAATCATAATAGACTATTTCAGAAGACATAGAGGACTTGTTACCTTTCGGTCTCCATCATCAGATGACGAATTCAGCTTTCATAATCACAATATGCTAACAGGAACTGTGGATATACCACAGTATGATAATTTGATTATAACAACTGTTGATATCTTTACTTACGAGCTGTTTCAAAATAGTTCAATATGTAAAAAGTACAATAATCTTGATTTAACTCTCACTCACTTTCTCTTTTTCCTTCTTTTCACATTTTTTAAATATCTTTTTTTTTTCTATCTAAACCATAGATGAGAAACCTAACAGGTACTACAACTCTAGGTCAGTAGACCAGGGGTGTAATGGCGATGAAGAGGTATTCCACTATCTCGC
>CM042146.1:32096512-32099012 GCA_023376005.1 Doryteuthis pealeii
AAGAGAGAGATCAATGATTTATCCTTACTATATACTGAGCAAATATAAAGATGCAGCCTTCCGGGATGGAAAGTTGTTAAGTTATTAAAGTAATAAATATTGTAAGTTAATTAGAAAGGCGTATGAACTAAATAAGAAGTAACCAGATAAAAAAGATGGAAACAGAGAGGGAGCTATAACATAAAAGATTCAAAAGCAGCAGGGAGTTATAACTAAAAATAGAACAGCTGATAATCTTACGTCTTCGCGCATCACTCTGTCTTCATATGTTAATTGTTCTAATTTAAGGTATTGTAGTTAAAAGAGTAAGTAAGAAAGAATTGAAAATGACAGTTATTTTATCTTGTTCAATTGGATTTCATTTAAGATTCATTGAGAATTTTTGCTTATATTGATTAAAATAAAAACAAACAGTTAGAATCAATAATACTAAGCACAGTATTTATTAAATTCGATTTTTTAATATTGAGTATGCAAATTACCTTCCGTTCACAACTGTAACCGGCTAGTTTGTTGTGATGTATAAATATAATTGAGTTGTTAGGCGTAGACATTAGTTTAAAGATATTAATAATGTAAGACGTCAATTTTATTAAAATTGAGGTTTAATAAAAATAAAAATCATGGGGAGAAAGAGAATAGTGATGTCATTAACTAAGAGAATTGTGACTTGAGTAGGATTTTTTCGGTTACAGACAAGAAAAAACACTCCATTATATGATATGTGTGTGTGTATTTGTAAAAGCCGTCTAAGACTCAATTCTGAAGTTTCTGGTCGAAATAAAAAATATAATGGAATGACGGTTGGTTAGGTTTTCTTTTTGAAAGTTAAATATTGCTGCTGTGTATGATTATCATTGGTTATCATACATTGGAGCTCTCTTTTAGAGATTTATAAAAATCCTGTATGAATAGTATATATATATTGTGCGATACAAGACAGTACAATATGGTTGTACAGTTAGTTTTGATGATGACAGAAGTAAATCATTCTTTATTTAACAGTTATTTGGATTATCTTACTCACACACAGACACAGACCACACACACACACACACCACAACACATATATATATAAATATAAATATTATTATTTATTATTATTATTATTTATATTTGCTTGAAGCAATTATAATGCATGTATCGCATAAAATTCGATAATTATAGAAATAATCTTGACAAGTGTGTCCCGGCAGAAGGATGGCTGCTACGCGAGAGCACGTACAGACTGTTTCGACTTAATTAAGTCACTCAGCGATGTATATAACGAATTCCTTCCGACAGAATCTAAACCAGGGACTCAGCAGGCATAGTCAGAGACCATATGCTTCGGCCGCCGGTACATGATGCTACTGAACGCAACTATCCCTCGCGATAATTAGCCACTTGGCAATAATACTACACGTCCTCTATCCACAGTAGGGTTAGGGGACGGTTGATTGAGTAGTAAACAAACAGGCCGTAAGCTCTTCGGCGAAGTGAATAGATTTTTTGGATGTTTGTTTTTTAGAAGCATTGTTGGATATAGTTATTATTCATAATTTTGCTTGCAATTAATAGATCAATTATAATAATATATATATATATATATATACGTATATATATATATATATATACTATATAGATATATAGTAAAAGAAGATTTAGAATGAAATCATAATAGACTATTTCAGAAGACATAGAGGACTTGTTACCTTTCGGTCTCCATCATCAGATGACGAATTCAGCTTTCATAATCCCAATATGCTAGCAAGAACTGTGGATATACCACAGTATGATAATTTGATTATAACAACTTTTGATATCTTTACTTACGAGCTGTTTCAAAATAGTTCAATATGTAAAAAGTACAATAATCTTGATTTAACTCTCACTTACTTTCTCTTTTTCCTTCTTTTCACATTTTTTAAATCTCTTTTTTTTCTATCTAAACCATAGATGGAACCTAACAGGTACTACAACTCTAGGTCAGTAGACCAGGGTGTAATGACGATGAAGAGGTATTCCACACTCCCCAGAGCTCCAAATTTCGAACTTCACCATTAGATGCAGTTTAACCTGATTTGTACTTGGAGCACCGTGTCTATTTTATATGACGGTAACCATAAAAATACGAGCGCCTCCATTTCTATAGAACAGGCTAATCATAAACTTGAGACTGGAAAATTTCATTCATTACTTGAGTATATACGGACTGTAAGCGGTATGAAGGTGTGTGGCGTAATGGATAGAGTCGTAGGAAATGGACATTGACCAGAGTTCAAATCCTCGACAAGACTGTTTGAATTTCACACTGTTCAAAAACTCTTTCGAAAGGTATGAATCCAACTACTCTCCCTCCAGCTAGGGGTAAATAGTTGAACAGACTGGGTTCTTTAATCTTGGTTAGGTAACAAATTTAGGAGAAGGAAACCTCTGAATTCAAACCTGTTAAATTCTGCTTAAGGGGTTGGTATATATATATATATTGTCACGTCGTCTAACCCTCCATTTAACAGAT
>CM042146.1:32104012-32136512 GCA_023376005.1 Doryteuthis pealeii
AATAATTTTTGGAGATTTTTTTTTATTGCTCTTTTCAATAATTATCTAATTGGCTATTATTATATAAAAGAGTGATGTAAGTAAAGTCGACGGGGCGGCCTAAAGTCGGTATCAGCCAGTCAGCGAGGGAGTCTATCCCTTTTCAATCCCCTAGACCAAGGAGATTGTTTTAGCATCTGAGGTGGAGCGCCACACCTACCATCAGCTCCTTACTTTACCGCACAGATCCCTGTGCTACTCATACGCTGAGTTGGCGGGGACCGGTATCGAACTAGGAACCTTGTGGTTTCTAGCCGAACTGTTATAAACCTTAAAATCCTAACTAATGTTTGTTTGTTTTTAAAGGAAACATCTCCAAACTCAACGGCAAGCCTCTTAAGCCAGTAGAACAATTCACGTACCTGGGTGGTAATATCTTCTCCACAGAGAGCGATGCTAATACACGGATAGCAAAGGCATGGTCGGCCACAAATAGATTATCAGTCATATGGAGGTCCGATCTCCCTGACAAGCTAAAGCGACAATTCTTCCAGGCTGTGGTTGTGTCGCTGCTGCTATATGGCTGCACCACCTGGACCCTAACAAAGCGTCTTGAGAATAAGATAGATGGGAGCTGCACAAGAATGCTGCGCGCACTCTTGAACAAGTCATGGAAGCAGCACCCCACAAGGAAACAGCTGTACGGTCACCTGCCCCACCCCCCATTTCACAAACTATCCGAGTGAGACGGACAAGACATGCAGGACACTGCTGGAGAAGCAAGGATGAACTCGTGAGCGACGTTCTCCTGTGGAAGCCAAAACATGGACATGCAAGTGTGGGGCGCCCACAAGGACCTACATTGACCAGCTATGTGAGGATGCTGGCTGCTTCGCAGAGGAGCTCCCAGGTGCAATAAATGATAGGGAAGGTTGGCGAAAGATTGTCATGGATACCCGTGCTGTATGCGCGACATGATGATGATGATTCTGGAGATGCATAAAAAAGCGGCCATGTTTACGATATATTTGAGCAAAATTGACCGAAAATGATTGTTTAAAATCCATTAAAAATAAATTACATGTGTAATACAGTTTTGCCTATTTTTACTGATGCTCATTATGTTACTACTTTTCGACTTAAAAACAAATAATTGACCTGAAATAATCTATTTAATTAATTTCAATTCGTTTCAATTTTCGTTTTTAAAATTAAAATAAGCGAACATTTGGCAGTGCCTAATATTACGTTTTCTCGGTGTGGTTAGTTGTTTTTGTATTACGGCATATCAACCCTTCTCGGGTCATTTAATGCCGGATTGAGGCATTTTTTTAATAAACAACTCAGGTTACTTACAGAACTTTATATTTCTTAAGTGGCATTAATAACCACGAGAGTTGATATGCCATTAAACAAAGAAACCAAATCAAAGACACTTATGAAACACTTCTCTCCTTTCCTAAATAGAAACATCAATCCTCATAGACGACTGCTTCGATGTCTTCACGGGTTCTTTAGCAAGATAGATAGCACCAAAAAGATTTTTGAAATTAGAGAAGAAGAAGAAGAAGAAGAAGAAGAAGAAGAAGAAGAAGAAGAAGAAGAAGAAACAGTAAAAAAATAACATCGGCTCGTTGGTTGGTTGAATTTTACGGCATGTCAACACTTGTTGGGTTATATTATGCGAAAGACTTTGTTTGATTCATTTATTTATTTTTTCAAACTCAATTTTTATACTCTTTTATTATCTATTTCCCATAGATGGGACCCTAACAGGTACTACCACTCCGGGTCAGGAAGTACCTGGGAGTAATGGCGATAAAGGGGCATTCGAAATTCCGCAGATATCCAGAATTCCGTAACTAGATACAGTTTAACGTCATACCTAGGCTACTACGACCATCAGCCATCGCTTTCTAGCACATATGATAAAAGAGTCGGATTGCCATGAGGGCAATAAGATTGGGACACCCATGTAGATGCGAAGACAGGTGGCCTCATTTTAGGGATGTTATCCCTCTGCAGAGGTGTAGCGTACAGCCCCACCGACAGGACAGAAAAAAAAACATCGGTAGAGATAAGTACGTTATACATACAAAATAACAGGAGAATAGACAATGAAAAAGGGGTGTTATGTTTGAGATACGCCGGACTAAACAGCGCTGGGTAGCGTCGTCAGTTATGTTATCATTAACTGGTTTATTTGGGGCTTTCGGATCTTTCAACATAATACCCCCCTCGCCAGTTAGACCCCATTAGAGATTATCAAACTCTAATGCGCCACCCATGTTTTGTCCAACGCTAGCAGAAAAAAGACTGGCTTTAAATACAGAGTTGCTAATGCAGACCTTGGCTTCTGTACATCTGATTGGTTAATGCTAAAGTCAATCAGCATTCAGACTAGGTGGTAAAAATAGGTTCATGTGGCTCAGACATTTTTCTTTTTATAATTCATTGGCATGGCTGGGCCTACCAGTAAGTAGACCATTTCTTTTTAATATAAAGAATAAATAAACGAAGACAATTTAAAAGTTAGATATAACAAAGATAATTATTACATACTAATTGGAATCCTTCACTCCTTTCTATATAAAAGCATCCCTATCATCCCGAACCACTCTTACAATGGGAACCCAATAAGTTCGTGGGTCGTCTAGAAAGATATATAGACAACAAAAAAGCTGATGATAAAATTAGATAGGTTGATGTGAAAGAAGAAAAGACAGTGAAAAGACATCGGTAGGAGTAGCTAAATCTCATTATAATGGAGACAATGTAACCGTCTGTAACCGAAACTACGTCGCCCTTGACGTCATGATTTCCTTAGTTATTTAAGTTATATTTTTAACGATTATGAAATATTCATTGCTTAATCTTAATTAGCATCTTATTAATTAACAATGTCTCTATTAAAGTCTAGCTGAGTTAGATTTCCCACAAAACTGTTTATATTATAAATGCATTTAAAATCATGAAATTTGTGTTATATTTCTCTAAGAAATAAAGATTTATATAGTATACTAGCAAAAGTACCCCGTCCATGACGGGACTAAACATTTTTTAAGAACACCAGGTAGTGAGTGGGTAAGAGAGAGAATAAGAGGAAAATAATTTATAGAATTAAAAAAAATGTAATCCTTAACTTTTGAGTATTTTGAAATATAATTCTATTTTTCTAAAACTGTTTTGTACGTATGACAAAAACTTAAATTCAGTTCCTAATTGCTTGTTGCATTAAGGTGACAAAAAATATAATGATATAGTAACTAGGGTAGGGTGGATGGGTGTGTATACGGTATTTTTTTTTAAATTCTTAATTATATCGCTTAATTATCAAAAATCAAAAAACAAATTCTGTGTGTTTCTTAGTTATAAGCATATTAAGTTGTATGCAATATTTCAAATCTGAATGACATCTCTTTTGTGAGTTATAAGTCGACACGTACATACCAAATCATACCAAACTTCCTTTTATATATATATATAGATGGTGGGAATAATTTGTAAAATGATTTTAACAGAACAGTTTGATAGATAATTATTTCCTGTTATTGATTTCTGATACTATCATTTTATTCTGAAGCATATTGAAAACAATCCTACATATAATTTTATATAGAAATCGATTAAAATAACATTAAAATAAGTGTAATATTTCATATTCGCTTTTATTTAGTTTCAATAGTCTTTCTAATTTAATATCTTCTATATATTAATACTCTTGTTCCTAAATTGTACGACCGTTATCAACTTCCAATACCGTCTGCTTAAAAGTGAAACCGTCCAAATTGTTCAAGATGAAATGAAAAAATGTCACATTGAATATTTAGTGTTGCTTAACATCGAATCCGTATTTATTACCAGCTAAATAATAGACCATTCCATTTTTATTGTAAAGAAATAAAGGGAAGAAATAGGACATACTACACAGAAAAAATATAAGAAGAAAGAAAGAAAAAAGAGAAAAAGAAAGAGAAAAAGAGAGTAGGGAAAGATAGGGAGTGGCGATAATGCCAATCTATTTCAATTGAAATAATGAAAAGAAAGGAAAAAAAGAAAGAGAGATGAGAGAGAGAGAGAGTTGTATCAAGATTATTATACATTTTACATATTAAACTATATTGAAATAGCTCTTAAGTAAACATATCAAACGTTGTAATAATTAAATCATTATACTGTGTATATATGATATTTCATTACATTAAGACTTAAATATTTGTGTCATGGGGTGGATACCTTTGCTAGTTATAAAGTTTTTAAAAAGTAGTCTGGGTGGCCTAAAGTCTGTATCAGGCAGACAACGAGGGAGTCTATCTCCTTTCTCTTAGCACTAGACCAAGGAGATTGTCTCTTGGCCTCTGAGGTGAAGAGCCACACCTACCATCAGCTCCTCACTCGCCGGTCAGATCCCTGTGTTACTCATGCGCTGACTTGGCGAAGGCCGGTGTTGAACAATGAACCTTTTGGTCCCTAGTTCGACGCTCTACCGACTGAGCTGTGTAGTAGCCGAGTATTTATACTAACAGAAATAACGGGAAATAAATAGGCGATAAAAAGGGGGAGATAATTGGAACTGGGAATTCTGGGTATAAAAGACTCTGTAAATAAAAACTATGTGAAGCCAAAATGTTTTAAAACGGTTTGATTTCGCGTTGAGAAACTATAAGTAACATTACCTTTTTTTTAAATATGGTATTCATTTTTTAGTAAATTTTATATGTTTCTCTTTTGAAAAAAATTAACTTATTTCATTCGTTTCTTTTTTTTTCTTCTTTTATTTTTCGTTCTTCTTATTTTTTATTCCTTGTTGCTCACTGATTTTTTTAAGAGAATATGATGCGAAATCAGGAATAAGATTTTTTCTTTAAGTAATAAAGCAAGCACTAGATTATTTTTTCTCTTTTACAAAACTATTCCCGGGGTTTTGTTTTCGTTATTTTTTTTCCGTTAGCCACGTTCCTAACTTTCATATTACCCGTACCATCAGCATGATTGGAACGAACAAAAAAAAAAGAACACTTTCCCTACCCCATCAAAACAAAACAAAAAAAAAGAAAGGAAAATGAAAAAAAAAAAAAAAGGAAATTATTTTTTTTTATTTCAGATGTTTAATCCGGTCTTAAATAGTCAGGGTAACATTGCATGGTTTTGTTCTTTTTTCTTGTTTTTTTTTGTTTTGTTTTGTTTTGGGTTTTTTTTCACTCATATTTCTTTTCACCCCCCACTGTTAAATTTGCTGAATTTTGACAACTTGACACGGGGGAGGGGATGTCATTTGAAGCGTCACCCCTGCGAACGACAGGCGACAAGCGACACTGACAAACACACACGATGAAGTCAGCGCGACACACTTCTTGCTCAGCTTTACAACTCAAATAAAAGTGAACACTCGGGTGAATAGGAGTGTAATTATATATATATATATATATATATATATATATATATATATATATGTGTGTGTGTGTGTGTGTGTGTGTGTGTGTGTGTGTGTGTGTGTGTGTGTTAAGTTAAGTAGCGAAGTCATGAAGTCAACAGCACTTGCTAACTGATAGTTTCTAGCTTATGCGATTTTCTAACCATGTATAAATGTAACAAATGATATAATCAACACAACACACACACACACACACACACATATATATATAAGAGAGTTTTAAAATTTGCTTGAAGCATTGTGTATATATTGGTTTGGAGGTTGATTTTGAAGGCTATCACAATACAGGTGTAAAGAAAGAAAATAATACGGTAACAATGGTGTTGTGTGTTAACCTGTATTTTATTCTAGGATTTTCGAGATAAAATCTCTTTTTCAAAAGATCACTGGAACTGAAGTAGTCTAATTATGGCTAGACTACTTGATCTTTTGTTCTGCCTAACTATTATAGCTGGTGGGAGAGTAGTTGGATTCACACCTTTCCCAATGGTATTAGAGCTATATGATATGCAAACAGTCTGGTCCAGGATTTGAATTCGGACCGATGAGTCCATTTTCCACGACTCTAACCGTTACACTACGCGTCTCCATACTCGCTACCATATAACCGTGAGCAATAATCCCTTAAGAAACTAAACAAAATGTAAATATAAATATAAATATATTCACAAGTCTTTGTCTTTCTTTTGGAAGTCCATCGCAGACGACGATGACATCACTCCATATTTTCAGTTTTGCACCCTCCGGTGGCGAGTCCGATTCTGGACCTGCAGATGTGGTCACACACACATTGCAGGGAAAATTCTCATCTACATTTGATTGTTCATGACGACGAAGACGTCGCCGCTCAGCAGTCCTGTTTATCTCGATATTGAGCTGCTTAGCTTCTGTTTGAATTTGATATAGCATAACCCAAGAAGGCTTGACATGCCGTTAAATTTGACAATCATTATGCTTCAATGTTTTTGTTTATCTAACACCTCGAATATTCATTTTTCTATACATTATTATCTCGTTATCCACAGTAGATAGGTTCCAAGTCACATCGGTGGATAATAGATGGTTGGCTGGTTGGTTGGTTGGTTGGTTGGTTAATTTACTGGATTTCAACTCAATCCCTGTTGCAATGGTTTCAAGTATCCATTTATCCAAACCCTTGGCCTTGTTCCATCCACAGGTATGGATTAAATAGTTGGTTTTATTCATTTTTGGTGGGTATTCAAATCTATTTTATTTAAACTAATTTTAACAAACATTTTTTTAAAAACTCATTTTATCTACTTAACCCGTAGATGGGACCTTAACAGGTACTACCACTCCGAATCAGAGTGTACCTGGCAGTAATGGTGATGAAGGGGTATTCTAAACTTCCCATAACTCCAAAATTGGAACTTCACCATAAGATGTAGTTTAACATCATATACAAGACAGGGTTAAAATAGTACCACTAATGTTCTACAACGATTGATTTGGCATTAAATAACCCCGAAACCGATGACATAAGGTCAATTTTAAGCAAGGTACTTTTGTTTTAAATTCAGAGTTATATATATATATATATATATATATATATATATATATATATACTTTGGTGCGGTGCCAAGTTTCTTGGTACATTCTAGGCTGGTCCTAATTCTCTACCAGTAGTTTGTTGTAGAGTTCAGGTTCCGTATGAGAGCTCAATGTTTAATTATTGTAAACATGTAAAATATGGTCTGAAGAAGCTCATGGGCTTACTCACGAGTGGAAATGGTCCATAACCAAGATACTAATGGTATTTAAGGCCTTTTTCTATTCACAAATATATATATATGTGTGTGTGTGTGTGTGTGTGTGTGTGTGTGTGTGTGTGTGTGTGTTTCTTAACTCCGACAGTATAAAAAAAACCCAGCTTTATAGTCTGTATTTTAACGCAATACAAACTTTAACCTGAGAAAAAAAATAAAAAAGAAAGAAGAAAAGACTAAATCATTTGTACTTCACGAAGATAATCAGATGGGCCTATCAAAATGACCAAAAGAAAAAAATTGGTAAGAGTTGGCTAAGTTAAATATAATAAAGTGCTCAATATAAAAAAGTAGAGCTAATAAATAATAAATCCTGGCGGTCAGAATAATCCTGATGATCCGTTAGGATAAAATTAGGTAGATATTCTCTCACTCATTAGGCTTATTTGATATATATATATATATATATATATATATATATATATATATATATATATATGAGAGTGAGTAAATAAACAATGTGTTTATTTGATATGGCTTTTAGCCGACAATTTTTAGAAGATATGTGCTTAATTGAAGTCATACCTAATTTTGAAAATTAATTAGTTAATAATTAATGAATTTTAGGCGGGCATATATGTTCAAATGTAAGGCTAAACAAATCGAGAAAATGTCAATCGCTGAATGTATATTTCGACCTATTTAGTTTCATCAGCCAAGGTTATAGACATTCTCCCATGTCTATAACCTTGCTATTGAGACCTAATAGGTCGAAATGTACATTCAGGGATTGACATTTTCTCGATTTGTTTAGCCTTACATTTGAACATATATGCCCGCCTAAAATTCATTAATTATTAACTAATTAATTTTCAAAATTAGGTATGACTTCAATTAAGCACATATCCTCTAAATATATATATATATATATATATATATGTGTGTGTGTGTGTGTGTTGCGTATATATATATATATATATATATATCTTATTATAATGGAGATTGTGGGTTTGTCTGTCTGTAACCGAAACTATATCACTATACAAGTCACAATTCCTTTTGTTATTTACATCACATTTTCTATGATTTTATTTTTAATTTAAACTTCAATTATTAATAAAATTATTTTACATCATTAAGACTGTTGACCATATCTACAAACTATTAACATGCAATTGTATTTATATATACAACAAAATAGCGGTTTACAGCGTGAACGGGAAGGCTAATTTGCATATTGATATTAAAAGTTTGATTTTAATAAATATATGCTTAGTATTGTTGATTTCTAATTTTTGGTTTTATATTAATGAATGTGAGCTAAAATCTCGGGGATAAATCTTAAAAGAAATCCATTAACAAGAAGAAATAACTGTAAATTTATTCTTTACTTCCTATTTTAACTAAAGAGTTAAATTAAGAAAATTTACCAATGATAGACGGGAGTAATAGTAAATGATGGAAGAGTTAGTTTCGAAGTTGTTCTATTTTTCAATCATACCCCCTCTGTTCCAAATCTTTTTATCTGCATACTTATTCAGTTTCATTAGCCTTTCTAATTTAATATGATATTTTATTATATTAAAACTTAAATACTTGCACCCGGAGGGTGCATATATTTGCTAGTGTATATATATATATATATATATATATACTAGCAAATATATGCACCCTCCGGGTGCAAGTATTTAAGTTTTGATATAATAAAATATCATATTAAATTAGAAAAGCTAATGAAACTGACTAAGAATGCAGATAAAAAGATCTGCAACAGAGGGGGTATAATCGAAAAATAGAACAATTTTGAAACTAACTATTCCATCATTTTCCATTACTCCCCTCTTTCATTGGTAAATTTTCCTAATTTAACTATTTAGTTAAAATAGTAAGTAAAGGATAATATTACAGTTATTTCTTCTTGTAAATAAATTTCTTTTAAGATTTATCCACGAGATTTTTGTTTATATTTCTTAAGATAAAACCAAACAATTAGAAATCAATAATACCAAGCACATATTTATTAAAATAAAATTTTAAATATCAATATGCAAATTAGCCTCTCGTTCAAACTGTAAACCGCCATTTTGTTGTATATATAAATACAATTTCATGTTATTAGTACGTAGATATGGTCAACAGTATTAATAATGTAAAACAATTTTTATTAATAACTGAAGGTTTAAAAGAATGAAATCATGGAGAATTTGACGTAAATAATTAAGGAAATTGTGACTTGAGTAGTAATATAGTTTCGGTTACAGACAGAAAAACACACAATCTCCATTATAATAAGATATATATATATATATATATATATATATATAATATATATATATATCACTAATTCATTATCTTCTATTTATTGATGCAGTTGTTTCATCTCCAATCTACTCACCGTTCCAATAGATTTTGAGCAACATTTGTATCCAGTTGTCATAATCTTATTCTTAATTGAGAATCCGCCCGTAATTCGTAGATCTGATAGATTACATAATTACGTATACCAGACAATAGACTTTAGAATTTTATGAACAACTTTAAATCTTAAAACCTAAAATTCATTATAATTTAATCAGATTAGTTAAAGAATTCGCATATCTACAAGATTAGTCACCAATTCAAATATTTAATTGGTTTATTTAGATAAATTTCAATGTAAATATATTAGGAAGCATATATATATATATATATATATATATATATATATATATATATTTGAAAGTTAATTTATTTATGGTTAAATCCCGCCTAATTAACCATAAATATATATATATATATATATATTTAAACAGACTAAAAGGCTTTTGGCAACGGTAAGTTTCTCACCGATGTAATTTTCAGATGAAGATTTATAATTTCAAACCGTAGACGAAGCTGTTTGCATTTCACATAGCGCTTATACACTTAGGAAAAGTACGCATCCAACTAATGTATCGCAAGCTCTTGGTAAATTGCATGGTAAACTGTGTTCTCTAACCGTGGTTAGGCAACTAGTCTAGGAGAAGGAAATCTTTGAATTGGAACCTGTTAAACTCCGCTTAAGAAGTATTATCTGCGTTATTCGGACTATTGTCCCCATCTTCATTGGTATTTGTACAACGTTTCGGCCGATATACCCTCCGGCCTTCTTCAGGTATTTCTTGTCGGACTCGGGAACCTTCTCGGAATCGGGAAACTTCTCAGACTCAGGAACCTTCTTTTCGAACTCGGGAACTTTCTTGTCGTATTCGGGAGCCATCACGGAACTTTGAACCTAACCCTTTATTTAGTCCACGGGTGTCCTGTTCTCATTCCGCTAACCATAGCTGGGGTAGGAGTTGTGTTAATTAATTATTTTTCTAACTGCTTTCACTCAGGATTGAACTCGGGTACCAGAGATAATTGTCACTAAGAACTGTCTTAACCTAACTGCCTTATCCGCTCGGCCGAAACGTTGTACAATTAACAATGAAGATGGGGACAATAGTCCGAATAACGCAGATAATACTAATCTTCTCAAACATTCAGAGAAATCCGCTTAAGAAATTGATCTTGTTTCACATTCGACTCGTACGGAGGGGTTAGTGAATATATGCATTACCTCAGACAGGGTTTCTCAACCTTTTCATCCCTTGGGAAAGGTATGAGTCCAACTACTCTCTCTAAAGCTATTGATAAATAGTAAGATAATTATCTAACCTTGGTTAGGCAACTAATCTAGCAGAAGGAAAAATCTGAATTCAAACCTGTTAAATTCCACTTAAGAAATTGACCTATTCATACAACCAGGGAACAGTTTGAATAATAAGATAGCGTTATCGTTTCCGTTTAGCCTCATCACACTCGCTAATTTAATTCGGTAAATACAGGATGATTGAAAAGTAACTCCTTATTTTAAACTATTTATATTTTTTGATATGCTGCTATATTTTAATACATTTTTAATGTGTGTTCCTTAATATATCGCAATTAAATCTGTGATATTTTTCTTTTCTCATCCACATTTTGCTATTGTTATTTGTGAATGTCTGAATCACCATTTTCCTATGAGATAGATGGGTAAACGTGGTCCGCATAAGTGGCCGGTCAGAAAACCCTGATTTAATACCCAGTGATTTTTTTTTCTTTGGGGTTGGTTGAAGGAACAAGCCTACTCTATGAAACGAAGGAATTTAGAAGAATTTGAAGGACGAGCCCGAGAATTTATTTCTGCCATTCCACAAGAGTTCCTGGTAAGATCAACTGATGCGATTGCTGAACTGGCGCCCATATATAATTCTAAATAAAACTCCATATCATGTGTGTTCTTGTCATATCATTTTTTGTAAAAATACTGATTCAGAAATAAATTGTAAGATTTTTAAAATAGGGAAGAGAGATACTTTACAATCCCCTTGTATATATATATTACCTAAGACAGGGGTCTTCAACCTTTTAATCCAGTGGGCCACAAATAAAACATTTGAAGGTCAAGGTCATCTGCAAATACAAAAATTAAGTAATTATCCTAAAACGCCTTTCCCGGTTTCTCCCTTGCGGCTGCAGATATCGTCATCAAAATTAACGAGTGTGATGAGGCTAAACGGAAACGATAACGCTATCTTATTATTCAAACTGTTCCCTGGCCGAGTATTTCTTTTCTTTGACTTATTAAGTTTAATTACCTTGAGAGATAGTAACGTCGATTCACCCTCGGGACGATACGTAACCCGGCCTTTTATTTGCCGATTACAGTGCAGCCAATGAACTGTCGACATGGAAAGAAAAATAAAGTGGAAGAAACAGAGAACGTGTGAGAGTTAAATTGGAATTTTTAATTAGAATTTAAATTAAAACTATTTTAATTGTAAATAATGATTTATAAAATTGCGTAAAATGAGAAACTGGGGGGAAAGAGATGAGGAATAGATGGAGATAGAATTATAAAAAGCAGGAATTAAAAAAGACACAATAAAAAAAACAGATAGATAGATAGATAGATTAGATAGATGGATAAATAGAAAGATAGATAGATATACTGAAAAGAGTGAGATAGATAGAACAGAATGAGATAGATAGATAGGGTGAAAAGACTGAGATTGATATATATATATATATATATATATATATATATATATATATATATATATATATAAAGAGAAAGCGGGAGAGAGAAAGAAAGAAAGAAAGAAGACTGGGATAGATAGATAGATAGATAGATAGACTAAAAAGACTGAGCTTGACAGAGAGATCGGTGGATAGATAGATAGAACAGAATGGGATAGATAGATAGATAGATAGATAGATAGAGAAAAGTATTAGATTTATTGAGATAGATAGAACAGAATGAGATAGATACATAGATAGATATGCTGAAAAGCTTGAGATTGATAGAGATAGAGAGAAAGAGAAAGAGAGAGAAAGAGAGAGAGAGAAAGAGAGAGAGCGAGAGAGAGAGAGAGAGAGAGAGAGATAAAACAGACTGAGATAGATATATATATAGATAGATAGAATAAACCGAAATAGATTGATAGAGTGATAGATAATCTGTTTTGTAAAAGAGATAGGAATTAATACTGTAAGTGTTAATTGGAAAATAAAGCTATTAATAACAGATCCTCTCGGACCGGGAGTGGTACCACTTGTTACGGTACCATCTATAGGTCAAATAGATCTATTTGAGATAATTACCTGTTTAAAATGATTGTTAATATATATTTTTGCAATTTAATTTGGAAGTTTAGCTTAGTTACTGATGAGACCAAATAAATGGGCACTCAGTACGACTCAAACTCACTTACATTGGTTTACTTACTAATCCAGCTTCTTAACCATTACACCAGACCCCAACCCCAGTGGAACCATCCTTTGACTGTGGATGGTGATCCATGGTGCTTAAGGACGGAATCATGGTGGCCGAGCAGTCAATGATATGAAACACCCCACTTTGGATCTTACTTGGACCGTCAGAGTGGTAAGATTCGAATTATGGAGCTCTGGGTGTGGGGTACCCCTTCACTGCCTAAGGCACTCTAACTTGAAGTGGTAGTACCTGTTAGGATCCACTCAATGGGTTAAATAGATTTTTAAAAATGAGTTTTAAACAAATCCAACCAACCAGCCAACCAACCAACCAAAAAGCTTTTTATTTGGTCGAGCACTTTTTAGTGTTCGATAAATTTTAAGATAATCTCTTACTCTGTTGGCCACCATTCGAGCACTTTTTGATTTATCAAGCGCCTTTTTAGATAATTGCTTGTTCGTATGTGTCCATATATATATATATATATATATATATTTACCAACGCCTCCGCACGAGTAGGATACGACACAAGGTCAATTTCTTAAGCGGAGTTTAACAGGTTTGAATTCAGAGTTTTCCTTCTCCTAGACTGGTTACCTAGCCATGGTTAAAGAGCCTAGTCTGCCCAGCTATTTATCCAGAGCTGGCGGGAGAGTAGGATTCATACCTTTCCCAAGGGTATTAGCGCTAAGTGAAATGCAATTACCACGTCCAGGATTTGAACTCGGGGCGACGAGTCCATTTCCCATGACTTTAACCATTACATCACGCGCTTCCTACTTGTCCATATATATATACTAGGGTGATTCAGAGGTTTTCTAGTGTTATGGTTCTAGTTTGTAGGTTGTATATAAGAAGCAGTTCAAGTCGGGTTGGTAATATCATGGTTGGTAATATCCTGGTAAATGGTACGCTGACACGTTGTGCATTGCTGCACTCCATGTATGATCTTAAAGCCATATAAATGATGTTACGATTCTAGTCGCCATTTTAGGCCTTTAGGTATCCTATTCGTAAATCCAATGGTAGAAAAGGTGTCGTTCAGCAAATCATAGAAAGAACAAGAGTTCACTTATAGCAGAGAATCCATTCGTAGTCCTTCTGGTATTAAGTTCAGCTAGCAACTGATTTCAGGTAAATTACCAACGGCCTTAAATACATCCTATATCGTTTTTCATTGGTCAATGCCTGCTCCTGATATTGGTAAAGTCCATAAATATAAGTAGCAACTCAAACCAATAGATAATCCAACAGATGAACTCACAATGTAATCTAATTCTGAAAGTTATGGTTTCTCAAAATAACTGACAATAACGCCTTTGAAACAAACAAAAACATGTATCATGCGAAAGGTAAAGGCGCTGTTGATCACAGTACAATAAACAGATGTTTCAAGAAATTTCGTTCGGTTAGCAAGGCAAATGCAGGTAGGAATAAGAGTGTAGATTCCGAGGCAGTGCTCCAAGTCATAGAGGCAAATCCAACTCTCGATAAGTATCTGGCGAGCTCTTCATCTCAGTCCAGTATGGTTTGTCACCTTCACGACCTTGTCAAAAGCGTCCGGTGCAGCCAAAATTTGCTTTACGTTATTAAAATATTGTAGACCACTCACTCACCCTTGTATATGAATATATATATATATATATATATATATATATATATATATATATATATATGTGTGTGTGTGTGTGTGTGTGTGTGTGTGTGTGTATATATAATATATATATATATATATATATATATATATATATATATATAATTTATTTATGTTATGAAAGCAATTACAATTGTAATCGCTTTCCTAACACAATTAAATAACATACTTAACAATGCTTATTATATATTATATATATATAATATTATATATATATATATATATAGAAATACACACACACACACACACACACACATATATATATATATATATATATATATATATATATATATATATATATATAAGATGAAGTGATAAGACAAACAGGAATATTTCTTTATGTTATTTATTTTCTTATTGTTCTCAACTAGTCACGAACTTAGGTCATCATTAGCAAAAAATTGCTGCTGAAATATATTGTTTTTAAAGTTTTTAAAAGTTTTCTAAGTGTTTGACAAGACACAATAATCCGGACATATATATATATATATATATATATATATATATATATATATATATATTGATGTTTTTTTAATAGGATTTTCCGCAATATCAATTTTTTCTTATGCTTCATTTCCAACGGACTTTAATTTTAAATACATTATATTTTTCAACACTTTCTTTTATTTATTAACATGGGTTAAATATATAGGCCATGCCATTGTCATCATATATATATATATATATATATATATATATATATAGCATATATATTAGGCATATATATATGTGTGTGCATATATATATATATATATATATATATATATATATATATATATATATATAATCGGTTGTTTGTGCAGATGTTGTGCATTGAATGCATTGTGCTGCTCTGTGAGCGCAATATATCTGAGGAAACCTAGAAATATATTTTTCTAAATCTAATAGATACAAAACCTATATAAATAAATTCGTATTTTTGTGAATTTTTCTAACAATATCCCCTATTCATATATCAACCCACTCGCAAGTGAATAAGTATTAAAATTTTTATTGAAATTATGTAAATAGTTGATTTTTTTGGCCGAGTTTTTAAAAACGAGGTTTAAGTGGTCTTTATGCAAATTTATACACGTGAAGGTCGTTTTACGGTCTATACAACTTTTCAACTATAAAATTCTTCGTTTCCTTTTTTATTTTTTACGTTAACCCAAAGAATTTTTATAGCAGAGATTTTATCGAGTCATTATTATTATTATTACGAATCACACAAACTTTCATTCCGTAAAAAAAAAAAAAAAACAAGATTAAAAATATGTAGGGCACTTTTATCAACACATGTCATTTCTTGTTGGTTGGTTGGTTGGTTGGCTGGTTGGTTGGTTGGATTTATGGCATGTCAACCTTGTTGGTTATTTTATGCCAAAAACGTTTTTGTTTTATTCATTCTCGCTGAGTATTCAAGTTATTTAAACTAATTTTTTAAAAATATGTTGGGCACTTTTATCAACACATGTCATTTCTTGTTGGTTGGTTGGTTGGTTGGCTGGTTGTTGGTTGGCTGGTTGGGATTTGCGGCATGTCAACCCTTGTTGGGTTATTTTATGCCAAAAACGTTTTTGTTTTATTCATTCTCGCTGAGTATTCAAGTTATTTAAACCAATTTTTAAAACTCATTCTTTTACCTATTTAATCCATAGATGGGACCCTAACATATACTACCATTGCGGGTCAGAGTGAACCTCGGGTACAGGAAATGAAGGTGTACGTTACACTCACCAGAGTTCCATATTTAGAACCTGGCCACTAGATGTAGTTTAGCGTCATACCCAGAACATTAAGATCCTCAACCATTACCTTCTCGCACATATATGTAAAAAAAAAAAAAGGGTTGGGGGTTGCCCTAAGAGCAACTCGGTCAGGAAAATCATATAGGTGCTAGGGCCTGACATGACCAGCTGACTGATTGGGGAGGCTGCTCTAACCGCCCGTCCAGCCCAGGTAAGAGCTAAAGTGGATTGTTGTATATAAAGTACTGCTCATCCACAAGGATTCTGTCCTTAAGCATCATGGGTCGCCAACCACAGTCAACAGGTTTTCTCATTGCGGGTTGGGTTCTCCAATTTCCCTGCAGTCGGCGTATTCTACAATCCCAACTAACAGGGCTATGTCATTTCTTTTAAGAAAATTTGTGGAGTTTCTTATATTTTTGTTAGCCTTGTCCTATGTTTTACTTAATATGTAAATCTCTCTCTCTCTCTCTCTCTCTCTCTCTCTCTCTCTCTCTCTCTCTTCATACCAATCTAATCTATTTCAAACTATTAGTCTATCTCTATGTATGTGTCTATCAGTCTGTCTATCTTTCTATTTGGCTAACTATCAATCTGTTTGATTATTTCTATCTTTTCCCTCTTCCTATCTATCTATCTATCTATCTATCTATCTATCAATCTATCTATCTATCTATCTATCTATCTCGGTAGTTCATACCTTTCCTATGCTGAGTGACATCATGTCTCCTCAGGTCTCCATGACTCTTCTGAGTATTCTAGCCAATCTTAACAATGATGTAGTTTGGATGGTCTCGATTCTTCCTCTGATTTACAATTCACCCAAATGAAATAGGCAATGCCGGGTAGCCACTTCTAGTTTTATGTTCATTTTGATAATAAAAATATTCTTTCAAATGCTTAAGTAAACACTAGATCACTCCTCTGTAACACACACACACACACACACACACACACACACACACACCACACACACATATACACCCACGCGTGGTCTAATGGTTAGAGTCATATAAATGGACTTGTCGATCCGAGTTCAATTCCTGGACGAAGCTGTTTGAATTTCACATAGCGCTAATACCCTTGGGAAAAGTATGAATCCAATTCTCCCTCCAGCTATGGATAAATAGTAGGGCAGACTGAGCTCTATAACCTTGACTAGGTAACCAGTCTAGGAGAAGGAAAACTCTGAATTCAAACCTGTTAAACTCCGCTTAAAAATTGACATTGTGTCGCATCCTGCTCGTGCGGAGAGGTTGGTAAATATATATATACGCCCACGCGTGGACACAATAAGGCAAACAAAGAGGCAAGCATGCACACGTGGATCGACACACGGACACAAAAATTCCGGAGTGATTGCGTGCACAGAGAACTGGTGATGATAAAATCCTGTTGATTCTTTCAACTACTTACATCATCGATATGATTTCGCGACAATCCCTGTGTTTTTTGGGTGAATCACGAGGAAGAATCGAGATCATTTAGACCAAAGCACTGTTAAAATCAACCAAAGTACATAGAAGACGTCTGGAAAACTGCTGGAGACCTGGGTAGATTTGCTGTCACTGAGACATCACAAAAACCCACCAGTTAAAACTAGTGAAACAAATTCTCAAGACTTATATGATAAATCATCATCATCATGTCGCGCTGTTAGCACGGATATCCATATGGCAATCTCTCTCCATCCGTCCCTATCGCTCATCATTCTCGGGAGGTCCTCTATGCAGCATCCTGTATCCGCACAGAGCTGGTCAATGTACGTCTTTGTTGGTCGGCCCACACTGGCGTGCCCATGTGCTGGGTTCCACAGGAGGACGTCGTTTATGAGTTCGTCCTTGCTTCTCCAGCAGTGTCTTGCCCGTCTTACTGGATGGTTTGGGTGATATGTACAAGTGGCTGTACAGCTATTTTGAAATAAAAATTAATAGATTCTAATCTATATACTTCTTCCTTAATCTTCCAACCGTTATCATCTTGGAGCACACTCTGGTTAAAAATAAAACCGTCCAAATCGATCAAGATGAAATGTAAATCCTGATTATCTTGTGTTGCTTATCCACCAAATTTTCATTTCTTATGAGTGTTGTCACCTCATTCAAGTAATAATCCATTCAATTGTTATCATAAAGAAAGTAAGAAAAATAACATGCTACACTTAAAAAATATAATGAGAAAGAAAAAAAGAAAGGATTTACATTTTTGCATTATATCTTGGACGATTTGGACGGTCTCATTTTTAGCCAGGGGGTGTTGCAAGAGGATAATGGACGTACAATTAAGGAACACGAGTATTAGTATGTAAAAAAGTAAATTAAAGTCGTCGGGGTGGCTTATATCGGTATCAGCCAGTCAGCGAGAAAGTATATCCTCTTTTCACCAGTGCTAGACTAAGGAGATTGTTTCAGCGTATGAGGTGAAGTGCCATGCCTACCATCAGCTCTTTACTTTATTGAACAGATCCTTGTGCTACTAATACTTGAGTTGGAGAGAGACGGTATCGAACAGGAACCTTGTAGTTCCTAGTCGGACGCTTACCGACTGAGCTAAACCGGCCCTAAAAAATCAATTCTAATAATTTTTATTTGATAGTCCATGCCAGCTGTTTCATGCTCAATACAAATTATTCAAATAGACCTTTCTTTTCCTAAGAAATGATTCAAATGGATTATTCATATTCATTCCAACTATTCAAATAAACGTTTTTTCCGCGGTTTTTTCCCGTTACTTCGAACCTTTATTTTTTTCTTTTATTTCTAATAGTATTGTTTTATTCTCAAACGTATTAAAAACAACCCTATGTATAATTTTAAATTGAAATCAATTAGAATAAATAAAAAATAAATGTAATATTTTTTCTTCGTATTTAATTTAATTAGTATAAATTAATATAACATTTAATTTAATTAGTATAAATTAATATAACATTTTATTGTATTATATTTTTTCACATAATTTCGTCTGATGGGATATCGTCACGTTCTTGTGATTAGATACGAACTCTCGTATTATTTTTAACATAATTTCATCTGATATAATATAGTCACGTTTTTCGGAAATCTGTTTTGTTGTCATTAATTGTTTTATATGTTTTCTTTATAAGAATTTGTTTTCTGTCTACATTTTAATATTGATTCATTTCTTTTATTTAAAAGTTATCTCTTTCTACAAAGTGTATTACGTATATTTTACCCTTTAGATGGATTAATCGAGGTTCTTCAGTACTCTGCTGTTTTCCTAATCTTTTTTCCAATTCACCTAAATACCCTTTCTCTCTGCCCTCTTCTTACAGGTATATTTCGATGAAGTTGTGATATTTTCGACATTTATTTTGATTTAATTTATGTTTTCATTGTCATCATAGGGTTGTTATATTTTATTTTTCATTCTGTTTCATTTACTCCGATATAAACA
The DNA here is from genome assembly GCA_023376005.1 of Doryteuthis pealeii. Lineage (NCBI taxonomy): Eukaryota > Metazoa > Mollusca > Cephalopoda > Myopsida > Loliginidae > Doryteuthis > Doryteuthis pealeii. The sequence goes on from CM042146.1 coordinate 32,123,715, forward strand.
TTTTTCCTTGGCATGGATTGACTTATGTACATGGACGACATCAAGATTTTTTGCCAAAGATGAACAAGAATTAGAAATCTTTTACAAACTATAAGAATATACAGCCAAGATATAGGGATGGATTTCGACATCGACAAGTGCAACCATGCTAGTGATGAAGAAAGGAAAAAATGAAACGGTGAATGGAATAGAACTACCGAATCGAGAAGAAAGTAGGACACTGGAGAAAAAGATAATTATAAATATTTGGGAATATTCGAAGCAGACGCCATCAAACAAACAGAAATGAAAGAAAAAGTAAGAAAGGAATAGTTCAAAAGAACAAAGAAAGGAATAGTTCAAAAGAACAAAGCTTATAAAGGGAATAAAACACATGGGCTGTCTCTCTTGATACTCGGACCATTCCTAAAATGGACAAGAGAATAGCTCCACCAGATGGACCAAAGGACAAGGAAACTCATGAACCTGCAAAAGGCATTACACCCGAGAGACGACATATGAGCCAAGAAAAGAATGGGGAAGGGGTCTCGCCAACATTGAAGATAGTGGAGATACGAAAATCCGAGCACGACGAATACACTGATAAAAGTAAGGAAATATTAATTGCAGCTCTAGGATAAATAATTGCAACATTGAAAAGCAGAAAAACACCAAAACCTAAAAAAACGGAAATGGAAAGAAAAACAACTACATGGTTACTTCAAGGGAAAAACTCAAGAGAGAAACTGAATCTCTTATAATCGCAGCACAAGAAAATGCCATTAGAACAGACTATGTAAAGGCAAAAAGAGATAAGGCGCAGCAGAATAGCAAGTACAGAATGTGTGAAGACAGAGACGAAACGGTTAACCAAATTATAAGCGAATGCAGCAAACTAGCACAAAGAAATACAAGACTAGGCACGACTCGATGGGAAAGGTAATCCACAGGAAATTGTGCAAGACATTAAATTTTCACCATACAACTAAATGGTATATGCACAAACCTGAACTTGTCCTGGAGAATGAGACGCATAAAAATCTCTGAGACTTCGAGTTACAGACGGATCACCTAACCCCGGCCAGGAGACGAGACCTAGTATTGATTGACAAGAAGAAGAAAACCTGTCATCTCGTGGATTTTCCTGTCGCGGCCTACCACCGAGTGAAAATGAAAGACAGTGAAAAGATAGGCAAATACCTGGACCTTGTCAGAGAACTGAGCAAACTGTGAAACATGAAGGTGAAGGTCTTACCAATTGTAATTGGTGCCCTTGAAAGCTCTGGCAAATAATTTGGGTGAATTGTAATCAGAAGAAGAATCGAGACCATCCAAATAATAGCATTGTTAAGATCGGCTATAATACTCAGAAGAGTCCTGGAGACCTGAGGAAACTTGCTTTCACTCAGCCACCTGTGAACCACCGGTTACGATAGCTGGGAAAAATTAATAATAATAATAATAATAATAATAATAATAATAATAATAATAATAATAATAAGAAGAAGAAGAAGAAGAAGAAGAAGAAGAAGAAGAACTTGTCATTTAGTGTATTTTGCCGGTGGACCATAGACTAACAATAAACGAAAATGAAATTATAGAAAAATTCTTGGAACAGGAAGGTGACGGTAACATTAATTGCAGTCGGTGCCCTTGGACTGGCGGAATTTCAAATCAGGGGAACAATCGAGACCCTCAAAAAAAAAAGGCAAAAAAAAACAAAGGTATGAGCGGCTAGAATACACGGAGAAGTTCTTATATGGCAATGATTCAGAAATGCAATAAAGATGATGATGATGATGATGATGATGATGATAGCTACATGACAATAATAATAATAATAATAATAATAATAACGTGAGAATCTTAGAATCAGATAACATGAAATAGAAGAAGAAGAAGAAGAAGAAGAAGAAGAAGAAGAACAACAACAACAACAAACAAAACAACAACAACAACAACAGTTCTTATATGGCAATGATTAAGAAATGCAATAAAGATAATGATGATGATGAAGACGAAGAAGAAGAAGAAGAAGAACAACAACAACAACAACAACAACAACAACAGTTCTTATATGGCAATGATTAAGAAATGCAATAAAGATGATGATGATGAAGAAGAAGAAGAAGAAGAAGAAGAAGAAGAAGAAGAAGAAGAAGAAGAAGAAGATGATGATGAGATGATGCTGATGATGATGATGATGATGATGATGATAATGATTATAATATAATAATAATAACGTCGGAAACATAGATCAGATAACATCAAACAGAGAGAAGAACAAGAAGAAGAAGAAGAAGAAGAAGAAACAACAACAACAACAACAGTTCTTATATGCAATGCTGAAGAAATGCATGATGATTATGATGGCTACATAATAATAATAATAATAATAATAATAATAAATAATAACGTCGGAAACATAGAATCAGATAACATCAAACAGAGAAGAAGAAGACAAGAACAAGAAGAAGAAGAACAACAACAACAGTTCTTATATGGCAATGCTGAAGAAATCCAATAAAGATGATGATGATGATGATGATGATGATGATGATTACAACAACAACAAACAACATCAAGGATGATGATGTGATAGTGACAGAATATCAATGCTATTGTCGGCGAAGATGAGTGGAGTGTTGTTTTCTAAATTGTTAATTACATTAGAACGTGTTTCTATTTAGACATTATTTGATTGATATTGTTCTTTTCTCGCTTCTTGAACGCCATCGAAAGAGATTATCATTATTATCCCAACGTTATCGCCGGGGAATACACAGTCAAAACAAAAACAAAAACCAAAATCCTATAACATTCTTTTTTTTTTTAATCAAGCCAAATAAAATTAGATAAAACACGACACGTGCCCGTTATAAATTGTGAGTCTTCCTTTATTTTTTTTTTTTCATTATTTTTTTTCCTTTATTTATTTTTATTCATTCATTTTTTTTTTTCTTTTTCATTTTCTCTTTCTTGTGATTTATCTCTTTAATTGAGTGGAGAGATTAGAGAAAGAGATTATCGATAATCCTTAATGGATAAGAAAAGAAAGGGGAGAAAAAAAAGAAAGAAAATACAAGCCAATTTTATTTGAAAATCAGATTTTTTTTTCTAACTCAAGAAATACAAACAAAAAAAAATCGCGTTCAATATTAGATAATATGCCACAGCAAGAAACGTAAGAAATGCACAGTGTGTAAAACGAGCAAGGTTACCCAACGAGACCTGGATAAAAGGACATTTCAAGGTTATCGCTATTTTGCATCGGATAATAAAGTTCGACATTCGCTGTTTTTGCAGATTAAAGATGAAGATAAAACACAGATTATCTAAAAGATGAAGATTGTTTTATACAAGCAGGGCTTATGAATATACCATAGTGGGATAATTTAATTATTAAAACGTTTGATATATTTACTGAAGAGCTACTGCTAAATAGTACAATACGTAAAAAGTATAATAATCTGAACTCTCTTTCTCCCCCTCTCTCTCTCTCTCTCTCTCTCTCTCTCTCTCTCTCTCTCTCTCTCTCTCTCTCTTTTCTTTTTTTGCTTCTTTTCATGTTTTCCTTATTTTCCATTGGAACAAGTTAGCGTTATCGCTTCCGCAAATCATCCCTTTCTTTATCTTTCCCTACTCTCTTACTTTTGTTCTTTCTTTCTTTTGTTCTTATATTTTTCTTTGCGGCATTTTTTCCCTTCCTTTATTTTATATAATAAAAATGGAATACTCCATTCTTTAGCTGAGATAACGATACTCATATGAAATAAGAAATCGGTGTATAAGCAACACCAGATAATCAAGATTTACATTTTTGCATTTCATCTCAGTGCGCGTTTCAAGATGATAACTGTCGTATTTTTTAGGCACACCAGCATTATTATATACATTGAAATATCTCCACACTGGATCGTAAACCTTTACAATTAGTAGATAAATTCACATACCGAAGTAGTAATATCTTATCAACAGAAAGCGATGTCAAGTATACGCATAGGAAAGGTATGAACTGCTATAAGATTACCGATCATGAAATTTCTTCAAATGCTGTGGCCTGAATCCCGGGGGAAAAGGTAAATGGAAGTACCCAAGGATTCTGCGTGTTGCGTTGAACAAATCCTGGAAGAAGAACCCCGCAAAAAAAGTCCAGCTGAGCGGCCATTTTACTCCTATCATACAAACTATCCATTTTAAACGAACACAACATGCTATTGTAAAGTCGTCTTATTACATATACCGCATATTAAGAAATTTGAAAAAACAAGTGTTCCAAAAATAGGATGAATTTATTTATCAACGTTTAAACGTTTCGGTTTCTTTGAACCTTCATCAGGATGTGTCTTGGGGTGAAGAAATTGATAGATGTTTTATAGATGACAGGAGATGAAAATCTTTATAAAATTTTTTTTTTTTTTTAAGATTTTTAAAAAAGATTTTATAAAGATTTTCATCTCCTGTCATCTATAAAACATCCATCAATTTCTTCACCCCAAGACATCCTTTGACGAAGGACCTGCAAGACTGAGAAGCAGAAAGGATCAACCAAAGGATTCTTACCCAAGGATCGCGCTTTTAAAAAAGATTTTAAAAAAAGATTTTCATCTCCTGTCATCTATAAAACATATTAATATTGTCGGATTTATTTCCATATTTACTTCCATATACCGCATATCTATTCTAGTATGAGGTATACCCGTGGTTATGCCCTCCAGATTTAATATTCTACATAGTCCTTACTTATTTCATGAGTCTGTTCTTGGCTGGTTTTTTACCGTAACTTATTCTGCTCCTTTAATGGCTTCTTCTAAGATATTGGTTAAGCATTGTCTGTCGTTGTTACGATTTTAGTGGCAATTTTTTAGGCTTCAAGCAAGAGCGCTTATCTCGCGGAGATTCTTTGTGTTAAGCAGAGTGCGATCCTTCGGTAAGAATCCTTTGGTTGTTCCTTTCTGTTCCTCAGTCTTGCAGGTCCTTCGTCAATGATTGCAAATTGACGTCTCTCAGTATCAGCGATTAAGTAGTTAACCAGCCACGTATTCAGGCTTTTGCTAGGCTGAGGTTTAAACCACGTGACCTCGCTTAGACTATAATTTTAAATGGTGTAATGTAAGTCGTCAGGGTGGCTTAAAGTCGGTATCAGCCAATCAGCGAGGGAGTCTATCCCCTTTTCCCTAGCGCTAGACCAAGGAGATTGTTTTTAGCGTCTGAGGTGGAGCGCCACACCTACCATCAGCTCCTCACTTTACCGTACAGATCCCTGTGCTACACATACGCTGAGTTGGCGCGGGCCGGTATCGAACCAGGAACCTTGAGGTTCTCAGCACACCTTATATCCCCAAAACATTCCAACAGTTATTTTTAGAGAGAAAATCAAGGCGTATATTTTTGGTAATTCTCATTCTATTAATTATTTACAGATCTTTAGTTATACTCACGAATTTCCAGCAACAAGCCGATAATTCAATGATGTATCAATTGAATAAACTGACTAGATAGCAAGTAATCGTTTATCGCAAAAGATTTATACACACACGCGCAACCCACACCTAAAAAATGCACATGCTTTCTTTTCGATACACACACTTACACAGTCCCATACTCACACCGTAAAAGAGAATATTTGACGTCATATTTTAAACCGTCTCCTTTTTTTCAAACTTCAAATTTTAAACAGACTGAATAACAAGGACTACCACTCGCTTTTCTCGTTATTCTGTGATAAAAAATTTTCTTATTACCTTCCGTATACCAACAAATGCCCTGAAGATGATCTAATTAATAGATCAAAACACTGCAGCGTCGGCCAATAAACTCACCACTTAACTCATTTATACCTGTGTTTTTTTCATTTTTTCTTAATATACTACATAGCAAGTAAGTACACCGAATGAGAATCTAATTTCTGCGAAATTCACGTGCAAAGGAAGTGAACTGAATCTCAATAATAAATTGTACACAATAATAATCTGTACACTATTTTATGGTTTCAAAGCAGCTATTTCTATTTAATGATAATTTGTTTGCACACAGTCACATGGTTTCAACTCTTTCTATCTAATGCTAATTAATTATTCTTAACCACCAGACCTAATCTTAGGATCCTTAACCACGTGCGGTCAGTCCACTTAGCTGCGTCTTTACTTCATAACGACCAGCTGCGAACTGGCTACCTAACAGTTCTAAACATTATGAGGTCTAGCAGCCGACTGACTAAACTAAAAGCCTTTTTCTCAGTTGCCTTGGAACAGAAACTTGGGGGTCAGATTGAGGTTATTAACTCTCACTCAATCTAACAGTCTTGATTTGAATTCAACAACCTCTGAATTCAATTTATTTCTACACCAATCGTTCAAAACCGACGGTACTCCCATTATATATAACAATGCTGGAATTTGCTGGAAAATGAAGGACGAGCCCATAAGTGACATTCTTCCATGGATACCTACACATACACAAACCTAAAACACCCAGCAAAAAAAAAAACATCGATCAACTCTGTACGGATATTGGAGGTCGTGCAGAATATTTACCAAGAAAGATCACCGACAGAAGCGGTTGAAAAGTCATGGGAATCCGTGCTCTCGGCATGACTTGCTGCTGCTGATGGTGAATTTTCTAGGACAGTCGTGCTGCTTAACACTTCATTTATCTGATACAAGCTCCATCTTACAACATTTAAAATCACATACAGAATTTCCGGAAAATTCTAACCAAAAACACAAACATACTGCACAAAGAAATAAATAAACAAAAACTCCAAATTCTTGAAGCTCTATGCATTATGCAAAGTAAACCCATTTAGAAGAAGATTGATTTTGAATATAGCAGTCACTTCCTAAATAATTATAACATTTCCGCCAATTCTCCTCTCCCATCCCCCACAGACATTTGTTACATAATCTATGCATAGATTATTGTCAACCCCCTGTATTTCTGAAGGGATGGCCCTTTTCATATCACGGGCGGGACTTTCCATGGAATATTACAGAAAGCCCGCGAAATACGTGAAGTCACGTGGGAGCTGATTGGCTCTCAGTTTCAGCTTGGACGTCAGGCAGATAAGGCCTTACGCGCGTTATGTTAGAGAAATATGTTTAGTTAAGTAAATAAAGGTTTAAATGAATAATATGGTTTTGTGGTTGATGAATGTCTTGGCAACAAACTGAGCTAGAAGAAGAAATGAATCCGGACGACCAACCAGCAAGAACAGAGACGTTAGAAGAGACGCTAGAAGAAGAACGTAAGATACCAAAGATGAGCAGAAGAGTAATAGAAGTAAAGAAAGGGTATACAACACATTCATACAATGTCATCTACCCCTGATATGTAGTGTGCTGAAAGTACTAGGGACAAAAACTTTGGTGGACTAATCAACTCTACCACGATATTAAAAAGCTGGCCTAAAAAGTAGAGAAGATTGAAAAGAAACTCGTCAGACATGAATTGTCCGTCGTGTTTAGCACATCATGCATAAAAGAATAAATGCTGCCAACGTCTACTTATCTAGCATTTTGATACGTATAGAACTTACAAAATAATATTAACCCCCTGCATTGAGCTTTCATCTTTCGTGTCTGTTTCTAATTAAACTGTGTGTAGCAACTATTTATACTTGATATCATATATATATTACCAACCCCTCCGCACGAGCAGGATGCGACACAAGGTCAACTTCTTAAGCGGAGTTTAACAGGTTTGAATTCAGAGTTTTCCTTTCCTAGACTGGTTACCTAGCTATGGTTAAAGAGCCCAATCTGCCCTACTATTTACCCATAGCTGGAGGGAGAGTAGGATTCATACCTTTCCCAAGGGTATTACTTGATATATATGAGTGTGTGTAAAAGGAAAATGATGTAAAAAGAAACTAGACAAACGAAAATATCAACGTACGCAATGCCATAACCACTAGGCATAAAATAACCCCCGGTGCGTTGACGTGTCGTTAAGATATATCCATCAAACAAGATATCAACAAGTATATTAAAAAAAAATCCGAAAATATTTAATCATACATAACATAATTATTTCGTTTATTCTCTTTGTTTCCACTGTCCTCGGGGCTTAGAATATGGTGAATGTATCATCTGCAGAGGGTTAAGATCCCATCCAAAGAAAATGCCCCGTATCTGATGGTAACGCTTCAGTACTTGAATTTTGGGGTGCGTCGAGTACCCCTTCATTGCCATTACTTCCAGGTATACTCTGATGGTAATACCTGTTAGAGTACTATCTATAGGTCAAATAGATCTGTCAAAAGAATTACTCGTATTCCATAAGAATACTTGTGTTATATAATTGTAAATGATTTATATTAAGAATAGTTACTTGAAGCTATAATTCTTTACTAAGGATTATTATAATAAAGACTGGCAAATATATACACCCTCTGGGTGCAAATATTTAAGTGTTAATGTAAAAATTAGCCTTTCTGATTTAATACTAAACCAGAAAGGCTAATGAAACTAAATAAAATTCCAGAAAAAGATTTGAAACAGAAGGGTGTATAATCGAAAAATATAACCACTGAAACTTACTCTTCCATCACTCTCGTATTTCATTGCTAAATTTTCCTAATTTAACTATTTAGTTACAGTTAATTCTTCATGTTAATAGATTTCTTTTAAAGATTTATCCCCGAGATTTTTGCTCATATTCATTAAGAAACATTGACATGCCTTTAAAATCAATCAATCAAACCAAAAATGTAAATGTGTACATAGATATATATGCACAATAAACGTAATTTCTTAACATTCAGACATAAAACAACTGTTACATAATCTATGCGGTTGCAGAAGCCCGCCAAAATACGTGAAATCACGTGGGACCTTTTGAGTCCCCAGTTTGCAGTTGGACGTCAGGCAGTGAAGATGTACTGCCGAACTGTGACTCACTCTGCATACGTGCGCTATGTTAGTTAGCAGATGGCTGGTGAGGATTTAACAATAAAATAAGATCAAAAGTAAATCGAAGTCTTGTGTTTATTACCTAAAAACTAACAATGACACAGGGCTTCTAAGGAGAAATCCCTGACATAAAACCAGAAATCCGCAAGAGACTCCAGACCAAGTCTACGATCAGAGACGTAGCATGCACCAGAGGCCAATGATTTCCAGAAGACAAAGGCAATTAAAGAGAATTACAAGACGATCAATATGCAAATTAGAACACTGCAAAGGCCAACAGTATTAATTATGAATAAAGATGGAGAATGTGATGTATTGTGACAACATATATTATCTATATAATAAGATTTAGTGCCAGTGAAGAAAGAGCTATGCAACACAACCCCAGACGGGTTGACATGCCGTTAAATCGATCAAGCAAGCAATCAACAAATTTATTTAGAAATAAACTTCCGAAATATCTAATCATCATAACTTAATGATAAATAAACAATTTATTTTTGTATTCCCCTTTTATTTCATCGGATTTCTACATTCTTCTATTAGAGAGCTTTTATTTGAAAAACAATAGTTTGTTGGAGCTGTTGAGGAGGAAGGTCGGAAAGCAGTTGTACGTGAATGCGTATGTTTGTTTGTGTTTTGTTCTTTTGTTGTTGTTTTTTTGTTTTGTTTGTTTTTTGTAGTTTTGTCGACTTCTTTTCCTATTTATGTTTATCTCTTACTTTCCACTGGATGCAAACCTTACACTCATATTAAGATAGGTAGATTCACATATTCATGGTGAGATTAGATTCAACCTTGCTTCGTGTAGTTATCATTTAATCCTCGTCAAACGTGTCACACACCAAATCACGGGTTAATTATTCTTATCGACAAAGTTGTGAGTCGCTCGATTTTCTGCCTTCTCCGTTAAGACACTCTCTTTTCTTAAACATATATATATATATATATATATGTGTGTGTGTGTGTGTGTGTGTGTGTGTGTGTGTGTGTGTGTGATATGATCTATGTGTGTGCATGTGTGTGCTGTGGGTGTGATTGTATGTGTGTTAAATTTATTCAAAATCGTCAACCCATTGGCATTTACCCACTTATTCCAGCGATTTGTCCTCTGGTCGAAGTTACAGGTAAATTTCTTCTTTATATATATATATATATATATATATATATATATATATATATATATATATATATATATAAATGGTATATATGAAGAAAATAGCAGATTAGAAAAAATCCGACAAAATGTGAGGAAAATTTATGGAAAAATGAGGGTAATGAATACAGACAATAACATTCAATCAATATTTCGCTTCAGTTGGACTTACGGGCTTCATTAGAATAGAATTTTATTGTTTGAAACCAGAATGATATATAGATCATTAAAAACAAAGTAAAAAGTGGCGAGGGGAAGGCAAGTTTACCTTTTTATCGTCTATATATCATTCTGTTTTAAAACAATGAAATATTATTCTGAATATTATTATCAAGCTTGATAGGTGTGGTGCTCCAAATCAAACACTAAAAACAATATCCTTGGTCTAGGATTCGCTGCCTGGTTAATACCGACCTTAGGCATCTCGACGACTTATTTTTTATATCGTATGTTTATATGTATCATATATGTACATATGTATATGTAAACCAGAAACAGTCTTTTCTAAACAAAGATTTCATGTTTTTTAATTTTTTTTTGTAAATTTCAAATACCATATTTAAGATGTATAAAAGCAAAACAGATATCATTGGATATTAGTAATTCCAGACTCGACACATTAAAAATGTATAACCGAAATGAGAACTAGATTAATATATATATATGTATATATATATATATATATATATATATAGTCATCCACAGACACGTGTTTCGACTTATCAAGTCTCTTCAATGTGGCTAGACATTTTGTGAGCTACCTACTGTCGGAATAGAACTCCGATCGATTCAGCAGTAGTCGGACAGTTTAACCGCTTGGGCCTGGTCACCCACAGAATGTGAAGGGGATTTTAACTGTTTTAATACACATGGATGTAAAGGCCGCCATATATATAAAGGCCACTATATATATATATATATATATATACATATTGGTTTGTTGGTTGGTTTTGAATGCAAGTGTAAAGAAAAAAACGTTACTATGGTGTTGTTTGTTAACCATATATGTGTGTGTGTGTATGTGTGTGTCTGTATCAGGGTGTCTATATATATATATATTTATATATATATATATATATATAGAGAGAGAGAGAGAGAGAGAGAGAGAGAGAGAGAGAGAGAGAAAGAGTAAGAGGGGTAGCGAGAGGTGGGATGTACTCATTTTTAACCTACTACATATAAAGGGGCCGGATTACCTCAGTCGGTAGAGCGTTCGGCCAGAAACCACAAGGTTCCTAGTTCGATACCGGTCCTCGCCAACTCAGCGTATGAGAAGCACAGGGATCTGTGCGGTAAAGTAAGGAGCTGATATAGGTGTGGCGCTCCACCTCAGATGCTAAAACAATCTCCTTGGTCTAGCTCTATTGAAAAGGGGATAGACTCCCTCGCTGACTGGCTGATACCGACTTTAGGCCGCCCTGTCGACTTTACTTACTTTTTACATATAGCTAATTTTTAGAGGGATTCAATAGTCTATACATGGGATTAACATTTTATGAATCTTTTAAGGGGTGTACATATTTATTGGAGTTACTCGTCTCTCTCTCTCTCTCTCTCTCTCTCTCTCTCTCTCTATCTATCTATCTATCTATCTATATATGTATAGAGCCTGGAAATGATATCTGTTTCGAGTTCATAATCGTCTTATAGAAATAATGCAATCCTGGTACCTTAATTTACAAAAAGAAAATATACACGTTTTATAAAAAAAAAACTGTTGATACATATGTGTTATATATACATATATACATATAAATATATGTCTATATATATACATATATATATATATATATATATATCTGTGTGTGTGTGTGTGTGTGGAATGAGAGATAGAAATTGAAAGTGATACGAGCACACGCACACACACACACACACACATATATATAATATATATATATATATATGGAAAAAATAACAGATTAGGAAACGATCCGATAAAATGTGAGGAAAAATGTAAGGAGAAAGGTGAATAACAAAGCACAGGCAATACAATTCTGATGAAGCTTCTGAAATAAACAGAGACGAAATATATTTGAATGTTATTGTTAGTGTTTTATTAGTAACGGCTTTCCTAAACTTTTAACCACACACGCACACACACACACACACACACACACACACACATACACACACAACATATATATATATATATATATATATATATATATATATATATATATATATATATATATATATAGTGAGGAAGATTATGTAGAAAGATAATGTATGGATAAAAATTATATATTGAGATACCGACACGTGTTTCGATCAAGAGTTTAAGTATACAAAAAGCACCCTTTTTCAGGGCAAGATATTATATATATATATATATATATATATATATATATATATATATATATACTAGCAAATATATGCACCCTCCGGGTGCAAGTATTTAAGTTTTAATGTAATAAAATATTATATTAAATTAGAAGGTCTAACGGAACTAAATAAGAATACAGATAAAAAGATTTGAAACAGAGGGAGTATAATAAAAGGTTTGAAACAGAGGGAGTATAATAAAAAATGGAACAACTGAAACTTACTCTTCCATCACTCTCGTCTTTCATTGTTATTTTTTCTCATTTAAGTATTTAGTTAAAAGAGGAAGTAAATAATAAAATGACAGTTATTTTATCTTGTTAATGGATTTCATTTAAGATTCATTGAAGAGATTTTTGCTTATATTCATTAAAATAAAACCAAACAGTTAGAAATCAATAATACTAAGCACATATTTATTAAATTCGA
>CM042146.1:32153725-32156225 GCA_023376005.1 Doryteuthis pealeii
TTGATATTCGTGTGCACATTTTCATTCACACACACATAAATACGCACTAGTTAGAGAAGTAGTTATATGAATATCAATTAACAAGTTTCAAAAGTTTGTTATAATTGAAGAGATGCGTAGGTACATAGATAAATATAAACAGACTGAAATCGATAGATATATAAGCATGTATGTATAATTACACACGCACGTGTAAATACATACACATGCACAGATGCGGGCATATATACACACAGACAGATAGATAGATAGATAGATAGATAGATAGATAGATAGATATGAACAGCCTGAAATAGATAGATATATGGATAGATAGATAGATAGATAGATAGATATGAACAGCCTGAAATAGATAGATATATGGATAGATAGATAGATAGATAGATAGATAGATAGATAGATAGATAGATATGAACAGCCTGAAATAGATGGATAGATAGATAGATAGATATGAACAGCCTGAAATAGATAGATAGATAGATAGATAGATAGATAGCTATTAACAGACTGAAATAGATAGATAGATAAATAGATAGCATAAAGACTGAAATAGATAGATAGATAGATAGATAGATAGATATGAACAGCCTGAAATAGATAGATAGATAGATAGATAGATAGATAGATAGATAGATATGAACAGCCTGAAATAGATAGATAGATAGATAGATAGATAGATAGATAGATAGATAAAAAAAGTGATAGGTACGCATATATATATTTATATATGTATATATTTATTTATCTATTCATTTTAGAAAATGTAAAAAGAAATACACTTCTTGTATGAGGCCAACTCAGCTTAGGAAGATTGGCTTGCGCCATAACGGTAACTGAGATAACATGCTATACTTGAATATAAAACTTATACATTTTGAACTAGCTTGAACCCTTGACTACTGCTTATTCTATAATGAACTCGTACTCGCGCACACACGCACACACGCACCTACGTGAGAACTCGCATGCAAATGCACATATACACATAGGATAATATATGCATGTGCACGTACACAAACGCTCACATATACATACACACGCACGCGTATATATATATATATATATATATATATATATATATATAAGCTAATTTGTGTGTGACAGTACCTGTCTTCCAGCCTACATATATAACACATAGATATGTGCATATATATATATATGTATATATACATATCTATATGTATATATATACGTTGGAAGGCAGGTAAATATTCATATGAATACACACTCTCTCACACACACACACAAAACACACATATATATATATATATGTGTGTGTGTGTGTGTGTGTGTGCGTGTGTGTGTGTGTGCGTGTGTGTGTATAAAGAAAGAATATTAAAAACAAGAAATGAGACAAAATTGCGTTCAAACCCATTCTCATTATTACTTGTTTTTTTTAATTTGATCTAAATTACATAAATACATGCATACACACACACACACACACACACACACATATATATATATATACATGCATACACAAAGAGAGAGAGAAAGTTCAAATTGTAAAAGTTTTACATATGTTTTCACGTATTAGCTAACCACAGTACATTTATTTTCATTTTCTCTCTCTCTCTCTCTCTCTCTCGTCTCTCTCTCTCTCTCTCTGTCTGTCTGTCTCTCTCTCTCTCTCTCTCTCTCTCTGTATCTCTATCTTTTGATCTCTCTCTGACTATCTCTGTCTCCATACCTATCTGTCTCTCTTTATTTCTCTATATAACATTATTAACACACTCTTCTATTAACCAAATTCAAACACTCACACCAAAAAAGTAATTATTAGAGCACTTTAAAATCAATTCTTTAATTGCATTGTATTACTTAAACAAACACAATAAGAAGTGAACGGTATACATCTAAATAACTCGTATTCATTTAAAAATGTCTGGTACAAGGCAGCAACTTCCTTATATATATAATATAAATTATGTAGTGTTATAGAATTGTGGACCTGATCTATACATATATAGAGGACAGTTTGTTTGTTTGTATGTATGTATGTATGTATGTATGTCCGGCTGAAACTATGAAAATAAAACAATTAATATATATACACATAGGATTAATATATGAATTAATTATATATATTATATATATATATATATATATGTGTGTGTGTGTGTGTGTGTGTGTGTGTGTGTGTGTGTATACAGAGGATATCACCAGTTCTTGATTTTATGCAAAAATTATGGAGATTTGATTTGTGTTCGAAGATATTTAAAAATCAAAATATACATAGAAATAGCATTGAAATTCTACTTTAACATGTCCAGCATTTTTTAATCTTAAATTAAAAGTAAACAAATCAATAATCAGTTTCCCCTCTCCACCCAGGCGGCACAGTGTAGTCGCTTCTAGTCTAATATGAATAAAATTATTCCTTCGATAAAGAAAAAAGAAATCTAAATTTCTGTTGGCATACTTTTTGCCTTGTAGCATTAATACTGAATAGCGAGTTCGATCCGCGTTGAATGTCCCGTACTGGCTACCTTGTGTCAAA
>CM042146.1:32178725-32186225 GCA_023376005.1 Doryteuthis pealeii
TCTCTCTCTTCTTCTCTCTTTCACGCTCACTTTCTTTCTTTCTCTCCTTTTTCTTCCTTTAGTGTATTCCACATGTTCATTTCACCCAACGCCACTCTTATCACTCACACACACACATCTCTCTCTCTCCTTATATTTCCCCCAGATATATATAATATATATATTATATCTTTCTCTCTTTTACCGCCCCTCACTTTCTATACTCTCTCTCTTCTCTCTCTCTTCTCTCTCTCTCTGTTTTCCCCTCTTTCCCACTCACGCCCTTTCTTTCTTTCTTTCTTCTTTCTTTCTTTCTTTCAGTGTATTCACAATGTCCTTCTCCCCAATACCCATCTCTCTCTCTCTCTCTCTCTCTCTCTCTCTCTCTCTCTCTCATCTTCTTTTTCCTTTCATCCTATCTCTCTCTCTCTCTCTCTCTCTCTCTCACCTCCATCACACACAGCACACCCTTACTTTCTTTCTCTCTTCACTATATTCACCAAATATCTTTCTCGTTTCTCCCTCTCTTTCTCTTACATTCTCTCTCTCTCTTTCTCTCTCTTTAGTTCCCTCTCTCATTCAAACACCCTTTCTTTCTTTTTCTTCTTCACTGTATTCTCCATGTCCTTCTACCCAAACTCTCTTTCTCGCCTTTTCTCTCTCTTACCTCTCTCTCTCTTCACACACATCCTTTCTCTCTTTCTTTCTATCTTCACTGTATTCTCCATATCATTACACCCCAACTACCCTCTCTCTCTCTCTCTCTCTCTCTCTCTCTCTCTCTCTCTCTTCTCTCTCTCTCTTCTACTTTCTTTCTTTTCCTTCATTTTCTTATAACTTTAATCAGATTACACCGATTAAATTTCGGATCCGATTTCCATCAACAACTTTCGTCTCGTTTCTTCTTACCAAACTCCGTATCATCATCATCATCATCATCATCATCATCATCATTATTGTTATCATCAGCATCATTGCGCTTGAGGTCTCACCATCATCACTGATAAAAAAAAAATAAATAAATAAAAACATATTCGCAATAATCCCCCATTCTTTATTCTGACCGCCGCCCTCTCCCCTGCCCGACCACGCCCAGTTGCTGTTATGATGAGGATGAGGATGATGATGATGATGATGATGATCATCATCATCATCATCTCGACCTTTCTTTTCTGCCTTTTTTCCGCTCCTCATATTTTCTTCGTTTCTTTATCATTAAACATTAGTAAGCCAGACATCGGCTGAATATATCTATTTACCTATTCAGATGTCCAATAATAATAAATATAATAATAATAATAATAATAATAATAATAATCATTATTATTATTATTATTATTATTATTATTATTATTATTATTATTATTATTAAGCCAGACCTAATTTTTATGCGGTTTCTTATTCTTATCATTAGCATCACCTGCTCACAGTGATTTTTGCATACATTTTTATGTCTTATATTTTTTAAAGAAAATTAATTAAATACACTTTCTTACGTTGCAGATATTATTATTATTATTATTATTATTATTATTATTATTATTATTATTATTTTTGTTGTTGTTGTTTTTTTTAATCTATGCGAGTTTTTCATACCAGCTTTAACAGAATTTTTAGTAACAGCAAGTCTACTGTCCAAGATCTACAGGACTCTCCTAAGTATTTTAGTTGATTTTAACAAAACCGTTGCCTAGATGGTCTCGATTCTTCCTCAGATTTCCAATTCTTCCTTTCTCCTTTCCAAATGCGTGGGAACCATTCAGAGGACACCAGCTACAATTCGTATTACCTTCATCCTCATGTTCCACTGTTTTGTTTTGTTTTGTTGTTTTTTTTTTTTTTTTGTTTTTTTTTCAGTTCTCTGCAAGGTCCAAGTATTTGTCTATATATGACCTTCTCTCATTTTCACTTTGTGATTCGCCGGAGCGGCAAAATCTATGAGATGACAAGTTCTATTCTTGTTAATTAACCTTGGCCTGGCCTTCTGTTCGGGATTAGGTGATCCACTTTTATCTCAAAATTATTTCACTCCTTGAAGTGTTTTTCACACCAGCGTAAGCTGATGGTCTTTCGCTAGAGTCTGAGTGACAAGTCTCCCCAGGTCTCCAGGACTCTTCTGGGATTCTAGCTGATTTCAACAATGTCGTTGTCTGGATGGTCTCCATTATTCATCTGATTTTCACTAACTCTTTTCTAATCTTTTGGGAAACGGGTCCATGTGTCCCAACTACAATTGGTATCACTTTCACCGTCATATTCCGCAACTTTTTCTATTCTCTAGCAAGTTCCATGTATTTGTCTCTCTTTCTGTTTTATTTCACCTTCACCCTGTGATCTGCTGGAACTGCAAAATCTACCAGTTGAATCTTCTCTTTTTTTCTTATTAATTAATACAGGGCGTGGTCTTCTGGCTGGGATAAGGCGATCAGTCTTTATCTCAAAGTCCCAGAGAATTGTATGTTTCATTCTCAAGAACAGATCCTATTTTATGCATATACCATTTTGTTGTGTGGTTATTTTTTTTTTTTTTTTTTTTGCAAATCCCAAAGGGTCAGCTTTCCAAACCAGTAGTGCCTAGCCTTGTATTCTCCTTGTGTGCACAAGAAATACCCGAAGAAGGCCGGAGGGCACATCGGCCGAAACGTTGAACAGATAACAATAAAGATGAGGAGCATAGTCCGAAATATCCAAATAATAATAATTATCTCAAAAATTCAGAGAAATAGTATAATTGTTTACAAAGAATTATCATTTTTGGTTACTTGAAATAATATAACTGTGTGCAGACAAATGGTTATTATTAAATAGCAGCAGTCATATAATCCTGTATAAACTATAAGTATATGATAGAAATCCTTGAGATCATACAACTGTGCACATATTATTTTCATTGAATAAGAATACTTGCTATTATATAACAGTGTGTCAAAAATCCTCTTGAGAAACAAATACACAAAAATTTAAATATGAATATTCAATGAACGTGATTCCTAAACCACTCGGGATGCAATTAGCCGAAACGAGTTAAAATAAATAAAATAACTCTAAAATTAAACGATTTCAGTTTATGTCCTACGACCGCCCCAAAAATGGGAGTAAGAGACTGGGATGACTGGAGATCAGAGGAAGAATCGAAACCATCCAGACCACACCACTGTGAACATTTGCTAGAATACTCATAAAGGTACTGTATACCTGAGGAGGCATGCCATCCCCAAACACCAGTGAAAAACAATTTGGTTGTTTGTTTTACGGCATATCAACCTGTTTTCGGGTCATTTAATGCCAAAACAAGTCATTTTGATAAAAGTTTCTGTTTCAAGTTCTTAATATCTTCAAATTGGTTTAAATAATTTTCATTAATTTCATTTGGTTTAGTTCGGTTTGGTTTGTTTAATGGTGTAATAATCTTTTGGCTTATTTATTTAATGCTAAAAACTATGAGAGTGAGATAAATATTGCTACTCAAGTTTCCCTACAGGTGTATTTTCATATATGTATTTCATGGATGTATTCTATATCTGATTCATTCGCATAGCGTAATAGCAAAAAGATGAATTATACGTTTGGATTGGTTTCATTATTTAATGGAATATCAGCCTTCCTGGTTTATTTGATGCAAAAGTCATCTTTGCAGATGAACAGTAGTAGTAGTATTTTAACCACAGCTGGTGGGTTGCCATGCCTTTTCAAAGTTTATTTGTCAGAAAGGGAACATAAAAATATGACTGGAATTCGAACTCGCTTACTATGATATTACAGTCCCCATGATATATTTTCTGTGGCAATTTTGAGGGATTCAGTTTCTCTCCTGAGTTTTCCCTTTCACAACCAAGTCTACTTTTTCTCGTGTTAAATTTCTCCAATTTGTCGCTTGGAATATCCTTAGAGTCGTTTTCTTTCTCTTTTCTGTTTTGTAGTTTTTCTTGTTTTTCTGTTTGTCCATATATTGCAATTGCTATTACTGGTTGCTGTAATTAGTCTTTCTATGTTCTTTCAAGGTGCTAGGACGATGTAAACAGCCGACTGATCGGAGGTGATGCTCCGACCACTCTTCTGGCCGAGGTAAAAGCCGAAGTGGAGGGTTGTATGTCATGGGCTGCTTAGCCACCAGGATTCCATCATTAAGCATTCCGGTCGCCACCCACGACCAACAGGTGGCTCCATTGAGGTGGGTATCTCAACCTACAGTATAAGTACAGTCGGCGTATTCTAAAGTTCCAGCCGACGGGGCTAGACAATGTAGTGTCTTCTTGTTAACAATTAAATGACCAAATGTTACGATTCTTGTCGCTATTTTAGGCGTTTTAGTTCCGCTGTTGGTATTGAATGTAGTTTCAGGGGATATTCCTTGTGGCATAAAGTTTGATGTACCCCTTGATAGAAAGATTTAAGTATCATTTACTACTTGTCTGTAAGCGTTACTTCTGTTAGGATTCCTTGCTAGAAAGATTGTAGTATCAGTTACTCCTTGTCTGTTGATCTGTAGTATTTCTTGCAATAAAGATTGTAGAATCAGTTAATCTGTAGTATTCATTGCTTGAAAGATTGTAGTATCAGTTACTCTTTGTTTGCAAGCGTTACGTCTGGAAGGAATCCAGTCGGCAACTGATTTTAGGACAATTTATCAACGACTTTAAGAAATATTTGGCGCATTTTTTTTTTCATTGGTCTATCCAACTTCTGCTACTTAGAATAGTCTATAAATATAAGTGGTGACTTTTCATACAGCTTATACCCAAATATATTCCAACACCACAAATCACTTTTATATGTGAGTACTTCGCTCAATATTCTTCGATAACTACCTGTATACTTAAGAGGTCATATACACCAGAAGCCAGTCTAATGATTAGGTAGGAAATGGACTCGTCGACCCGAGTTCAATTCCTGGACGAAGCTGGGAAAGGTATGAATCCAATACTCCCTCTGGTTATGGATAAATAGCAGGGCAGACTGAGCTCTTGAACCATGGCTAGGTAACCAATTTAGGAGAAGGGAAACTCTGAATTCAAACCTGTTAAACTCCGCTTAAGAAATTGATCTTGTGTCGCATCCTGCTTATGCGGAGGGGTTGGTAAAGGTATATATACACCAGAAGTAAGGATAATTGGTGATCCACTGGGAATTATGCAAGAAACTGGAATTTTATATATGCACAAACCAGAATCTGTCCTTTAAAATGAAAGACATGAGGTTATCTGGAACTTGAGATACAAATGTATCTCCCGATCCCGCCCAGAAGACCAGGCCTAGTTTTAATTAACATACAGAAAAGAACTAGTTATCCTGTGTAATTTGCCGTGCTACAGAATAAAATTGAAGGAAGATAAACAGTTGGACAAATACCTAGACCTTGCAAGAGAACCGAAAAGTTGCAGGATACCTATCTTAGTTGCAGCTCTTCATCTGAAAATTAGATTGGATGAAGTGGTTATTAGAGAAAGAATTGAATCAATCCAAATCCCAGCAGGATTAAAATTGGCAAGATACTTAGAAAAGTTCTAGAGAAGTGAATAGACTTGCTGTCACACAGTCTCCAGTGGAAAAGTCACAGAGAGTAAAATAATTGGATTGGAAACTACATTCTTCTTTACATTAATACATTTGCTCTAGTTAAAATATCGCTACGATGTGTCATTTTTTGTGTAGGGTAACAGAGAAACATTGACGATTGGGATCATTTTAATACAGCAAATGTCCTCAGATTACCAGGACCTTCTGAGTATTCTAGCCGATCTGAACGATGCTGTTGTTTGGAGGGTATCGATTCTTCCTCTGATTTCCTATTCACGCAGATTCTTTTCCAAACCCTTGCGGACAGTTTCGATGGTTCCATTTATAATTAGTACGACATTATTTAGGTTTTCACACCTGCCGTAGCCGGTGGTTCACTGAATGCTGAGTGACAACAAGTCTCCTCTGGTCTCTAGGCTTTTTCAGAGTATTCTAGCCGATACCAAGTGTTGTAGTTTTAGTTTTCTCGATTCTTTCTCTGATTTACAATTAACATAAATTCTTGTCTAGAGCTTTGGCACCAATTACAATTGGTACGGCATTCATCTTCATCTTCCACAGTTTTCTCAGTTCTCTGGAAAGTATTTGTTTATCTTTTCGCTTTCTCTCATTTTTACTCGGTGGTCTGCCGTAACGGCAAAATCCACGAGATGACAGGTTCTCTTCATCTTGTCTATCAATTCTAGGTGCGGTATCCGGACCGGGATTAGGTGGCCCGTTTGTACCTCGAAGTCCCAGAGAATTTTAGGCGTCTCATTCTCCAGGACCGGTTCAGGCTTGTGCGTATATTATTTATTTTTATGGTGAAGATTGAATTTCACCATAATACTGCATTGCTGTAATCTGTCAGAATACTCAGAAGAATCCTGGAGACCTAAGGAGACTTGTTGTCACTCAGACTCCAGTGAAATGCCATTAGCTAACGTTGGTGTAAAAACTCATGGTAATAATAATAATAATGATAATAATACATCAAAAACAAAAAGAACAGAAATGGGAAGAAAGCAACTACATGGGTACTTTAAGCATCAAACTCAAGAGATATCACATCAGAAGACATGGACATGGCTAAGAAAAGGAAACCTCAAGAAAGAAACCGAGTCCTTTATAATCACAGCACAAGACAATGCCATTAGAAAAAAACTATATAAAAGCAAAAATAGATGGAACGCAGCAAAAATTGAATTCCTTGCACAATTCCCAGTGGATTACCTTTCCCACAGGGTCAGGCCTAGTTTGCACTTTATTTGTGCTCGTTTGCTGCATTCGCTTATTATATGATTGACCGTTTCATCTCCCACATTCTGCACTTGCTATTTTGCTGCATTCCATCTATTTTTGCTTCTATATAGTTTTTTTCTAATGGCATTGTCTTGTGCTGTGATTATAAGGGACTCGGTTTCTCTCTTGAGGTTTCCTTTTCTTAGCCATGTCCATGTCTTCTGATGTGATATCTATTGAGTTTGATGCTTAAAGTACCCATGTAGTTGTTTTCTTCCCATTTCTGTTCTTTTTGTTTTTGATGTATTATTATCATTATTATTATTACCATGAGTTTTTACACCAACGTTAGCTAATGGCATTTCCCTGGAGTCTGAGTGACAACAAGTCTCCTTAGGTCTCCAGGATTCTTCTGAGTATTCTGGCAGATTACAGCAATGCAGTATTCTGGATGGTCTCAATTCTTCCTCTGATATCCAGATTTTCCAATCTTTTTTCCAAGCTTTTTGGGACCGTTCCAAGTGCACCAACTTGAGTTGGTATCACTTTGACTTTCATATTCCATAGCTTTTTCAGTTCTCTAGCAAGGTTCAGGTATTTCTCCATCATTTCATTTTCCTTCATTTTCATACTGTGATCTGCTGGATCTGCTGGAACTGCAAAATCCACCAGTTGACAAGTTCTTTCTTTTTTGTTAATGAACACTAGGTCTGGTCTCCTTGCTGAGATAAGGTGATCCGTCATTATTTCGATGTCTCAGAGAATTTTATGCATTTCATTCTC
>CM042146.1:32196225-32201225 GCA_023376005.1 Doryteuthis pealeii
GTTTAAAATAACCGACAGTTTCGCATAGCGGAATATTCGTATATAATATATATTATATATATAATATATATATATATTATATATATATATATATTACTTTAAGGTGTAGGTCTCGATTTATTTTAGCAGTTCTATATGATAGCCGATTATATAATTAAAACTGCAAATATTTTATAAAGTATTGTCCCCCTTTTTATCTTTATATTAACATTGAAGAATATTTAGTCCTAAAGCCAGCCAAGTCCTAGACCAGAACATATAAGAGTGAGTATATTTTATTTACAAAATGAAGTAAAAGCTGAGTTAATATTTCTTGTCGTTTATTCCTGCAAGTATAAAATAGTAATACAACATATAGCCATATTATAAGCCATTTATTGGCAATATAGTCAGACAAATTTTATACAAAAAATTAGGATGTAATATATTATCTGCATTGTAAAATAATATACACATGTACGAGCTGCTTATGTGTTGTATTTTTTATATGTGTGTGATGTGTGTTGTGTGTGTGTGTCTGTGTGTGCGTGTGCGTGTTGTGTGTGTCTGATACGGGCGAGTGTACGCTCCTGCGGCTGGTTTGAAAATACAGGCCAGTTGTTTATATTTTTTTAAACAGAAGGAAGATCAACTACAATTTTTTACAAATAGGATAAAAACAACGTAGTGACATTTGAATTGTCTAATAAATCTTTTACCTGGAGCGCAAGGATTTACTAATAGATAGTATATTATATATATATATATATATATATATTATATTTATATATATATTTCTCTCTCCTGCTCTCCTCTCATCTCTCTCTCTCTCTCCTCTCTCATCTCTCTCTATCTAATGCTATTCTATCTATCTATCTATCTCCCTCTTTTAGTCTGTTCACATCTATCTATCTATCTATCTATCAATCTACCTATCTATCAGTCTTGTGTCTATGTCTGTCTCTCCGTCACTATATATATATATATATATTATATATATTTAATAGTGACGGAGAGACAGACATAGACACAGACTGATAGATAGGTAGATTGATGATAGATAGATAGATTGAACAGACTAAAGAGGGAGAGAGATAGAGGATAGGAGAAATAGAGAGAGAGAGAGAGAGAGAGAGAGAGAGAGAGAGAGGGGGGTGATTTTGGCCGGAATAATCATTCCAATACTATGGAATGTTCAATTAATTGCCATCCATTCTAAATCAACATTTACTGGGAAACATCAATAGGATGCATTTAAAAAACATAGATGTATATATAAAGAAAAATAATGATAGAAGGTGTATATGGGATAAAGCGCGTGTGTAATGGTTAAAGTCATGGGAAATGGAACTCGTCGCTCCGAGTTCAAATCCTGGACGCGCTAAATGCATTTCACTTAGCGCTAATACCCTTGGGAAAGGTATGAATCCTACTGTCCTCAGCTATGGATAAATAGTAGGGAGACTGGGCTCTTTAAACCTTGGTTAGGCAACCGGTCCTAGGAGAAGGAAAACTCTGAATTCAACCTGTTTAACACTCCGCTTAAGAAATTGACCTTGTGTCGCATCCTGCTCGTGCGGAGGGTGGTAAATATATATATGGATAAGCACAGTGGCCATTAGTTTATACTAGTATAAACTAGTGCTCATGTACATAGCCATGTGGACATATGTGCTCTCTCACAACCACATACACACACTCAAAGAGTCGGCGTAACATACACACTTAGGGATATTCGCATTCCTGGGTACATGTTCGGCTATATGTATGCCGATAAAATACACGTACTCACATTTTCATACATATCTAAAACCACAATATAGTGTAGTGGATAGAATTTCCGCCTGTCAGCCTGAAGGTAGGGTTCGAATCGCGCACAAAGCACTGCCTGTCTATAGTTCTGCTGATGAGGCCTAATGGGCTGGAATGTACATACAGAGATCGATTTGTTTACGCTTTACATTTAAACCGATATGCACGCCTAATTCATTTTAATTATAATTATTTAATTAAAAAATTAGGTATGAATTTAATTAAGCACATAATGTCCCTAAAAATTGTCCGGCTTCGCCATTCAAACACATCGTTTGACCCCTTCATATAATATAATATATATATATATATATTATATATATTTAAACACCAGTAGAAATGAAAATAAAAAGTTAAACTTTTTAAATATATATATATATATATATATATATTATATATATATATATATATATTATTATATATATATATATAACAGAAATAGTTTATTGCTGAGGTGGACTGCTGCACATACGTCACTCCCAATTTCTTAAATGGAGTTTAACAGGTTTGATTAAGAGTTTTCCTCTACTGACTGGCTATCTAACCAAATCCATTAGGACCATTGCATTAATTTGGTTGGTTGGTTATGTGGGATTTACGGCATGTCAACCCTTGTTGGGTTATGTTTTGCAAAAGACGTTTTTGTTATACTGATTCTTGTTTGGTATTTATTTATTTTTTCATTTTTAATACAATTTTCTCTTTTAAAACACATTAAAACTGATATTTAGCACTAATGATCTTGCACAACTCTCTCTCTCTCTCTCTCTCTCTCTCTCTCTCTCTCTCGTCTCTCTCTCTCTTCTCTCTCTCTCTCTCTCTCTCTTGTGTGTGTGTGTGTGTGTTTTGTGTGTGTGTACGGCGCGCACGATAATACTGTTTAACTGATTATTGACTGGCAGAACCTTATGCACAAATATATGTCCATATATATATATATATATATTATTATATATATATATATATATATAATCCAAAAGTCCGGAGAAGAAATCTTCCTTACGACACAAGAGTTTTATTAAAAAAACCTGTCGCAGTTTGAGAGCTCAACATGTGCTCTTAATATTAGAGTCACAGAGCAAATATATAAGTAAAGAAATAACAAAAGACATCTAATGAGTTGGGAGAGTTAGACACTTTGTCTAAGCTCCCTGAAATAGACTATAAAGCTAAATCTCTAAGTCTTTTGTTATTTCTTTACTTAACCTCTTCGTCCAACCATTTGCTTTTCCTTTTATTTTGGTTCATTTGTTGTTTTTTGAGTCGTATTTTCACTTATTTTTTATTTATTTTTCATTCTTGTCTTCAATCATCCAAAACTACTTTGCATTTGCCGTTGGAACCCTTGTTTATTACATACCTAAATTATATATTATAATAATAATATTATTATAATATTTTGAATATTAAAAAAACAAAAAGACATACAATAATACCTGTGTAATATACATATAATTGAAATCAAGGTGTTATATATATATATATATATATTGTATATATATATATATATATATATATATCAATAATACCTGTGTAATATACATATAATTGAAACCAAGGTGTTATATATATATATATATATATATATATATATATATATAATATATTATTGTATATAATATATATATTATTGCTAAAAACAATCTCCCTTGGTCTAGCGCTATTGAAAAGGGGATAGACTCCTCGCTGACTGGCTGATTCCGACTTTAGGCCCGCCTCTGTCGACTTTACTTACTTATATATATATATATATATATATATATATATATATAAGGTGTGACATAAGTAATCGAGATTGAAGCTGTATTTACCAAAGATAGAAATGAACAACGAATGGAACTTTCAAAAGTTTGAAAAGCTCTGACTTAGACCAAGGGTCACCAAACTACGTCCCGCGGGCCGGATCCGGCGTGCGAAAGCATATCATCAGGTCCGCCGACGGTACATGAATTAGTTTGTTAAAACGTACGGAACGCGAGAAGTTCTGATACCATTTAAATTTCAATATCATGTTAAGCTTATTAAATCTTCATGGACTTGACTACGGAATCAACCCATCGAGTGAAATTGACAGATAAACATTTGAAAACAATTCTCTTGATTGGATGTAGCAATTCCAAATCAAACATTGACGATATCTTGAAAGGCAAACTTAGTTTCACAAATCCACTAAAACCTTTTTGCTAATGTTGCGTTCTTTGATAATGTTTTGAAAATAAATATGTTGGTTAAATTTGTTTTGTGCGTCTTACGCCATTCATCCATGAATATAACACGGAAAGATAAATTTAGTTTTGCATCTTTTATTCAGAACTTTCGTTCTGGCTATTAAGTATTGAACACAATAATAATGTGGCCTGCGCTCGTTATTTTTTCAACTATCCGGCCTCCCGTGAAAAAAAAATGTTGGTCATCCCTGGTCTAGCCGATCCAGTACCTACTAAGCAGTTTGGTGACATATTTTATCAGGGGTTTTGGCAAACACCAGGATTGTACAAATACAGCACCCTCCCCTAACCTCATGAAACCCTTTCCTGTTTCCTAAATTGAAAAAAAAATGTTAAGATCTGATTACGTGTAGGATTTTAAAAGCAATGAATTGACGCAGCTTTACGACTAAAAGAGAAATTTCGAGGGTGATTCGACCAATGGAAAACTCGCAGGAATAAGAGCGTAGAATGGCAAGTCGTCTATTTTGAGAATAAATTACGTTTAATTCATTGATAAATTGTTTTGAAAACACATACACACACACACACACACATACAAACACTGTAGAGAATCCGACTAAGAATTGTAAGGTTTCGAGTTCGATACCGGTGCCCGAAAATTTAAGGGTATGAGTGGCATAGATTGTGTAATCTGATCTGTACGGTAAAGTGGCAAGCCGGGTAGGTGTGGTGCTCCACCTCTACAAAAATAATTGCTCTTGTACTGATATTGAGCACTAATAATACTGCACAATATATATATATATATATATATATATATATATATATATATATATAATGTAGATTAAACAAAAGATACATCTCCTGTTTAACAATTTTATTTTTGATCTTTTTGAGTTTTCTGGCCAACTTTTTAATATTTGGGTGGAATTCGTGGATAAGTCCACCAAAGTTCAGGTCCCGAGTACTTTCGGCACTTCGAAGTGCCATCATCTGGGGTGATGTGTTCCAGTTTTTTTTTTTAATTATATTAATGTG
>CM042146.1:32203725-32206225 GCA_023376005.1 Doryteuthis pealeii
TATATATATATATATATATATATATATATATTAGGACACGGAAAAGCGAATTCATCTTAAAGCGATGGAAAAAATTTATAAAAAGAGTTTAGGGTACCCTTATAATTGATGTATAAATCTAGAATAAAATATTCTTTTTTCGGTCAATTCTCATCAGAGAAATACATTGAAAGCAGGTAATACGTAGGTTGGTATTGTTGAAAAATAAGGGTAATGTTTTTGTTTTTATTGTTTTTCCCCTTTTTCAATAGGGACGAGAAATTAAGAGAAAAAAGGGGGGAAAATTACCTTTTTTTCAACAATTCCAACCTACGTATAACCATCTATCAATGAATTTCTCTGATGAGAATTGACCGAAAAAAGAATATTTATTTTAGATTATACATCTAATTATACGGCTACCCTAACTTACTTTTTAGAAATTTTTTCCATCGCTTTTAAGATGAATTCGTTTTTACGTGTCCTAATAAAATTTTGTACTGCTAAGAAACTTTCATATATATATATATATATATATATATATATATATATATATATATATATATGGGGGGTATACAAGGTGTGTCATAAAAGTATCGAGATTGAAGCTGTATTTACCAAGATAAAACAATGAATGAAACGTTAATGTTTTCAGAAAAAAAGTATTTTCAATATTTTTTCTTTCTGAAAAAGTACTTGAAATCTTGGTACCTTTTTGACACACCTATATATAATATATATATATATATATATATATATATATATATATATATATATATATATATATATATATCTAAATATTTTCTATTCAATAATTTCTAGCATACGATACCATTTTAACCATTTCTTTTAGAAATGTTGCCTGCCGGATTGATGTGATTTTGGTATTAAACATAAGTCTAATTGTGTTTCATTTCCATATGAATACTAGCTGTCAAAAAACAAGAAAATTGAATTATAATTAAAACTCAAAACTAACACTCTGCTCGAAGTAAAGACAGAGGCAAGATTCATATTGTTAGCAATAGCAACTTCCAATGTTTTACGTATATATATATATATATATATATATATAATATATATATATATTATATATTTTTTTTTTTTTTTTTTTTTCGAGACGCACTTGTACAACAAAACTTAACTGACCAGTTTGATAAGTACACTTGTTGAGGTACCCCGTCAACGCTGGGTAAAATTACAAAAAAATTATGTAGATGGTGAATTAAAAATATGAAATAAACAAATGAATAGAATAAGTTGCATGTGGCCTTTGAAAACAAATGAACATAACATTCACCCGTTATTATTCGAAAAGGAATTTATCTTAGTTTAACAAAGTAATGACATCGTCTTAGATAAGTATAAGGTAGATGAGATCATTTCGATCGAAACCATGGTAGACCCTTAACTCTTTTCAACTATTTTATTGCGATATTTGATTACAGTACTCAGACCCCAATCCTGATTCGATTGGCACAGACCTCTGTATGTACTCACGTGAAAATTAAGGCTTTTGTTTATATATTTACCAAACCCTCCGCACGAGTAGGATGTGACACAAGATCAATATCTCAGCGGAGTTTAACAGGTTTGAATTCAGAGCTTTCCTTCTCCTACACTGGTTACCTAGCCACGGTTAAAGAGCCCAGTCTTCCATACTATTTATCCATAGCTGGAGCGAATGTACTTGGTTTTTATACCTTTCCCAAGGGTACTAGCACTATATGAAATGCAAACAGCCTCGTCCAAGGTTTGAACTCTAGTCGACGAGTTCATTTCCTACGACTCAAACCATTACACCACACACCTCCACTAGGTTTATTTGTTTAATGTCATAACCTTCGTGGGTTATTTGATTCAAAGCTACAAGACGGGCGGTTGAATATCCATCCTCTGACCAATCAGCTGGTCACGTCAAACCCTAGCACCTATATAATTGTTCGGACTGTATTGTTATTAAGATACACAATCAACCCTTTTTATCATGTCTGCTAGAAGGCGGTGGATGAGGGGTTTAGTGACCTAGGTATGCCGTTAAACTGCACTTAGTGGTGAAGTCCCAATTCTTGAGTTCTGGGGAGTGCGGAATACCCCGTCGTTGTCATTATTCCAAGGTCCATTTTGACCCGCAGTGGTAGTACCTGTTAGGGTCCTATCTATCTGATGAATAGAAAGCAGCTATATGGCCACCTGTCCCCTGTCGCACAAACCACCCGAGTAAGACAAACAAGACATTCCGGACACTGCTGGAGAACTAAGGATGAACCCATAAACGGCGTCCTTCTGTGGAAACCAACACATGGACATGCAGGGGCGGGTCGTCCAGCAAAGACCTACATAGACCAGCTCTGTGCGGATACTGCGTCCTGTGCGTCAATGAATGAAATGAATGATAGGGATGGTTGATGATGATGATGATGATGATGATGATGATGATGATGATGATGAGGAGGAGGAGGAGGAGGAGGAGGATGTGTGTCTGTGTGTGTTTGTGTGTGTGTGTGTGTATATAAAAGGA
>CM042146.1:32208725-32216225 GCA_023376005.1 Doryteuthis pealeii
TTTGGGTGCGTGTTCTCCAGGCGCAGCTGTTTTTTTTTTTTTTGTTGTTTTTTTTTTTTTTGTATTACCTTCATCTGTGTGTATGTGTGTGTTTTTCAGACACACCTGTTTTTTTTTCATGTTTATATTGTTTGCTGTGTGTGTGCGTGTTTGGTATGAGTAAGTATTATGTATGTGTATGCTGTGTCTATATTTAATATTTCGAGGGATTCTTTATTTTATATATATTTACTAACCCCTCCGCATGAGCAGGATGTAACACAAGGTCAATTTTTCAAGCGGAGTTCAACAGGTTTAAATTCAGAGTTTTCCTTCTCCTAGACCGGTTGCCTAACCAAAGTTAAAGATCCACAAAGTTTGATGCAAATATGACATAGAAAGGACGTCCTTCCTGTTGAATCAGATGAATCAGATGATAAAATTTGATGCTTATGCACCACCATATGTCTCTTAACAACAAAAGCTGACTTACAGACTTTGTTACAGATTGCACATACATACATACATACACACATACATACATACACACCAACTGTCCTTTATATATAGATAGTAGATGAAACAAAACTAAAAAGTCTGAACCATTGAAGTTAATTGATTTTCCAAAATGTCAATTTAGTATCGATCACTTTTTCTTTCAATCAATACGTAATATCTGTAAATGAATTGATCAGAAAAAAAGAGTGTATATTTCGATGATAATTTCATATCTATCAAGCGAAATGAGTATTGATTTTTGTTACGCTGGTGTCGATGATTATTATGTGAAAGAAAAAAATTACCTTCCACAAAAGTGCGTTCTTTTTGTGTAAAAAAAATGTATTCTTCATATTTTCAATCTCACCATTCTTAGAAGCCAAGCTACGATTTAGGTTGCTACTCAAATCATTCTGGATTTTACACGCATGAGCTGTATTTCTGAAACATCATATTAAAATGGAGATTGTGTGTTTTTCTGTCTGTAACCGAAACTATATTAACTAATCAAGTCACAATTCCCTTAGTTATTTACGTCACATTTTCCATGATTTTCTTTTTATTAAAACCTCAATTATAAATAAAATTGTTTTACATTATTGATACAGTTGGTCTTATTTGCATAGTCATAACATGCACTTGTATTTATATATACAATAAAAAACAGTTTACAGTATGATTGGGAAGGCTAATTTGCATACTGATATTAAAAATTTGATTTTAATAAATATGTTCTTGGTAATATTGATTTCTTATTGTTTTGTTTTATCTTAATGAATATGAGCAAAACTCCTGGGAATAAATCTGAAAAGAAATCGATTAACAAGAAATAACTGTTATTTTATTCTTTACTTCCTATTTTAATTAAATTGTTGAATTAGGAAAATTTAGCAATGAAAGGTGGGAGTGATGGAAGAGTAAGTTTCGGTTGTTCTATTTTTCGATTATATATATTTACCAACCCCTCTGCACAAGCAGGTTGCGACACAAGGTCAATTTCTTAAGCGGATTTTAACAGGTTTGAATTCAGAGTTTTCCTTCTCCTAGACTGGTTATTTAGCCATGGTTAGAATCCAGTCTGCCCTGCTATTTACCCATAGTTGGAGGGAGAATAGGATTCATACCTTTCCTAAGGGTATTAGCGCCATGTGAAATGCCAATAGTTCCGTCCAGGAATTGAACTCGCGTTGACGAGTCCATTTCCTACGACTCTAACCATTAGACCACGCGCCTCCATATTTTTTTATATTTTTCTATTTCTTCCTATTTTTCGATTATACCCCCCTTTGTTTCAAATCATTTTATCTGCATTCTTATTTAGTTTCATTAGTCTTTCTAATTTAATATAATATTTTATTACATTAAAACTTACATACTTGCACTCAAAGGGTACGTGTATTTGCTAGTTTATTTAATATAGTTAATATTCATTCTGTAGGACAGGTTTTTAGTAAGATATCAACTCTAAGAAGATTTTTTTTTAATTTTGAGAAGTCTTAAAAACTCAAAAATTTGAACAGGAAGGGGTTTGTTTATGGTGTATTTGGGGATTTCCTTGTCTTTAGTTTTATGATTTTGTTAGTGCTCTTTCCATGCAACTACAGATGTTGTTGGTGTTTCTTTTGAATAGTTTGTATACTTTACTCGAAACTAGCAACAGTATATGCCCTGCGAGGGTAAGTATTTAAACTTTAATACAACGAAATATATTGAATTAGAAAGACTAATGAAATTTAAAAGATACACGTATTTTAAGTTTATTCTAATTGGTTTTTATATAAAATCATTCATAGTGTTGTATACTCTCTTTCCTTACTTCTATTCTTCTAGCGTCTCTTCTAGCGTCTGGACTTCGTCTGGGGACTTCGTGTCTGGTCTTCCATTGGGGATTTCTCTTTATCAGAAGCCCTGTGTCATTGGTAGTTTTTAGATAATAACACAAGACTTCGATTTAATTTAGATCATATTTTATTCTAAAATCCCCACCAGACTACCTGCGCAGATCGAATCGGCTGCGTGCATAACACTTTCCACCGTCGTGGTCTGGCCGATCTGACTAAAAATCTCTTTCTAATCTAAACCGGAAGAGGGTCTTCTCCACCAATTCTCACGGTATCCACCGGAAGAATCAGGATGAGGTCAAGCCTTGTCATTCAATCCTTCAAGGCCGTGGGCTGCAACTTATAACAGCCATTTTGGTTTCTACACTACTGTACATAAGTATTAAGAATCTAATAATTATGTAACAATAGGATTGATTTTAATACATTAGATAATAAAACCATAATATCAGAGATCAATAACACCAAGTAATTATTTATTAATCCCGGTTTTATTAAAACCAGTATGCAAATTAACCACGCCGTATATTATGTAATCCATTATTTCTTAGTGATATATAAGAGGCATTAAAGAATTTTAAACGCCCGAATAACATGGACTCTCCGGGGAGGGGGGGTCCGGTGGCATCGGCCAGTGGACTATTAGTGTTAAATTAAACTTCCTCACAGACATCATCTTCCCCTTGATTTAAAGGGAAAGGGTTGGGTTTATTGCCCAGTGCTTGAGGTGCCTCCTTGAGGGGAAATGCTGACGAGATCCACGCATTTTCCGCACATACCATCCCATGAGCTTCGGTTCATGAGTGGTTCCACATAAATAGGTTCTTGTTTCCAACCCGCATATGTGGGATGCACAGTAAATAACCAAATAATATGGGCTGTTTTTTAGGTAAATCTAAATCAGATTCTCATAGAGATATCGTTCATGAATAAGATTTATTCATTCTATGTATTACTGATCGTAACTCTGAATTAAATACTCATTGAAGTCGTCGCGGTGGCCTAAAGTCGATATCAGCCAGACAGCGAAGGAGTCTTTCACCTTTTCCATAGCCCTAGACAAGGAGTTTTTTTAGGCGGACGCCACACCTACCATCCCTATGCTACTCATACGCTAAGTTGGCGAGGGCTGGTATCGAAAGAGGAACCTTGAGGTTCCCAGTCGGACACTCTACCGTCTAAGCTAAAGTAGGATATAAACTTTCGCAATTCCTGAAGGTGTAATGATGTAAGAATCGACATAGTTTCGGTTACAAACAGACAGACAGACACCGATTCTCCATTATAATAAATTGGATATTTTATTATGTTGTTTGCTATACGCCAGTACTAATAAACGGCGCTTGGTGTCAGTGTTAGTAATGTTATTGCTGGTTCAATAGATTATTTCCTATATACACGATAAAAGGAAAAGGGCGGATTAGCTCAAGGTGGGCCAACAACCATCCACGCTGACAGTAGTAAGATGGGGGTACTTACTACACACATAAACCCCCAAATTGACCCTGGTTGTCAACCCATCTAGGACCAGGAAGTGACTGTTTTAATACCATCGCCGCTGAGTGGCTTCATAATCCCGAGGAAGGACCGGGGAGTAAACCCGATAACAAATCCGGAGCCGGGATCCCTAAGGTGGAGTAATGCTGAATTTCAGTGCTACACAGCAACACCTGCGACACTGCCGTTGCCAAACAGCATAGGTTTCTTACATTTCCTTTGGACCACAGCGGCAGTGTGGAGAGGGGGAATGTGCTGCTTGGGCAACAGCATATTCTCCCAAACAACCTGCTCAGGCTATGTAGTTTTTAAAAATTGGACACTACTTCATCGTCCTTCGCAGACGGAAAGATGCCAACAATATATGATGGGATTCAAATACTTTTTGAGTTGAATTTTATTTGTATTCATTTTCTCTACATTTTGTTCGTTTTATTTAGTGTGAATGATAATTTTACGAAAAGTTGCTGTTCTTTAATTCTATTTCGTAATCGTCTTTGGTTATGTTGAAATTAATTTGTTTAGACGAATTGTAGGATAATCTGTTGTTGATGTATCGTAGGATTTGCTTTGAGATGTTTGTGCAATAGGTCTTAGATACACAGATCAAATGTTGTAAAAATTAAATCATCATACTGTGTTATATCCCTTTGTCCTACTCGTACGGAACTATTTTCAATATCTCTTAAGTAAACATGTCAAATGTTGTAATAATTAAATTATCATACTATGGTGTATCCACAGTATGATAATTTGATATGTTTACTTAAGACCTATTGAAAATAGTTCAATATCGGTAGGAACTACCGATATTGAACTATTTTCAATAGGTCTTAAGTAAACATATCAAATGTTGCAATAATTGAATTATCATACTGTGATATATCCCTTTGTTTTGCTCGTATTGAACTATTTTCAATAACTCTTAGGTAAACATATCAAATGTTGGAATAATTAAATTATTTTAATGTGGTATATCCACAGATCCTGCTGATATTGATCTAATGTCAATAGCCCTTAGGTAAA
Source organism: Doryteuthis pealeii (assembly GCA_023376005.1). NCBI lineage: Eukaryota > Metazoa > Mollusca > Cephalopoda > Myopsida > Loliginidae > Doryteuthis > Doryteuthis pealeii. The sequence continues at coordinate 32,213,567 of CM042146.1, forward strand.
CATCAAATTTTGAAATTTTTAATAATAAAATTATCATACTGTTGTATATCCACAGGTGTTGCTAGATTCACATCTGTTTCTTTTGGTTACGTTTATTAGTCTGCATTTTGAGTGAACTCTGAAGTTTTCTTTGTGATCTTTGGTTGGGTTGGACGCTTCTTATTTCTTGAATTATGATTTATGCGATCATAGAGGGCGAAAATTGTTTGATTTCTTTTGCTTCCAACTTATGTTCGCATTCTTTTTGGAAGTTTCTTTTTTGGCCGGCTTTTTTGTATGTTTTGCAGATTTTTTTTCTATTAATAACTTCTTGTTTCTTTTTTTCCTTTTTTTATCAGCGAGGATGAAGACGTTAAGGGAATGTGTGTAAATTTGTTTATTTCGCCCTTTTAGTTTACTATGGAATCCGTTTATGTTCTTTTGTAATTTTATATATTTGACTCACTTCTTTTTCGCCTTCTCCAAAGTTATCAAGTGCGTTGGGTTATGGCGGGAATCTTTTCTTTTCTTTTCTTTTCCTGCGTCCATTGTTTTTGTCTTTGTGTGGTTGCATTGTTTTCCCGATTAAAAAAAATTGAATTTCTGTTATATCATCGTTGCCATGCATCCATCTACTCGAAATGATGGTGTACTGTTCAAAAATCATGAAACCACGCAGCCTCAGCGGGTTGATATGGAGGATGAGCAGTTGTCTAAGCAGCAGGTTCGTTGTGGTCCAAAAGAAAAGGCAATTAAAACTAATGCAGTTTGGTAAGGATAGTGTCACAGGAGTTGTTGGATAGTGCTGAGGTTCAGCATCATACCACCTTAAAGGACTCCAGCTCCGGATTTTATTTCAGAGCTTGCTCCCCTAGCCTTTCCTTGGAATGGGGTATAGGCGGTAGACAGCAGAGGTTTTATATCAGACATTTCCTTGTCTTAGATGGATTGCCCTCCAAGGCTAAGGAGCCCCATCACACCATTTGGGGATATATATATATATATATATATATATATTGTGTGTGGTGTGTGTGTGTGTGTGTGTGTGTTGTGGTGAGTAGTAAGTACCCCCAATCCTACTTTAAGTGTGGATAGCCGTTGGCTCTCTTGAGCTCATATGCCCTTTTTGAGCTCTTGTTTTTAGTGATGCTGGGTGTCCACACGCCTGCCTCACTAGAAAAGCCGAGGCGTGCCTGTTTAATCACCGACAACCCGACCATGGAACAGGTAGTAATACTGGTAGCAGGTAAGAAAGAAGACCAGTGTTCTGACCATAGAACAGGTAGTACTAGTTTACATGGTACCAGTAACAGGTAAGAAAGTAGACCTGTCTTGTCCTGACCATGGAACAGGTCGTACTAGTTTACATGGTACCAGTAGCAGGTAAGAAAGAAGACCTGTGTTTTGACTATGGAACAGGTGGTGTTAGTTTCCATGGTACTAGTAGCAGGTAAGAAAGATCACGTCTTCTGACCATGGAACAGGTTTAGATGATACTAACTAGCCGATAAAAAAGAAGAGAAACTTCTAAGTGATTTAGTAATATTTATATTCATTGATGATAGCCGATTAAGGCAGTATAATCGCTAAAAAATTGGAGGATTATTAAAACTGTAACGATTTATAAGTAGGTTACATTTTTGTAATATATTCTGTGTGTGCATATATATATATATATATATATATATATAATATTATATATATATATATATATGTACAAAAATTCTACCTAAATATGACTCGTCACAATTTAAGAATTGTCCAAACTCTTTTTAGCAATTTTACTGACTTAATCGGCTAACAATAAGTATAAATAATGCAGTATCATCTACACTATCAATTTGTACAAAATTGGGTAAGTCAACAGTATTTCTTAAATATTAATTTATTTTAACACTGACTTTCACCATCCATTCATGCTTTAAAAAAACTCACACCACCACCCACACCCCACACACACATACATACATACACACACACACACACACACACACACACACACACACACATATATATATATATTAATATATATATATGGGAGTGGAATATGGAAATAAAATCCGACAATATAAAGAAATTTGAAAAAACAAGTGTTCCGAAAATGGGATGAATTTAATTATCGATGTTTAAAACATTTCGGTTTCATTAAACCCTTCATCAGTATGTATCTTGGGGTGAAGAAAATGATGGATGTTTTTATAGGTGACAGGAGATGAAAATCTTTTTAGTTTAGTCACATAACTAAAAGGATTTTCATCTCCTGTCACCTATAAAAACATCCATCATTTTCTTCACCCCAAGATACATACTGATGAAGGTTTAATGAAACCGAAATGTTTAAACATCGGTAATAAAATTCATCCCATTTTCGGAACACTTGTTTTTTCAAATATTCTTTATATATATATATATATATATATTATATAATATATATATAATATATAAGTATGTGTGTGAGCTTGTGTGTGTCTATGTGTATGTGTAGGTCTTATGACTATGTCTAATATCTCTCTCGAAATTTTCCAAGTTCCTCTCGATTTTTGGTGAACAAAAAGAAAATGGCCATGCCATTCATCCGAAGAACATCTAAGCCAGGAGATTCTAAAGAAACAATGCCGTGAATTTTTTGGTCACGCAAATTAATAATAATTGATGTATTATGACACTAATCCCACCACAG
>CM042146.1:32223725-32232919 GCA_023376005.1 Doryteuthis pealeii
AGAAAGAAATGTAGACAGATAGATAGGTAGAATGATAGATCTTTGAAGATGAGTCTAATAACGAAATAAAAGAAAGAAAGAAAGAAAGAAAGAAAGAAAGAAATATAGATAGATAGATAGATAGATAGATAGATAGATAAACAGACAGACAGACAGACAGACAGACAGACAGGCAGACAGATATTTGAAGATGTATCTAATTATGAAATAAAAGAAAAGAAGATATAGATAGATAAACAGACAGACAGACAGACAGACAGACAGACATTTGAAGATGTATCTAATTATGAAATAAAAGAAGAAAGAAAAAATGTAGATAGATAGATAGATAGATAGATAGACAAACAGACAACAGACAGACAGACAGACGGACAGATATTTGAAAGATGTATCTAATTATGAAATAAAAAAGAAAGAAATGTCGATAGATAGATAGATAGACAGACAGACAGACAGACAGATATGAAGATGTATCTAATTATGAAATAAAAGAAAGAAGGAAGAAAGAAAGAAAGAAATGTAGATAGATAGATAGATAGATAGATAGATCTTTGAAGATGTGTCTAATTACGAAATAAAAGAAATGCATGTATGCGTAGTTAAGATATTTTATCGGTTTCCATAAATGGGAAAAGGTCAGGCAAAGTTCAAGGTATTTTGTCAAAAGGAAATGTTTCCACCTAAAGTTAACGTCCAAGATTCGCTTATTGCACGCCATATGAACCTCTAGAAATTGCAATCTTGCATTACGGTTTTGTTTGTTTTTGGAGGGGTTTTTTGTCTTGTATTTTTGTCTTTTTCTACTTTAGAAAATTATTTTGTTCTGAGTAATTCTTTTCTATCTTGATGTAAGAGAACAAAACACATAACATAGCTATCGGCAAACAGTAGAAAATTCCTCAACTGTTTGCAACGGGAAAATATTATATGTAACAATTCTCCGGAATATTGTAGCTTGTTTACAAGAAAGTCTGTCTACTTCCTATGATTCATATATATATATATATATATATATATATATATATATAATATAGAGAGAGAGGAGAGAGAGAGAGAGATTGACGGATAGAGAAATATATATATATATATAATATATATATATATATATATATATATATATATTATATATATATATATAAGTATGAAGAAATATATAAAACGATAGATAATTATTTGTTTATATAAATAACATAAAATAAATATTCCTATTTGTCTGATAAAGTTTGGATTATATATATATATATATATATATATATATATATATATATATATATATATACATGTGTGTGTGTATTTTCAAATATATATATATATTTATATATATTATACGCACAACACATACATATATAACATATGTGCATTTATGTGCGTATATATATATATATATATATATATAATATATATATATATATAGAGAGAGAGAGAGAGAGAGAGAGGGAGAGAGATAAAGAGAAATACACATATTTATATATTTATACATATATGCATTTATTATATAACAAAAGAAATATTCCTTTTTATCTATTACATTTATTCAATAATATATAATATATATTGTGTGTGTGGTGTGTGGTGTGTGTGTGTGTCGCTGTGTGTGTGTGTATCACTGTGTTTGTGTGTTTATGTAATATATATATATATTTATATATATATATATATATATATAGAGAGAGAGAGAGAGAGAGAGGTAGTTAGATATAGATACATAAATATATATGTACATATATATATATATATATATATAATTATATATATGCAAATAGATATATATATAGGAATATCCATGGATATATATATGCATATATATGAAGAAATATGTACATATGAGTATATATATTATTAAGTATATAGTTATATGCATATATACATATGTCCATGAGCATCTATCTCCCCCTCTCTATCTCTCTCTCTCTATATATATATATATATATATATATGTGTGTGTGTGTGTGTGTGTGTGTGTGCATTTTTATGTATGCATATATCCGTATATATGTATAAAATATGTACGTATATATATGTACATGCATGTGTCTATTTGTATATTTATCTATATATATGTGTATATGTTTATAAGTATATATGTTATGAATGTATACATACGTGTAATATTTGTCTCTGTGTGTTTATGTGTGTGTGTTTTAATATATAGGAATATATTTTTTAATATATAGGAAAATACAGTAATATATATATAATATTATGTGTGTGTGTGGTGTTACATGTTTGTATATGTATATCAACACAGACACACACACACACACACCACACCATATATATATAATATATATAATATATATATATATATATATAATATATATATATATATATGAATTGGCTACCATTCGGTTTAAAATTTCTAATCTTTTTAAAGAAATCACACGGATATGAAGACTGTAATCCTGAAGTATCGAGAGAAAGGCTATCAATTGCAATTCGTTTCAATAAAAATCAAAAATGACAAAAAGAAATAGTCGGAAAAAAAAGACGAAACAATTGTTGAAGCAAATATCGTTCATGGGGCAACGAGGCATTGCTGAAGTAACAACATTAAGATAGAAACGCCCCTTAAATTCTGCTCCCATTGACAAATCTGTTCGCCTCACTTACCTGAGAAGACGATGCTCTTTTGAAAATAACAATTTTGCATTTCTCACGAGGAAGATGATAACGCACAAACAGGTATCATCGAAATCGGCATCATATATCTCAATGCACCATTTTCCTCTCCTCTGCATCCTCTTCCCTACTCCATCTCCGTATCATCATCATCATCATCATCATCATCATCCTCATCATCATCATCATCTGTAAATAAATGCACCGATAACATTTTTTTTTATAAACACCAGATTTTCTTCGGTTCCCAAATAAATATGTAAAAGTCAAAAAATAAAGTGCCGGTTTAGCTCAGTCGGTAGAGCATTCGTTTAGAAACCGCAAGGCTCCTGGGTTCGATACCGTCCCTCGCCAACTCAGCGTATGAGTAGCTCAGGGATCTGTGCGGTAAAGTGAGGAGCCGATGGTAGGTGTCGTGCACCATTTCAGACGCCAAAACGCAATCCCCTTGGTCTAGTGCTAGTGAAAAGGGGATAGACTTCTTCGCTTTCTTCTGCCACTCCGACGACTTTACTTTTTTTACTTTAGGTTACAGAGGTGATGCAATTTTATAAATAATTTCCAATGCTTGTTTGTTAATAAATAATAACTAAATACTAAAACCTTTTTAAAAAATTGATAATCCTTGAAGCTCTGTACATGAAATGTAGACAACCAACTATTAATAAAACTAGCACAAAATTCCAGGGGCTCAAAGTTTAGGTACTGGATATGTATGCCTAATAGGGGTGTTCACTAAATGAAAAATTGTGATATTGTAAAAAAATACCTTGTACCTATTACTTAAGTATAACATTTATTATCTAGACTAGCAAATATATGCACCCTCCGGGTGCAAGTGTATACGTTTTAATATAATATAATATTAAATTAGAAAGGCTAATGAAACTAAATAAGAATGAAAGATAAAAAGATTTGAAACAGACGGGAGTATAATTGAAAAATCGAACAACTGAAACTTACTCTTCCATCACTCTCGTTTTTCATTGCTAAATTTTCCTAATTTAACTATTTAGTTAAAATAGGAAGTAAGAATATAATTACAGTTATTGTTCTTATTAATCGATTTTCTTTTATGATCTATCCCCGAAACTTTTGCTCATATTTATTGAAATAAAACCAAACAATTACCAATAAATAATACTAAGCACATATTTATTAAAATCAATTTTTTAATATCAATATGCAAATTAGCCTTCCCGTTCACACAATAAACCGCCTTTTTGTTGTATATTAAATACAATTTGTATATCATTATGATGTAGATAAGGCCAACAGTATTAATCATATAAAACAATTTTTTTAATAATTTGAAGTTTAAATAAAATAATATCATGGGAGAATGTGACGTAAATACCTAAGGGAATTATGACTTGAATAGTAATATAGTTTCTGTACAGACAGAAAAGCAACAACTCCATTATAATAAGATTAAACTTTGAAACTAGCGACAATATTCTAAAATGCTTAAATAGATAGAATAATTCTTATTCTAAATCCCGTTTTCCTAGCTCGTTAGAAATATTTCACAAATAACTGCCATGATTATTTAGCGACACTTAGCGACAAAAACAAACAATATTAGTCAAATAATAAACAGTCTTGATAATAATAGTTTAGACAAATATAAATAGCCTTGATAATGGTTCAGAGAAACAAAACGATAGTACTTGGTTTACCAAGTACTATATGGTGACTTAAAACTTATACAGGGTGTCCATAAAGTCTGGGTACATGGGGATTAACACATTTTTATTTAATTAAAACAAAAGTAAAAAAGTAAAATTATTATTTCTTATATTCAATTGTTTATGTCATGATTTTATTTACTGTTATATTACCATATCTGCCTTCTTGGAAAAATAACATAAATAGTATCTATTTATGTTATTTTTACAATATAACACAAGGTCCCAAGTAAAGGCGCAAGGATCGAACCCACTATTCCTTAGTAATAGATATGCGGGACTAATTTGCTAGCCATTTCACCATAATGGGACGCCCGACATTTCCCAAGGTTATTTGACGATTTGAAAGGCAAACAGCCCGTCCAGGATTTGAACTCTGATCGCCGAGTCCATTTTCTATGACGTTAACCATTAACACGACACCCCTCCATATTTGTTATTATTTGAAATAGATATATTTAGGCAGAATTTTTTCATTCTAAGAAATTTGGTTGAAAAATAATAGAATCCTTATAGTTTTCAAGTTTTTTTTTCTTTCAAGTTTTCTAACAATTTGTTGATGTTATCGTGAAAGATATTAATCATTTGTCCGAAATTTATGAAGAATATGAGAGGAACCTTGAAAAACAATTTTCTATATTTCATAGATGCTTGGATTTCCTGGTATTCTACCAAACTCTTTAATGATTCCAAGATTTCCTTTAAGAATACCTATTATACAGGGTGTCCACAAAGTCTGGGTATATGGAGATTTCACTATTGATACAATAGTGAAATGATTGAAATGATTAATATCTTTCAAGATAACATCAACTAATTGTTAGATAACTTGAAAGAAAAAAAAACTTTAAAACTATAAGGATTCTATTATTTTCAACCAAATTTGTTTGAATTAAAAAATTCTGCCTAAATATACCAATTTCAAATAATAACAAATATGGAGGGGTGTCGTGTAATGGTTAACGTCATAGAAAATGGACTCGGCGATCAGAGTTCAAATCCTGTACGGGCTGTTTGCCTTTCAAATCGTGCTAATAACCTTGGGAAATGACGGGCGTCCCATCATGGTGAAATGGCTTGCAAATTAGTCCCGCAGATCTATTACTAAGGAATAGTGGGTTCGATCCTTGCTAGATGCATCTTTAATTGGGACCTTGTGTTATATCCTACCCGTATCCCTACGTTGGATAAATATCTACCCTTGGAAAATATTCTCGCTCCGGCTACGGATAAATAGCAGGGTACACTGGGCTCATTAACCTTGGCAACCGCTCTAGGAGAAGGAAAACTGTATTACAATATGTTAATCTCCTCTTGACCTTGTGTCACATTCTGTTCGTGTGGAGGGGTTGGGTAAGTACAAAACCCCACAATAGATATGTGGGTGGTGAAGTGATACTGCACAATCTCTAGAGATCAAGAACTGGAATCTCTCAACTAGATTTTGGTCATAACTAATAACTAATGATATCCATTTTAATTGTATAATGTTCTATTGGAATTCGTAAAGGCATGGTATATATCATTTATAAGAAAAATTATTTAAAAAATTAACTAACGTCCCAACTCATGTTTCTAGCAAGTTTCCATTGTGTTGCAAATGATAACAAGTTCAAAAAAACTTGGGAAATTCTTTTTTAATTGAGTAATTTCATATTTTGAAGTGCATTGCATTTATTTCTATGTAAGTGCCCAATTAAACAAAAAACTTGGGTGATAACATTTACATTTAGGTAAATAACATTGAACTTGTTATTTTTATCAAGCTTCTTAGGGGTCCAATAATACCTGATAAATGACAACATTGAAAATTTTGGTTAAATTTGAAAAAAATTCGTATACACCAAAATTTACTGAAAACACGTCAAAATCGGTCTCTTCAATTATGTTTTTGCGCACGTTATAAAAGCAAAAGAGAACGGTTGTAGAAACCCTTAAAACTAATAAAATAACATTCCAGCAGTTGTTTATAGTATGTTTTTATTGCTTTGCACGGTGGGGGTCAAAGTTTAGTTATTGAACATGTATGCCAAAAGGCGGGGGGAGGTCCCTGAATGAAAAATTGTGATATTGTACAAAATACCTTGTACCTATTACTTAAGTATAACATTTATTATCTAGATGTAGATATAATATAATTAATTCATTTATATATCTAGATAATAATTTAAAATAATTTATTATTAACTAGTTTTTTTTAATGCTTGTCACGATGTCATTGTTTCTATTAACTTTAACTTTTAGCATAACTAACAAGTCATTTTTTAATTTGATAAAAACATACAGCCCATTCAACTGTAGCATATGAACATCTCATAGATTGCAATGGAGTTTCAAGAATAATAATTGATTAAGAATAATTTCATTACTATTTACTACAATGATTAAATTACAAAAAATACTAATAGTACCATGCACTTCGCTTGGCTACCAAATTCAGGAATGAAGCAACTCTTTAGAGATACTAGGTACTTTATAAGATGTCAATTTTTTAAGGGAACCCTTTCTGCATACATGTCCAGTACCTAACTTTGACGCCCACCACTGATAATTATATATAATTTATTGACTCCCATCGGTTTCTGGTTGATACGGACAATAGGCCACTTCCGTTGACTTACTGTCATACGAAATTTTGTCCATAACACAAAATTCCATGGGCTCAAAGTTTAGGTACTGGATATGTATGCCTCATAGGGTGTTTCACTATGAAAAATTGTGATATTGTAAAAATACCTTGTACCTATTACTTAAGTATAACATTTATTATCTAGACTAGCAAAATATATGCAACCCTCCGGGTGCAATATAAGTTTTAATGCATAATATTGTATTAAATTAGAAAGGCTAATGAAACTAAATAGAATGCAGATAAAAAGATTTAAAACAGAGGGAGTATAACCGAAAAATAGAACAACTGAAACTTACTCTTCCATACTCTCTCTTTCATTGTTATTTTTTCTAATTTAAGTATTTAGTTAAAAGAGGAAGTAAAGAATAGAATCACAGTCTTTTTTCTTGTTAATGGATTTTATTAAGATTCATTGAAGACATTCTTGCTTATATTCATTAAATAAAACCAACACGTTAAGAAATCAATAATACTAGCACATATTTATTATTCGATTTTTTAATATCAATATGCAAATTAGCCATCCCATTCACACTGTAAACCGCTATTTGTTGTAATTTAAAAATAAAATTGCATGTTGTTAGTATGCAGATATGGTCAACAGTGATTAATAATGTAAAGCAGTTTTATTAATAATTGGGGGTTTAAATAAAAATAAATCATTGGGAAATGGGATGTTAATAACTAAAGGAATTGTGACTTGAGTAGCGATATAGTTTCGGTTACAAACAGAAAACACACAATCTCCATTATAATAAGATGTAGGATATAATTAATTCATTTATATATCTAGATAATGAATTAAGATAATATCTAATAAACTATTTCAATATTTTAATGCCTGTCACGATGTCATTGTTTCTATTAACTTCAACTTTAACTTAAACTAATCAAGTCATTTTAAATTTAATGAAGATATACAGCTTATTCAATTGTGGCATATTGAAATCCAATAGATTGCGATGAGGTTATCAGAATAATAATTTATTTAATAATTTTATTATTCATTATTGTCAAAAAGAACCACAAATGGTTAACTTAGAGAATACTAATAGTACCATGTCTCGCTTGTTTCTCATATATCAAGGAATAACGACCTCCGTAGAAATACCAGATACTTTTTATAATAATGAAATAAATAAATTATTAAAATTAAATTATTATTCTGAATAACTCATGCATCTATGGATTCAATATGCCACAATTTGAATAAAGCTGTATATCTTCATTAAATTTTAATATGACTTGATTAGTTAAGTTAAAAGTGAAGTTATAGAAACAATGACATGTGACAGCATTAAAAATTGAAATAGTTTAATTAGATATTATCTAATTCATTATCTAGATATATAATGAATTAATTATATCCTACACTTATTATAATGGAGAGTGTGTTTTCTGTTTGTACCGAAACTATATCGCTACTCAAGTCACATTCCTTTAGTTATTAAATCCATTCCCATGATTTTATTTTTATTTAAAACCCCCAATTATTAATAAAACTTTTCATTATTAATACTGTTGACCAATTGCCATACTAACAAACATGCAATTTTATTTATATATACAACAAATAGCGAGCGAGTGTGAATGGGATGCTAATTTGCATATTATATTAAAAAATCGAATTTAATAAATATGTGCTTAGTATTATTGATTTCTAACTGTTTGGTCTTAATTGTAATGAATATAAGCAAGATGTCTTCAATGAATCTTAAAAATCATTAAAAGAAAAAATGGACTGTGATTTCCTATTCTTACTTCCTCTTTTACTAATAACTTAATTAGAAAAAATAACTGAATAGACAGAGTGATGGAAGAGTAAGTTTCAGTTTGTTCTATTTTCGTTATACTCCCTCTGTTAAGATTTTTTATCTGCATTCTTATTAGTTTCATAGCCTTTCCTAATTTAATACCATATTTATTGGTGCATTAAAACTTAAATATTGCACCCGGAGGTGCATAATATTTTGCTAGTCTAGATAATAAATGTTAATATTCTTAAGTAATAGGTACAGGTATTTTTTACAATATCACAAATTTTTATTTAGTGCACACCCCTATGAGGCTACATATCCAGTACCTAACTTTGAGCCCATGGAATTTTGTGTATGACAAAATTTCCGTATGACAGTAAGTCAACGGAAGTGGCCTATTGTCGTATCACAGAAACCGATGGAGTCAATAAATATATATAAAATTATCAGTGGTTGGGCGTCAAAGTTAGGTACTGGACATGTAGCAGAAAGGGTTCC
>CM042146.1:32233019-32235519 GCA_023376005.1 Doryteuthis pealeii
TTGACAAGTTCTTTCTTTTGTTAATTGAACACCTAGGTCTGGGTCTCCTTGCTGAGATAGGTTAATCCGTCATTATTTCGATAGTCCAACCGGAGAATTTATGCATTTCATCTCAAGAATATATTCTGGTCTGGCATATTACCATTTTTTGTATGGTCAAAATTATTTGTTGTATAATTCCAGTGGATGACCTTCACAACACAGTCGTGCCTAGCTTTGTATTCCCGTTGTGCTAGGTTTGCTACATCGCTTGATACATGGTTTACCAGTCTGTCACTACATTTACTGTTTTGTTTCCGTCTTATCAATTTTTGCTTCGATGTAATGTATTTATGGCATTATTCCGTGCAGCAATTATTAGTGATTCAGTTTCCTCTGTGGTTTTCTTCTTCTCAACCATGTCCATGTCTTTTTTATGTGTAACCTCCCCGATTTTTTGTTTGAAGTGTCCATATAATTGTTTTTCTTCCTATCTTTGTATTTTTTATTTTTTTTAATTATTTATTATTATTATTATTATTATTATTGGTAGTGCTATTGTTTTGGGGAAGAATTAATAACAACAGGTATTAGGCATAATTGCATCTAATGTTTCTTTTCCAATTCAGTTTTGTTTGTGCATCTGTCTGTATGGGACCCTGTCTCTCTCTCTCTCTCTCTCTCTCTATATATATATATATATATATATATATATATATATATATATATATATATATATATGTCTGTATATGTATATGTGTGTGTGCATGTATGTGTATTTGTTCGTGGGTGTGTTTGTGTTTGCTTGTGTGTGTGTCTGTGTTTGCTTGTATGTGTGTCTGTGTATATGTGTTTTATGTGTGTGAGAGTTTGAGTGTGTGTGTGTATGTATATTTTGTACTTGTGTGTGTGTGTTGTGTGTGTGTGTGTGTGGTGTGTGTGTGTGTTTGCGTGTATGTGAATGTGTGTGTGCACGTGCGCTGTTCGCTAGTGAGTGCCTGTGAACGCAAATATAGTTTTTAAAACATACATATTGCTACTAACTGCTTGCTACATCATCATCATCATCATCATCATCGTTAGCAGTATTGCCCTCAGCACTAATAATTATTGCAATAATAATAATTACTAAAATTACTAACATTCAAAGTACCATAATCAATAAGTCTATTCATTAGACATAGTTTTGATTATAATCATTTTAATAATAATTGTGTGTATCACTATTGACGACATTTAATCAGTTCATAAAGACTTGTTACAAATTACACAACACCAACAATTTACACACAGTCTATTCAAATATTCATTCATTATATTAGGTGTGTAAATTCAAGGCGTGTATTTTCATTTGAGAAAGTTGATAATCTATATATTAATATTCGTGTTACTTAATTGTACGACCGTTATCATCTTGCAAACACCCTCGGGTTAAAGATGAGATCATCCAAATCGTCTCAGATAAAAATGCAGAAATGTATATCCTGATTATCAATTTCTAAAGCGGGGTTTAACAAGTTTGAATTCAGAGTTTTCCTTTTACTAGACCAGTTGCCATGCCAAGATTTGCCCTTCTATTTACCCATAGCTGGAGGGAGAGTAGCTGGATGCATAACTTTCCTAAGGGTATTAGCGGTATGTAAAACGCAAAAAGCCTCGTCCATATATATATATATATATATATATATATATATATATATATATGTGTGTGTGTGTGTGTGTGTGTGTGTGTGTGTGTGTGTTTTCTAACATTAATATCCCATATAAAATACGTCATATCGTTGTTAACATTTGGTTCTCCGCCTTTCACGTTCATGCATTGCGTCATTCTATGATCTTCACCTTCCATTTTGCACATGCAATGATCACGTCATTGGCCTTTCGTAAACAACGCGCATTATAAAAATTAACGTTAATAACATCATATTCACACATTCACTATACACTTAACATCTTTCATTTTGTCCCTAACATAAACATTACTTAACAGAGTCCTGAAGATGGTACAATATACCGAAAATGCTTTAGTATTGACACATAAAATTGTTTCCCCTGATCATAACATTCTGTGTTTGTTATATTTTTAAATATTTTCTTCTCAATTATATATATATATATATATATATATATATATATATATAATATATATATATATATATATGGGGGGTAATGAAAAAAAGAATGTAATAATTTTATAAAATCACGTCAAAAGTATGTAATGAATACATAATAAATGTTTTAATTATTTAAATATAATCTTTCCCGTTGTAAAAGTGGTCCATTTATGATATTGATGCTCTATTTAAAAGGGAGTGAAAGTCCTAATTAGTATTACATTGAGAAATCAAAAGGCGCGTGGTGTAATGTTTTAGAATCGTAGGAAATGGACTCGTCGACTCGAGTTCAAATCCTAAACGAGGCTTTTTGCATTTTCCCCATAACCCTTATACACATGGAAGAGAGTATGCAATCAGCTACTCTCTCTCCAGCTTATGGGTAAATAATAGAGCAGGCTGGCTCT
>CM042146.1:32250519-32255519 GCA_023376005.1 Doryteuthis pealeii
GTCATTATATTCTACTAATTCACAGTTGAGTGTCAAATATTATTACACTTTTACAAAACTTGTAACTCCTTTTTTGTCTTTTTTGTTCTTTTCTAACCCAGCGTCTTGAATTCGAACCTGATATTTCTATGGTCTGTATTAATGTTTGGATTACAAACGTTATTACTAGATGAGCCAACGAAATAATCTCCCGCTGAATATTGAACCCAAACCGTCATGTTCAACAGTTTAGTAATATCTAAAAAGTTGTACTTTAAAACGTTTTCATTTAGGACTTAGCACTTTTGATTGCTCCCTATGCTTTCTTTGTTTTTTTGGGGTTTTTTCTATTACAAACTCCGGCCGTAAATATTTAACTTTTAATATAATGAAGTATAGTAAATTATATATATATATATATATATATATATATATATATATATATATATATATATATATATATATATATATATATATATATATATATATTAAAAAAAAACAATTATGTTTAAAAATGCTTGGGATCATCAGGAGAGAATGTGCACCGTTTCGGGCCTTCCTCTCAACGGTTTTAACTTACGGTGCACATTCTCTCCTGATGATCCCAAGCATTTGTAAACATCATTTCTTTTTTTAATATATCAAATTCACACTGTCGGATTAATTTCCTTTTATTTCACACACACACACACACATATATATATATATATATATATATATATATATATATATATATTATAATATATTAATGATTTGAAGGCAATTACAATGCGTATAAAAAATAAAAACAAAAAGATGTTATTTTTATCTTATCGATTTCAAAGTAGAAACTTCATCTTCAGAGGTGAATATCAGAAATCAGAAATCATTTCTGATATTCATCTCGGAAGATAAAGTTTTTACTTTGAAATCGATAAGACAAAAATAACATCTTTTTGTTTTTATATTTATACGCATTGTAATTGCCTTCAAATCTTTAATATATTATAACATACTTAACAATGCTTCAAGCAAATTACCAATTACTTTATAATTAATTTCTGAATCATTATCTTTACAAAATATATGAAAAGAACACATCTAACATGAAGTTTTGTTTTTAATTTTATATGGCCACCAGCATTCGTCGCCAGCCTCCCAAGCCACTCGGGAATCGTATCAACTGATCTTCTCATGAACTCCTACGGAATACCCGAAATGAGTTCTCGTATTCATCCTTCAAGTTCTTCTAAAGTTGTTGGTTTCGTAGCGGAGACTTGCTCCTCCAACCTTCCCCAATGAGAAAGTCGCTGGGTGTTAAATCATGCGGACCAGGTCTTCCCATCCATCTCCCCCCAAAAAAGACATATTTAAGTGCTTCGAATTTCGAAACAAAATAATCAATCTGTAAAGAAAAACACATATTAAATTTGCATATACGAAGGAACATATATTAACAATCTGCGAAAAATGTGACTGCATATAGAAAGATCATAAATAGTTCAAAACAGGGAGTCACTTTTCAATCACCTTGTATACATACATACATATATACATACATATATATTTTTGTTTATGTGTGTGTGTGTGTGTGTGTGTGTGTACAAGGTCTGTCATAAATGTCTCGAGATTGAAGGTGTATTCACCAAGATAGAAATGAACAATGAATGGAACGTTAACTTTTTCAGAAAGCGAGGCCTGTCATAAAATTGCCGAGTTTGAAGTTGTATATATATATATATATATATATATATATATATATATATATATATATATATATATATATATATTATTAGGACACGGAAAAGCGAATTCATCTTAAAAGCGATGGAAAAAATTTATAAAAAGAAAGTTAGGGTACCCTTATAATTAGATGTATAATCTAAAATAAATATTCTTTTTTCGGTCAATTCTCATCAGAGAAATTCATTGAAAGCAGGTTATACGTAGGTTGGAATTGTTGAAAAAAAAGGGTAATGTTTTTGTTTTTATTGTTTTTTCCCCTTTTTCAATAGGGGCGAGAAATTAAGAGAAAAAAAAGGGGGAAAATTACCTTTTTTTCAACAATTCCAACCTACGTATAATCTGCTATCAATGAATTTCTCTGAGAATTGACCGAAAAAAGAATATTTATTTTAGATTATACATCTAATTATACGGCTACCCTAACTTACTTTTTAGAAATTTTTTCCATCGCTTTTAAGATGAATTCTTTTTTACGTGTCCTAATAAAATTTTGTACTGCTAAGAAATTTTCATATATATATATATATATATATATATATATATATATATATATATATATGGGGTATAGAAGGTGTGTCATAAAAGTATCGAGATTGAAGCTGTATTTACCAAGATAAAACAATGAATGAAACGTTAATGTTATCAGAAAAAAAGGATTTTCAATATTTTTTCTTTCTGAAAAAGTACTTAAAATCTTGGTACCTTTTTTGACACACATATATATATATATATATATATATATATATATATATATATATATATATATATATATATATATATATATACTAAATATTTCTTATTCAATAATTTCTAGCATACGATACCATTTTACCATTTCTTTAGAAATGTTGCCTGCCGGATTGATGTGATTTTGGTATTAAACATAAGTCTAATTGTGTTCATTTCCATATGAATACTAGCTGTCAAAAAACAAGAAATTGAATTATATTAAAACTCAAAACTAACACTCTGCTCGAAGTAAAGACAGAGGGCAAGATTCATATTGATTAGCAATAGCAACTTCCAAATGTTTTACGTATATATGTATATATATATATATATATAATATATTTTTTTTTTTTTTTTTTTTTTCGAGACGCACTTGTACAACAAAATTAACTGACCAGTTTGATAAGTACACTTGTTGAGGTACCCGTCAACGCTGGGTAAAATTACAAAAAAATTATGTAGATGGTGAATTAAAAATATGAAATAAACAAAGGAATAGAATAAGTTGCATGTGGCCTTTGAAAAAAAATGAACATAACATTCACCCGTTATTATTCGAAAAGGAATTTATCTTAGTTTAACAAAGTAATGACATCGTCTTAGTTAAGTATCAGGTAGATGAGATCATTTTGATCGAAACCATGGTAGACCCTTAACTCTTTTTAACTATTTTATTGTGATATTTGATTACAGTACTCAGGCCCCAATCCTGATTCGAATGGTACAGACCTTTATATGTACTCACGTGAAAATTAAGGTTTTTGTTTATATATTTACCAAACTCTCCGCACGAGTAGGGTGTGACACAAGATTAATATCTCAGCGGAGTTTAACAGGCTTGAATTCAGAGCTTTCCTTCTCCTACACTGGTTACCTAGCCACGGTTAAAGAGCCCAGTCTTCCATACTATTTATCCATAGCTGGAGCGAATGTACTTGGTTTTATACTTTTCCCAAGGGTACTAGCACTATATGAAATGCAAACAGCCTCGTCCAGGGTTTGAACTCAAGTCGAAGAGTTCATTTCTTACACTACACGCCTACACTCTGTTTATTTGTTTAATGTCATAATCTTCGTGGGTTATTTGATTCAAAGCTACATGATGAGCGGTTGAATATCCATCCTCTGATCAATCAGCTTGTCACGTCAAACCCTAGTATCTATATAATTGTTCAGACTGTATTGCTATTAAGATACACAACCAACCCTTTTTATCATGTGTTCTAGAAATATGTGGCTGAGGGGTTTAGTGACCTAGGTATGCCGTTAAACTGCATTTAGTGGTGAAATCCCAATTCTAGAGTTCTGGGGAGTGCGGAATACCTCGTCATTGTCATTATTCCAAGGTCCATTTTGACCCGCAGTGGTAGTACCTGTTAGGGTCCTATCTATCTGATGAACAGCAAGCAGCTATATGGCCACCTGCCCCCTGTGGCACAATCCATCCGAGTAAGACAAACAAGACATTCCGGACACTGCTGGAGAACTAAGGATGAACCCATAAACGGTGCCCTTCTGTGGAAACCAGCACATGGACATGCAAGGGCGGGTCGACCAGCAAAGACATACATAGACCAGCTCTGTGCGGATACTGCATCCTGTGCGTCAATGAATGAAATGAATGATAGGGATGGTTGATGATGATGATGATGATGAGGAGGAGGAGGAGGAGGTGTGTTTGTGTGTGTGTGTGTGTGTGTGTGTGTGTATAAAAGGAAACATTATGACAATCTGGCTTTATGTATGTATGTTTGTTTGTACAATGATTGTGCAAATGGGATTTTAAAAAGGAAAATTAGTAGAGATCACCAAAGACTAATTTTTAATAAAATCCACACCTTATTTTCCTCAGAGGATTAGAACACGTTTACCCCTCATTTTCCATAAGAATAGTGTTATACGCCGTATCATCATCATCATCATCATGTCGAGCACGGATATCCATGACAATCTCTCACCAACATCCTCTATCATTCATTGTCCCAGGGAGGTCCTCTGCGCAGCATCCAGTATCCTCGCAGAGTTGGTCAATGTAGGTCCTTGGTGGGCAGCCAACCTTAGCATGTCCATGTGTTGGCTTCCACAGGAGAACGTCGCTTTTGAGTTCGTCCTCGCTCCTCCAGCAGTGTCCAGCATGTCTTATCCGGATGGTTTGTGAGATGGGGGGTAGGTGGCCGTACAGCTGCTTCCTTGTGGGGTGCTGTTTCCATGACTTGTTCAAGTCAAGTCGTGAACTGAAGATATAATAAGGGTATAAATCTGTGGTATACTAAGAACCAGAAGCACCGGTTATACCATTGTTTGTATGAAACGGAAGTACTGTTTCAGCCATCTAGAGTTGTTGCAAATAAAAGGCGGAAGTGAGGACTTCTCGCAGTTAACGTCAACTGGGCTACACGTCTTATTATTCGCTAAGCGCGTTATAACAAAATCAAGAATATATTTAAAGATATGTTTTAAATGATTAAAGAATAAAAATAACTAATAATAAACAAAACATAAAAAGCAAACAAAAGACAAATAAAGGCTAAATAAAAAATATACAAACTTAAGTATTTGCCTACCAA
>CM042146.1:32258019-32265519 GCA_023376005.1 Doryteuthis pealeii
GTAGGATTCATACCTTTTCCAAGGGTATTAGCGCTAAGTGAAATGCAATTACCACATCCAGGATTTGAACCCGGGGCGACGAGTCCATTTCCTTTGACTTTAACCATTACACCACGCGCTTTTAAAGTTATCGACCTGCCATCATGCCATGATCGAATTTAGTCATACTCTTTTAGATGCGCATATTTATATATGTCCATATCAAATTATTACTAGCGAGTAGACAGTTGGACACATGGCGTAACGGATAAAAGGGTTGAGTTAATACAGTTCTAAGTGACAATAATCTGTGGGTTGAAGTTTCAATCCTGGCCTAAGGGCGATAATAACATAGAATACTTAACGTAGCTTACGACTTGTATCCGGTCATGGTTAACGGAATTAGAGAACGCTATTCCCATGGATTGAATAAAGGGTTCGGTTCGAAGTTCCGTGAAGGCACCCGATTACGACATAAAGGTTACCAAGTTCGACAAGAACCACCTAAAGAATGCCGTAAGACACCTCAGCCGAAATGTTGTGTACATAAAAATAGTCCGGTAAATCCAAATAATACAAAATATCTTTCTCATAATTTTTGTGTTGTTAGAAAGGAAATTTGGCACAACGCCATCTTTAATTAATCTTAGGAGTCTTTACTTTTGAATACTTATAAAATCCGTAACGACAATAATATAGAAATAATACATAGAAATGGGAGTGGGATAAAAATACATATTGGATTATATTAATTTCCAGTCGATTTTGATGATCTTAAAAAGAATTATAATAAAACTAGAACTGGCTACCCAGTGTTAACTTGGTAGAGTGAAGGATAATAAAGAGTTAGTCTCGCAGATCCACTGATTGTCTTACATGATTGATTTATGTTTTAATCACGAACGCAACCATCGACTTTCCCTTCTCTTACTATTCAAATATTAATTTTTAAATATATTCCCAGATATAAATAAAATGTTCATTATTTTTGCCCCAAAACTAGCTCTGATCATAGTTAATGTATATATATTTACTTCGTAGTTTCCTACGGACATACATACATACATACACACCTACTGCCCTTTATATGTATACTAGAAGCGGTTACCCAGCATCGCCTGAGTACGGGGAGGAAAACCCTGGTGTATTGATTTTTTTTACTTTTGAGATTTACTAATGCTGGACATTTTTAAGTAGAATTTCAATGCTATTTCTATGTATCTTAATTTTTAGATATCTTCAAATATAAATAAAATCTTCCTTATTTTTGCATAAAAAGCAAGCTCTGCTGATAGTGAATGTGTGTATATATATTTACTTTGTCATTAAGTGTATTATTTTTTTAGTTTCATCCGGACATACATACAGAGCAGTAGCATAATCTTTACAGATCACTGCCGTCCCTTACAATCCTATAACCCCACCACCAGAACCTTTCCTCTCATGAGCCCTCAAATGACTCATCAAACCCGCTGCAGATCCACAAAGTTTGATGCAAATATGACATAGGACGGACTTCTTTCCCGTTTTATCAGATGAGACGATAGTATTGTATTCTTATGCACCACCGTATGTGATACATAGCATAGCAATAGCATAATCTTTACATATCATTGCCGTCCCTCACAATCCCATAACTCCACCACCAGAACCCTTCCTTGCATGAGCCCTCAAATGACTCATCAAACCTGCTGCAGATCCACAAAGTTTGATGCAAATATTACATAGAAAGGACGTCCTTCCCGTTGAATCAGATGAATCAGATGATAAAATTTGATGCTTATGCACCACCATATGTCTCTTAACAACAGAAGCTGACTTACAGACTGTGTTACAGATTGCACATACATACATACATACATACATACATACACACCAACTGTCCTTTATATATAGATAGTAGATGAAACAAAACTGAAAAGTCTGAACCATTGAAGTTAATTGATTTTCCAAAATGTCAATTTAGTATCGATCACTTTTTCTTTCAATCAATACGTAATATCTGTAAATGAATTGATCAGAAAAAAAGAGTGTATATTTCGATGATAATTTCATATCTATCAAGCGAAATGAGTATTGATTTTTGTTACGCTGGTGTCGATGATTATTATGTGAAAGAAAAAAATTACCTTCCACAAAAGTGCGTTCTTTTTGTGTAAAAAAATGTATTCTTCATATTTTCAATCTCACCATTCTTAGAAGCCAAGCTACGATTTAGGTTGCTACTCAAATCATTCTGGATTTTACACGCATGAGTTGTATTTCTGAAATATCACATTAAAATGGAGATTGTGTGTTTTTCTGTCTGTAACCGAAACTATATTAACTAATCAAGTCACAATCCCTTAGTTATTTACGTCACATTTTCCATGATTTTCTTTTTATTAAAACCTCAATGATTAATAAAATTGTTTTACATTATTGATACAGTTGGTCTTATTTGCATAGTAATAACATGCAATTGTATTTATATATACAATAAAAAACAGTTTACAGTATGATTGGGAAGGCTAATTTGCATACTGATATTAAAAATTTGATTTTAATAAATATGTTCTTGGTAATATTGATTTCTTATTGTTTGGTTTTATCTTAATGAATATGAGCAAAACTCCTTGGAATAAATCTGAAAAGAAATCGATTAACAAGAAATAACTGTTATTTTATTCTTTAATTCCTATTTTAACTAAATTGTTGAATTAGGAAAATTTAGCAATAAAAGATGGGAGTGATGGAAGAGTAAGTTTCGGTTGTTCTATTCTTCGATTATATATATTTACTAACCCCTGGATGCGACACAGGGTCAATTTCTTAAGCGGAGTTTAACAGGTTTGAATTCAGAGTTTTCCTTCTCCTAGACTGGTTGCTTAGCCATGGTTAGAATCCAGTCTGCCCTGCTATTTACCCATAGCCGGAGGGAGAATTAGATTCATACCTTTCCCAATGGTATTAGCGCCATGTGAAATGCCAACAGTTCCGTCCAGGAATTGAACTCCCGTTGACGAGTCCATTTCCTACGACTCTAACCATTAGACCACGCGCCTCCATATTTTTTTCTATTTTTCTATTTCTTCCTATTTTTCGATTATACCCCCTTTGTTACAAATCATTTTATCTGCATTCTTATTTAGTTTCATTAGTCTTTCTAATTTAATATAATATCTTATTACATTAATACTTACATACTTGCACTCAAAGGGTACATGTATTTGCTTGTTTATTTAATATAGTAAATATTCGTTCTGTAGGACAGGTTTTCAGTAAGATATCAACTCTAAGAAGATTTTTTTTTAAATTTTGAGAAATCTTAAAAACTCAAAAATTTGAACGGGAAGGGGTTTGTTTATGGTGTCCATGGGGATTTCCTTGTGTTTAGTTTTATGATTTTGTTAATGCTCTTTCCATGCAACTACAGATGTTGTTGGTGTTTCTTTTGAATAGTTTGTATACTTTGCTCGAAACTAGCAACAGTATATGTCCTGCGAGGGTAAGTATTTAAGCTTTAATACAACGAAATATATTGAATTAGAAAGACTAATGAAATTTAAAAATTACACATATTTTAAGTTTATTCTAATTGGTTTTTATATAAAATCATTCATAGTGTTGTATACTCTCTTTCCTTACTTCTATTCTTCTAGCGTCTCTTCTAGCGTCTGGGGACTTCGTGTCTGGTCTTCCATTGGGGATTTCTCTTCATCAGAAGCCCTGTGTCATTGGTAGTTTTTAGATAATAACACAAGTCTTCGATTTAACTTAGATCATATTTTATTCTGAAATCCCCACCAGACTACCTGCGCAGATCGAGTCGGCTGCGTGCATAACACTTTCCACCGTCGTGGTCTGGCCGATCTGACTAAAAATCTCTTTCTAATCTAAACCGGAAGAGGGTCTTCTCCACCAATTCTCACGGTATCCACCGGAAGAATCAGGATGAGGTCAAGCCTTGTCATTCAATCCTTCAAGGCCGTGGGCTGCAACTTATAACAGCCATTTTGGTTTCTACACTACTGTACATAAGTATCAAGAATCTAATAATTATGTAACAATAGGATTGATTTTAATACATTAGATAATAAAACCATAATATCAGAGATATTACACCAAGTAATTATTTATTAATCCCGGTTTTATTAAAACCAGTATGCAAATTAACCACGCCATATATTGTGTAAACCTTTATTTCTTAGTGATATATAAGACGCATTACAGTATTTTAAACGCCCTAATAACATGGGCTCTCCAGGGAGGGGTCCGGTGGCATCGGCCAGTGGACTATTAGTGTTAAATTAAACTTCCTCACAGACATCATCTTCCCCTTGATTTAAAGGGAAAGGGTTGGGTTTATTGCCCAGTGCTTGGGGCGCCTTCTTGAGGGGAAATGCCGACGAAATCCACGCATTTTCTGCACCTACCACCCAATGAGCTTCAGTTCATGAGTGGTCCCACATAAATAGGTCCTTGTGTCCGACCCGCATATGTGGGATGCACTGTAAATACCCTAATAATATGGGCAGTTTTGAGGTAAATCTAAATCAGATTTTCATAGAGATGTCGTTCATAAATAAGATTTATTCATTCTATGTATTAATGATCTGGCGTATAGCAAACTCTGAATTAAATACTCATTGATAAAAAGTATTAAAGTCGTCGCGGTGGCCTAAAGTCGATATCAGCCAGACAGTGAAGGAGTCTTTCACCTTTTCCATAGCCCTAGACAAGGAGTTATTTTTCATTTTTATTTTTTTAGGCCGACGCCACACTTACCATCACAGATCCCTATGCTACTCATACGCTAAGTTGGCGAGGGCTGGTATCGAACCAGGAACCTTGAGATTCCCAGTCGGACACTCTACCGTTTCAGCTAGTGGGACATAAACTTACGAAATTCGTGAAGGTGTAGTGATGTAAGAATCGGCATAATTTCGGTTACAAACAGACAGACAGACACCGATTCTCCATTATAATAAGTTAGATATTTTATTATGTTGTTTGCTATACGCCAGTACTAATAAACAGCGCTAAGTGTCGGTGTCAGTAATGTTATTGCTGGTACATTGGGTGCTTTCCTTTCTTTCAACATAATATCCCCATGCCAATTAGACACCTCTAGGGACGATCAGTCCCTAGTGCGTCACCCATCTGATTCAACGCTAGCAGTTTATTTAATTTTGCCAACGTAGACCTCGGTTTCTGTGGACCAGATTGGCTAATACTGAGACCAACCAGTGTGCAGAGGGAATGTTATAGACAGGTCTACATGGTGTTGACACTTTTGGGGCAGTGTTGGAACTAGCGGTATGTTGAGAATTTCTTTTTAATAAGCTAAAAAAAATAAAGGAATTTCTGAGTGTGGCATAACGCGATGTATATAAAACTGCACCGGCTAAAATAAACAAACCTTACATACATATATACACGAAAAAAGGAAACGAGCGGACGAGCTCACGGGGAGCTAGTGACCATCCACACTGACAGTAGTAAAATTGAGGTACTCACTACACACATAAACCCCCAAATTGGCCCTGGTTGTCAACCCATCTAGGACCAGTAAGTGACTGTTATAAAACCATTCCCACTGAGTGGCTTAATAATCCCGAGAAAGGGCAGGGGATACAAACCCTGATAACAAATCCAGAGCCAGAATCCTTTAGACGGAGTAACGCTGAATTTCAGTGCAAAACAGCAATTCCTGTGACACTGCTGTTGCCAAACAACATAGGTTTCTTACCTTTCCTTTGGACGACAGCAGCAGTGTGGAAAGTGGGGATCTACTGCTTGAGCAACAACACATCCTCCAGAACAACCTGCCCAGACTACATAGTTCCAAAAGTTAAAAAAATTGGACACTACTCCATTGTCTTTTACAGATGAAAGGATGCCAATGCAACACCTATATATTATACATATATTTTTATAAATATATTAATACATTTGTTCCTTAATCTTCCAATCTTTATCATCCTGCAACACCCTCTGGTTAAAAATTAGACCATTAAAATCATCTAAGATGAAATGCAAAAATTTAAATCCTGATTATCTGGTGTCACTTAATCATCAAATTTTTATTTTTTATGAGTGTTTATTAGATAATGGACCATTATTTAATCCCTATGGTGGAGTAATGCTGAATTTCAGTGCTACACAGCAACACTTGCGACACTGCCGTTTCCAAACAGCATAGGTTTCTTACATTTCCTTTGGACCACAGCGGCAGTGTGGAGAGGGGGAATCTGCTGCTTGGGCAACAGCATATTCTCCAAAACAACCTGCTCAGGCTATGTAGTTTTTAAAAATTGAACACTACTTCATCGTCCTTCGCAGACGGAAAGATGCCAACAATATATGATGGGATTCAAATACTTTTTGAGTTGAATTTTATTTGCATTCTTTTTCTCTACGTTTTGTTCGTTTTATTTAGTGTGAATGATAGTTCTACGAAAAGTTGCGGTTCTTTAATTCTATTTCGTAATCGTCTTTGGCTATGTTGAAATTAGTTTGTTTAGACGAATTGTCGGATAATTTGTTGTTGATGTATCGTAGGATTTGCTTTAAGGTGTTTGTGCAATAGGTCTTAGATACACATATCAAATGTTGTAAAAATTAAACCATCTTACTGTGGTATATCCCTTGGTCTTGCTCGTATTGAACTATTTTCAATAGCTCTTAAGTAAACATGTCAAATGTTGTAATAACTAAATTATCATACTGTGGTATATCCCTTTGTCCTGCTTGTATTGAACTATTCACAATAGCTCTTAAGAAAACATATCAAATGTTGCAATAATTAAATTATCATACTGTAGTATATCCCTTTGTCCTGTTCGTATTGAACTATTTTCAATAGCTCTTAAGTAAACATATCAAATGTTGCAATAATTAAATTATCATACTGTGGTATATCCCTTTGTCCTGCTCGTATTGAAGCAATTTCAATAGCTCTTAAGTAAACATATCAAATGTTGCAATAATTAAATTATCATACTGTGGTATATCCCTTTGTCCTGCTCGTATTCAACCAATTTCAATAGCTCTTAAGTAAACATGTCAAATGTTGTAATAATTAAATTATTTTAATGTGGTATATCCACAGTTCCTGCTGATATTGAACTAATTGCAATAGCTCTTATGTAAACATCAAATTTTGAAATTTTTAATAATAAAATTATCATACAGTTGTATATCCACAGGTGTTGCTAGATTCACTTCTGTTTCTTTTGGCTACGTTTATTAGTCTGCATTTTGAGTGAACTCTGAAGTTTTCTTTGTGATCTTTGGTTGGGTTGGACGCTTCTTGTTTCTTGAATTATGATTTATGCGATCATAGAGGGCGAAAATTGTTTGATTTCTTTTGCTTCCAACTTATGTTCGCATTTTTTTTGGAAGGTTCTTTTTTGGGCCGGCTTTTTTGTATGTTTTGCAGATTTTTTTTCTATTAATAACTTCTTGTTTCTTTTTTTCCTTTTTTGTGTTTGTTTTTTCTTTTTATCAGTGAGGATGAAGACGTTAAGGGAATATGTG
>CM042146.1:32280519-32283019 GCA_023376005.1 Doryteuthis pealeii
AAACGCCCTTTAAATTCTGCTCCATTGGACAAATCTGTTCGCCTCACTTACCTGAGAAGACGATGGCTCTTTTGAAAATAACAATTTTGCATTTCTCACGAGGAAGATGATAACGCACAAACAGGTATCATCGAAATCGGCATTATATATCTCAATGCCACCATTTTCCTCTCCTCTGCATCCATCTTCCTACTCCATCTCCGTATCATCATCATCATCATCATCATCATCATCATCATCCTCATCCTCATCCTCATCATCATCATCTGTAAATAAATGCACCGATAACATTTTTTTTTATAAACACCAGATTTTCTTCGGTTTCCAAATAAATATATAAAAGTCAAAAAATAAAGGGGCGGTTTAGCTCAGTCGGTAGAGCATTCGATTAGAAACCGCAAGGCTCCTGGGTTCGATACTTTCCCTCGCCAACTCAGCGTATGAGTAGCTCAGGGATCTGTGCGGTAAAGTGAGGAGCCGATGGTAGGTGTTGCGCCCCATCTCAGACGCCAAAACGCAATCCCCTTGGTCTAGTGCTAGTGAAAAGGGGATAGACTTCTTCGCTTTCTAGTTGATACCAACTTTATGCCACTACGACAACTTTACTTTTTTACTTTAGGTAACAGATGTGATGCAATTTTATAAATAATTTCCAATGCTGTAGAGTTTGTTAATAAATAATAACTAAATACTAAAACTTTTTAAAAAATTGATAATCCTTGAAGCTCTGTACATGAAATATAGACAACCAACTATTAATAAAACTAGCAAATATATGCACCATCCGGGTGCAAGTGTATACGCTTTAATATAATATAATATTATATCAAATTAGAAAGGCTAATGAAACTAAATAAGAATGAAGATAAAAAGATTTGAAACAGAGGGGAGTATAATTGAAAAATCGAACAACTGAAACTTACTCTTCCATCACTCCCGTTTTTCATTGCTAAATTTTCCTAATTTAACTATTTAGTTAAAATCAGTAGAAGTAAGAATATAATTACAGTTATTTGTTCTTATTAATCGATTTCTTTTATGATCTATCCCCGAAACTTTTGCTCATATTTATTAAAATAAAACCAAACAATTACCAATCAATAATACTAAGCACATATTTATTAAAATCAAATTTTTAAATATCAATATGCAAATTAGCTTTCCCGTTCACACAATAAACCGCCTTTTTGTTGTATATATAAATACAATTGTATATCATTATGATGTAGATAAGGCCAACAGTATTAATCATATAAAACAATTTTGTTAATAATTGAAGTTTAAATAAAAATAATATCATGGAGAATGTGACGTAAATACCTAAGGGAATTATGACTTGAATAGTAATATAGTTTCTGTTACAGACAGAAAAGCACACAATCTCCATTATAATAAGATTAACTTTGAAACTAGCGACAATATTCTAAAATGCTTAAAATAGATAGAACAATTCTTATTCTAAATCCCGTTTTCCAAGCTCGTTAGAAATATTTCACAAATAAACTGCCATAATTATTTAGCGACACCTTAGCGACAAAAACAAAACAATTTAATCAAATAATAAACAGTCTTGATAATGATAGTTTAGACAAATATAAATAGCCTTGATAATGGTTCAGAGAAACAAAACGATAGTACTTGGTTTACCAAGTACTATATGGTGACTTAAAACTTATACAGGGTGTCCATAAAGTCTGGGTACATGGGGATTAACACATTTTTATTTAATTTAAACAAAAGTAAAAAAAGTAAAATTATTATTTCTTATATTCAATTGTTTATGTCATGATTTTATTTACTGTTATATTACCATATCTGCCCTCTTGGAAAAATAACATAAATAGATACAATAGTGAAATCTCCATGTACCCAGATTTTGTGGACACCCTGTATAATAGGTATTCTTAAAGGAAATCTTGGAATCATTAAAAAGTTTGGTAGAATACCAGGAAATCCAAGCATCTATGAAATATAGAAAATTGTTTTTCAAGGTTCCTCTCATATTCTTCATAAATTTCGGACAAATGATTAATATCTTTCAATATAACATCAACAAATTGTTAGAAAACTTGAAAGAAAAAAAAACTTGAAAACTATAAGGATTCTATTATTTTCAACCAAATTTGTTTGAATGAAAATTTTTTGCCTAAATATATCTATTTCAAATAGTAACAAATATGGAGGGGTGTCGTGTAATGGTTAACATCATAAAAAATGGACTCGGCGATCAGAGTTCAAATCCTGTACGGGCTGTTTGCCTTTCAAATCGTGCTAATAACCTTGGGAAATGTCGGGCATCCCATCATGGTGAAATGGCTATCAAATTAGTCCCGCAGATCTATTACTAAGGAATAGTGGGTTCGATCCTTGCGCCTTTACTTGGGACCTTGTGTTATATCCTACCCGTAGAGAACTAGTTGGATAAATATCTACCCTTGGAAAATATTCTCGCTCCGGCTACGGATAAATAGCAGGGTATACTGGGCTCATTAACCTTGGC
>CM042146.1:32288019-32290519 GCA_023376005.1 Doryteuthis pealeii
TTGAATTCGAACTCAATTACTACGGTGACGCAGTTTAGCACGTTAGGAATTACGCTTCGTTTACACCCACTATTGATAAATAAGAACAGACTAATATAGACAGATATATAAGAATAGATGGTAGCTATAAATGATTGTGTAATATATATATATATATATATATATATATATATATATAATATATATATATATATATATATATATAAAAAAAGGCTTAAAGATCGGTCATACGAGCAGTTATAGATCGATTTATACCCATATGTGTTTCATTTATTTTAAATTAATTATTGAAATTATAACAACATTCAAGGGAATTTTTTTTCCTTACCAAAAGCCTTTTTCTTACTTGAATATTGATCTCTCAAATTGGACCAGACCAACTTTAAATTCCGTTGTTAAAAATGGCCCATCTCAGAAAAACTAACCTGGGGATTTACGCATTGATATATATATATATATATATATATAATATATATATATATATATATATATAGAATAGATAGATAATAGATAGAGAGAGAGAGAGAGAGAGAGAGAGAGAGAGATAGATAGATTACAAACTAATACATTTTGGTTGATAAGAATAGACTGATATAGTTAGATATAAATAAACAAAATATTTCCCGCATGTCCTTTAGACTGATATATTTTCGAATTATATATATATATATATATATATATATATATATATAATATTATAACTTGGGCATTATAAATGCATGTATCGAATAAGATTCGATAATTATAGAAATAATCTTGACAAGTAAATCCCGCAAAGGATGGCTCGCTATGTAGAACACCGTACAGACTGTTTCGACTTTATTAAGTCTCTTCTTGCTTCTATAAAAAAAAAAAAAAACATCCAAAAATCTTATTCACTTCGCGAAGAGCTAATGGCCGGGTTTGTTTACTAAATAAAAAACGTCCACTTGCCTGCTATGGCAGGGGCATGTAATAGTAGTATCATCATTGACAAGGTTAATTTGGCAGGGATTGTTCGCTATGTACCGGCGGCCGAACGGATATGGTCTAATGCCTGTGAAGTCCCGGTTTCGATTCCTGTCGGATCGTTAGTATACATCGTTGAAGAGACTTAATAAGTCGAAACAGTCTGTACACATAGCGAGCCATCCTTTGCGGGATTTACTTGTCAAGATATTTTCTATAATTATCGAATCTTATTCGATACATGCATTTATAATTGCCTTCAAGCAGAAATATAAATAATAATATTCAACTTGCTTCTATAAAAAACATCCAAAAATCTTATATATATATATAATATATATATATATATATATATATATATTATATATATATATATATATTAGCTAATTTGAATTATATTGGTAATTCTCACCATTATTAATTAGTAATAATCAGTTAATAATTATTTCTGACATAATTTCTTCCTTTCAAATAGTAGTTATATATATATATATATATATATATATATATATATATATATATATATGTGTGTGTGTGTGTGTGTGTGTGTAATGTATATTGTGTGTATGCATGTCTGCAATTGAAATTACGTCACCACTGATGTCACAATACTCTTAATTACTAACGACAAATTCTCCAGAATGTTATTCTTATCTAAATCCCAATTATAAATAAAATTTTTTATATTAATGGTGCATACACAAAATGCAATTGTATTGAGTTAATACAATTGCATTTTTGTATTAATACTATAACATATACAACCAAATGTCAGTTTAATGTACGAACAGGAAGTCTAATTTTCCAATTTTGATTTTTGATAAATATTTGCTAATCATTATTGGTTTTTAATTGTTTGGTTTTATTTTAATAAATATGAACAAAAAAACCCGTTGATAAATCTTAGAAGAAATCAGTTAATATAAATAATAAGTATAATTTTATTCTTTTCTGTTTTAGATGAATTGTTAAATTAGGAAAATGTTCCAATGAAAGTCGGAAGTCATGGGAATATCTAGCATCTAAGTTGTTCTATAATTCGGTTATACTCCCGTTTTTTTTTGTTTTTTTTTGTTTTGTTTTGTTTTTTTTATTCAAATGGGTCCAACGTAATTAATTTCGTTTAGAATATTATTAGATGTTATTTTACATTATAAAATCGTATTTAAAACAGTCCTATGTACATAGTTTTATTTTTCGGCCGTTGTCCTTACCTTTATTTTGGTATTTATAAACACAACATTTACATATCACAATAAAGATAAGGACAACAGTCTGAAACATCAAAATCATTCTATCAAGCCTCATCCAAAATACAGACTAATAAACCTATGTATAAATTAATATAGTAAATAATTAAGATAAAATAAAACATGCAATCTTTTGTATGCGTTCTTAATTATTTTTGTTGTTTTTTGTAGTTTAATATAATGTTTTATTGTGGTAAAAGATCAATACAGACAAATACAAAACGTGTTCAATATCAACTCAACTTAAAATTCTGAGTCGTGAGTTTTTATTACATTTTATTATCTTATTCTATACGTGAAAT
>CM042146.1:32293019-32298019 GCA_023376005.1 Doryteuthis pealeii
AAGCGGAGTTTAATAGGTTTGAATTCAGAGTTTTCCTTCTCTTAGACCGGTTGCTTAACCAAGTTAAAGAGCTCAGTCTGCCCTACTATTTACCATAGCTGGAGGGAGGGTAGGATTCATACCTTTCCCAAGGGTATTAGCGCTAAGTGAAATGCAATTACCACGTCCAGGATTTGAACTCGGGGCGACGAGTCCATTTCCCATGATTTTAACCATTACACCACGCACTTCCTACTAATGTTAGGTATAAGTTGAGTTTCGGGGCCTTGAAGTGCGTGTCATAGGGTAACACTTGAAATACAAACGAGTATCTTATAGGTCAAATACATATTAACGGCTCGGATGTGACCAGACAAATACGAACGAATATTAACACTGTTGGAATATTTTGTGTTATAAGCTGTGCTGGAATCCACCACTTAAACTTATAGACTCTGCGCGGCCGCATGGATTAAAGACAGCCAATCAACATTTAATCTTGAAAAGCCGTACATTTGCACGTATTCGCCACGGACGAACGGATCACCAACCAAGGAACACAAGGATTCTACCTAACACTAATGAACACCAAGGAACAACCATGGACTCTGCCTAACACTAAGGAACAACCAAGGATTCTTCACTAAGGAACACACGGGATCTCCACTGTAAAGTGCTCTCACTTGTAGCTTAAAATTGACAACAAAAATCGAAACAATTGATACAAGTGACCTTCCACATTTGCTGAAGATTATTTTTTTTTAAATAAAGATTTAAGTCGGCTGAGTGGCCTGTTATCGGTAGCAGCCGCGCAGTGAAGAAGTCTATCCCATTTTCATTAGTGATAGACCAGAGAGATTGTTTTGCTGAGATGGACTGTCACACCTAAAGTCAGGTCCTCAATTTATCGCACATATCAGATTAACCAATCTGCGCCACTCATGCTCTGAGTTGGTGAGGACCGGTATCGAACATTGAATTCCTAGACGAATTCTACCAAAAGGGCAAACAATTTTATGAAGGCATGAAACCGATTCTTCTACAAAGTTGAGGTACATCGATGGCCGGGTGGATAAATTTGGTTGTGGTCACGTGGCCGTAGAGTCCCTTCCTATTCAAAGAAAAAAATCAAATCAGAGCCTCTTTTTTTTTTTTAAATAAAAAAAAAGTCGTCTAATCCGTGACTTCACGCCAAAGCAGATATATTGTCTGCTGACTGGCGAGACGCTTAAAACACTTGGAAAAAATTAAATTAGAAAGAAAATATAATCATGGCTAACCACCATGTTTGGCGTAAGGAGGAAAAATAAGATATAAACAGTTTTAAAAAAATCCCTCATAAAACGAATGAAAAACTCAAACAGACCAAAAAAAAAAAAAAAAAAAAAAAAGAAATCCAGCTAAAATAGAAAGAAGGAAAAGTTAGAAAATCCAATTTTTTTCGACCCCCGTCATTCTCTTTCGCTTCTCGCCACCAGTCCGTCAAAATAAAAAAACAAAATCCAATATGGCGTACAATGATTACGCAACAAAGTCCATCATTATGGCGGCTTCTACTCTAATGTGGTTATATATCATTAGATTAAATCTCTGTTAAACTCGTTTGAAGAGCAAATTTGATTGCATCCCCGGCACACTTAAAAAGCAAGCCACAGCTTTTATTAATTACATTGCCAAATAAAGAAATAAAATAGTGGACATCGATAAAAGCCTTGGCTTCACAAAAGAATTGGCCATGGCAAAAAGATAAAATAAAATAAAAAAAATGTTGTTAGTGATATGAGAATGAAATAAATATCGTGAAGTTATTTTTAGCACAACTTTATGAAGAGGCCAAAAAACGCCAACTAATTAATGAATTTCATTGTCCCTTTTTTATGTCTGCATTGCATTTCTGTACATTTTAATACTTAATAACAAACGCCTTAATGATTCCCTTCAAGTTTTTTTCTCCTACAATAAAGTGGATTATCTCAGAATTGGTCGTTTCTCTAAGACCGGGTATCTTCCCTAAACAATGGATGAAAAAAAAAACCTTTTTATTTCACTTTTTTTAATTTTACTGATTTGTCAACAAAAAAATCCTTTACCTATTGTAACAAGAGTGATTTGGTTTCTTTGTTTAATGGCATATCAACCTTGGTGGGTTATTTTGTGTCAAAACCACTTAACTAAGCGGTTGGGTTTCTTTGTTTTATGGCATATCAATCTTTATGGGTTATTTAGTGCCAAAAAACCATTTAACTGAGTGGTTTGGTTTCTTTGTTTAATGGCATATCAACCTTGGTGAGTTATTTAGTGCCAAAACCATTAACTGAGTGTTTTGGTTTCTTTATTTAATGGTACATCAACCTTGGTGGGTTATTTAGTACCAAAACCATCCTTGTAGAAGAATAGTAAGTAACAACATGTTTTACATAATTGAGTGAATGATTGATTTAAACGGCCTGTCAATAGTTATTTTATGAGAGAGCTACTAAGTTAATGAATGATTTAAAAACACTTTCGAATAAAGAAAGGCTTAGGAAGATTGACTTACCAAGTTTGGTTTATCGACACACAAGAGGGGATATGATTTAAGTCTACAAATATACACATGGATTTTATTCAACGAATTTGATCTATTAAAGATTGCTCAAAATATCAATACCAGGGGTCATAAATTAAAACTCTTAAAAAGATTTTGTAAAGCAAATGCAAGACAAAATTATTTTACTAACCGAGTGGTGAATACATGGAATAAACTACTATCATCAATAGTGAATGCCCCATCTCTAAACTCCTTTAAGGCAATGTTAGATAATCTGTGGAAAGATTATAAATATTCTGTTGAATTAAGATGAATGTTTATAAGGAACGGCTGACAGATTTCAGACCTAATATACTAGCTAAAAAGATATTATTATGTCTACAGGTTAGGGTCTCGCGTTCATTATACATGTATATTCAATGTTTTAGTGTAGTTGTTACTTTTATCTTAGTTCACAAAAAGGCCAATGCTTCTTGCTGCTTTCTCTAGGCTATGAAAGAGTGATTGTAGCTTTGGCAGGTGCATTTACGAGAAGTGATAGATCATCAGCGTAATCCGCATCTGTAATAGTTTCTACGGAATATCGCCAACTACTTGTTTTTTTTAACATGACGCCTTTTTCTTTCATAAGATATAATAACGTTTGTCGTAAGTAGTACGTAGTCTCGACATATAGGGTGTATGTGTGTGCGTGCATTTAATATATATATATATATATATATATATATATGTGTGTGTGGTGTGTGTGTGTGTGTGTGTGTGTGTGAAAAAGGAAAAGGAATTTGAATCCGACAATATGAGGAAAAATGAGTAAAGAAAAGAAATGTAGATGGATGAAATGAATTTAATCGATATCACATTAATCGATATCACTTACACATGTGTTTCGGTCAGTTTATGTGTGTGAAAATATTTCGCACACATACAAGAATCGACCTTCATCAGAGTGAACATTTATTTTGAATGAAAAAATTCGTTGGGAAAAATAACAGAGATTTTTGGAAATATTCGAAAATCGAATTTTTTAAAAATTTGGAACGCTGAGAATAGCTAAGATAGACCGTTATGATTAGGATATTTGTTTTTTTCTAGGGGTTATGGTACAAAATAGTTTTTTTATTGTTACAAAAAATAAATAAAATAAAAATAAAGTGTTATTATTTATCAATAACATGTTGAACATTTTTCTCGGAGCTTAGTTTATGTTTTGAAAAAAATCGGTGAAATGTGGAATGCAAAAATGTAAATCCTGATTAGCTGGTGTTGTTTATCCGCCAAATTCTTATTTGATATGATTGTTGTCACCTCAGCTAAATAATGGACGATTCCGTTTTTTTTTATTATAAAGAAAGAAAGGGAAGGAAAAGGACATGCTACACAGAAAAAATATTTTAAAAAAGAAAGGAATAAAGAAAGGGCGTAGGGGGAAGGATAGAGAGAGGAATTACGCACGCGGAAGCGATAACGCCAATCTGTTTCAATTGAACATAATGAAAGGATCTAAGGAAATAAATAAAAAAAAAGAACGAAAGAGACTTAAATCAAGGTTTACTCTCTTAAAGTAAACATATCAAACGTTGTAATAATTGAATTATCATATTGTGGTATATCTATAGGTTTTGCTGGCAATTCTTAATATAAATAGATACATGTAGAATAATACGCCTCGCATACAAAAATAGTTAGAATTCTCGTTTTATAGTCTAATTCCATTCTGTAGATTGTTCAATCTTCACTGTACCTCCCACGACTGTTGCCTCTAGCCAAACTAAATATGTATAAATAAATAACTTGAAACCGAATGGGATATACATGAATAATATACGTATGTGTGAGATGGATATAAAGAGAAAGAAAAAAGAGAAAGGTTTAAATGAAAAGCGTTGAAGATAAACAATGAAACATCGAAAAGAAAGATAAGAAAAAATATTTTATCTGATGAAGAGAAAATATTGCATGATGAAAACTTTAATGAAGAGAGATAATTAACAGCTAGAAGAAGAAGAAGAAGAAGAAGAAGAAGAAGAACGAACGAACGAACGAACGAACGAACGAACGAACGAAGGAAAAGGAGGTGAATATTTAAAACGAAGTATAAAAGTAATGTTAAAAAGATTTAGAAAGAAGAAGAAGAAGAAGAAGAAGAAGAAGAAGAAGAAGAAGAAGAAGAAGAAGAAGAAGAAGAAGAAGAAGAGAAAGAAAATAGAAAGAAAGAAAGACGAACGAAAGAAGGAAAAGGAGATGAATATTTAAAATGAAGTATAAAAGTAATGTCGAAAAGATTTAGAAAGAAGAAGAAGAAGAAGAAGAAGAAGAAGAAGAAGAAGAAAGGAATGGAGGGAAAGCAATCTGGAGAAAAAGTTGTAAATACAAGGAAAGAAATGGATAAGGAACAAAGAAACAGAACAAAAGAATAATTATTTACTAAGCATTGTTTAGGTGTGGCACAAGGCCAGTGAGTATCGAACTCCCTATTAATGTTATTTACTAA
>CM042146.1:32300519-32330519 GCA_023376005.1 Doryteuthis pealeii
AGCTGTTATATAGGGAAAATAACACTTTTTCTTTTGTTATTTAAATATTTAATTTATAATATTTGATCTATTTGAACTTTAAAAATACTCATAAAATATAGTTTTCTAAAATTATTCATCAATCTTTCTGATATATAATTAAAGATAATATTTTTTTTATTTACTGATCTATCTAATTAATTCAATATATTATATTTTTATTTAACAACTGAAAAAAAAGCTAAGTAAATAAATTCTTCTATTTGACCGTTTTTATTTTGAATTCAAGATGGTTACAGCGTAGCAATATTCACCGGAAGTTAACCAGACAAGATTAGATATATATATACATATAAAAATTCAAACCCATTCTCAACCGATATTACAAAGGTAAGAGACGGATTTTATATTCTCTAATTACTTATAGAATAATTATATTAACTGGATGCTTCAAAAGAGTCTAATAATAGATGAGAAGAACTTGGAAAGGATTTTTCATTTATCCCCCTCATCTCATTTTTCTTTCATCCATTCATTCATTTTACCATTAATTTTTAAATATATATATATATATATAATATATATTATATGTTGTGTGTGGTGTGTGTGTGTGTGTGTGTGTGTAGAAAGGTACGTCTCCTGTTTAACAAAATTTTATTTAAATAATCTTTTCAAGCTTTCTGGTCAACTTTATTTACATTTGGATGGAATCTGTGGGTTAGTCAAAGGAAGTCTAATTTTACATTTATAAACGAATGAATGCTGCCAAATAAAACACACACACACACACACACACACATATATATATATATATATATGTGTGTGTGTGTGTGTGTGTGTCAACTTCTCCTCACGAGCAGGATGTGACATAAATTCTTAAAAAGGGTTTAACTGTTTTGAATTCAGTGTTTGTCCTTCTTCTAGTCTGGTTGCCTAACCAAGGTTAAAGTGCCCAGTCTGCTCTATGATTTATCCATAGTTAGAGGAGAATATATATATATATATATATATATATATATATATATATATAGAGAGAAGAGAGAGAGAGAGAGAGAGAGAGAGAGGGGGAGAGAGAGAAAAGACCTTGGTTTAGATATAAATTTAAATCTATTTCGACATTTTCTTTGTCTCGTCAGTTCGGTCTTTGTTGTTTTTGTGGTGATTTTTCCCGTTTTTTCCGTTTATTTTCTAATTCCGCGTTTGTTAAACACGCCAGTTCACGGGCACGCGTACACTCCCGGTATCTATAAACCTCATATATATCATTTATATCCAAACAAAGATATCTATTCATTTATTTATAATATTCTGTACATGTAAAAATATATACGCAAATCATTATATGTACGTTTGACTTCTCAATTTTGGATGAATCCTATCAAGAAATCACAACATCCTCCTTCTCTCTCTCTCTCTCTCTCTCTCTCTCTATATATATATATATATATATATATATTATATATATATATATATATATATAAAGGAGAGGAAAAAGAAATAAGAAGAGAAATTATAACCACACAAAGAAAAACGTAAGTACGTCCATTTCTGATACGAAACTCTGATGATGAAGTTCATGCTTCGAAATCGATAAGACAAAAATAACATCTTTTTGGTTTTATTTTTCATACGCATTGTATTGGCCTTCAAATTATTAATATATTATATATATATATATATATGGAGAGAGAGAGAGAGGGAGAAAGAGAGACTGCGAGAGAACTGAGTGTGTGTGTGCATCAGTATAGATAGTATAGGAAAAGTATAGCAATTTTATACGCTTCTAAGTGAGTGAGGAGCCAACTTTTGTAACTTAAAGTGCACCTGCACATTCAGCGTCTCCTAAAGAGAATAAAGAACACCATACTTTTGGCGCGAATTGCTAAATGATAAGCATTTTCTTCGCGCCAGTCATCGTCAACCATTTCAGTCGGACTGTCTGTCGCTGAAGCATTCCTAAGAACGTGTAGTTGTCGCTGACATTGAACCACAAGATTGGATCGAGCAAATTGTGCGGCCACACTTAGGAACAAAAAGGCCACGGCTGAAAATTAAATACGGGTCCGTGAGGGTTGTCGTTCGTTCGGGTGGCTCTAATATCCATTGGAAGCCGGTAAATCTAAGTGAAAAAGGAAGATGGCGGCCATGGGCTCATTGACAGCGCCAATACGGCGGAGGCGGACACTATAAGAAACTTTGCGGACACGCAATAAAACCGGATAACCGAGGTCATAACATCTTTGGCATGAAAAAGGTCATTTCCGGTATATCACGAGACCCTGGCTGAATATATTCGTATTTTGGATTACTTTGAACAGTCCAGCGATGTAATCGTTTCGAAGTGAAGGGATGTGCAGAGCTGGTGGTGGTAGGGGGGAAATTATTTCAGTGTAGATGGATTGGTATGTAAGTAGATAGGTAGGTAGGTAGGTAGTTACGGGGCGAAAATTTGGAGAGGGGAAGGGGCGTAGGAAGAGGAAAATTGGGGGGATGCGTGAAGGCGTGTTAATGGAATCCTGTGTGGATGGTAGGAATTGCCATTCACCGTGACTGGACAGTGGTTGAGCCGATAGAAAACGTAGCAGCTTTGCGCCGAGCAAAATGAAATTATGTCTGCTTACAAAAGAACACTCTGATAGCATCTACTGCCCTATTTTCCAGTGTATATTCTTACTTACTTATAACAACGTGTCGCACGCACACGCACACCACACACACACATATATATATATATATATATATATATATATATATATGTGTGTGTGTGTGTGTGTGTGTGTGTGTGTGTGTGTGTGTAAGTGAGAAAAATGGAAGTGAATCCGACAATTATGTTGAAAGATAAATGGAAAGAAAATTTTGTATAGATAAAAAATTGTTTATTGAAATGCCAACAGTTTGTCCTTGTATACATAGTATCCTATCTAGTATCATATTAAATAGAATTATTAAATTATCATTAATAAAATTAAAATTATTTTTGATATTATTAGATTATTATTAATAAAATTTTTAATTTAATTATTTTTAATATTATTAAATCATTAATAAAATTAAAATTATTTTTAATATCATATATATATATATATATCTTATTATAATGGAGATTGTGTGTTTTTCTGTCTGTAACCGAAACTATATTACTAATCGATTCACAATTAGCATAGTTATTTTCATCACATTCTTCATGATTTTATTTATATTTAAACCTCAATTATTAATAGAATTGCTTCACCTTTTTATTAGTGTTGTCCATATCTACATACTAATAACATGCAATTGTATTTATATATACAAAAAATAGCGGTTTACAGTGTGAACGGGAAGGCTAATTTGCATATTGATATTAAAAATGTGATTTTATTAAATATGTGCTTAATATTATTGGTTTCTAACTGTTTGGTTTTATTTTAATGAATATAAGCAAAAATCTCTCCAATGAATCTTAAATGAAATCCATTAATAAGAAAAAATAAGTGTAATTTTATTCTTTATTTCCTAACTAAATAGTTAAATAAGTAAAATTCAGCAATGAAAGACAGCAGTGATGGAAGAGTAAGTTTCATTTCTATTTTTCTATTATACCCCCACTCTGTTTCAAATCTTTTTATCTGCATTCTTATTAGACTTTCTAATTTAATACGATATTTTATTACATTAAAACTTAAATACTTGCACCCGGAGGGTGCATATATTTGCTAATATATATATATATATATATATATTTGAGGAATGAATGAAGTGTCAGCATTTCAATAAACAATTTTTTTTTCGACCAAGAGTTTTTCCTTGTATACATACTATCCTATTTAGTATTATTTTAAATATGATATAAAATAAAATAATAATAATAGAGAAACATAAAATTTAAGTAAGCAAAAAGCGGTCTTCTTCAGGGCAGGAAAAAATCAAAATATCCCGCCATGAAGAAGAGCGCTTTTTGTATACTTAAATGTTATGTTTCTCTATTATTATTATTATTATTATTATTATTATTATTATTATTATTATTATTATTATTATTATTATTTTATCTTATTTCATATCTAAAATAATACTAAATAGGATACTATGTATACAAGGACAAGTTCTTGGTCGAGACTCGTGCCGGCATTTCAATAAATAATTTTTCGCTGCCGATGGTTCGGTGGATATTGAGTGACAAGAAGTCTCCTCGTGTCTCCAGGACTCTTCGGAGTATTCTATATTATAAATATAAACGTTGTTATATTTGTGTATAATTTCAAAATCTATATGTAAAAGATATGATTCTACAGAGATTGAAATATTTAACTAAATGTTATTTGCAATTTTTACGTTTGTATTAGTAGTAGTAGTCCTATTATTATTATTATTATTATTATTATTATTATTATTATTATTATTATTATTATTATTATTAATAATAATAATAATAATAATAATAATAATAATAATAATAATAATAATAGCATTAGTAGTACTTCTAGTAGTATTCTATTTAATATATAGAATTTTTCACACCAGCGTTAGCTGATGGTCGTTTACTGGAGTCTGAGTGACAACAAGTCTCTTCAGGTCTCCAGGACTCTTCTGAGTATTCTAGCATATTGCAGCAGTCTGGATGGTCTCCATTCTTTCTCTGATTCCCAGTTCCTCCAGTCTTTTTTTCCAAGCTTTTTGGGACCGTTCCAAGTGCACTAACTACAATTGGTATCACTTTGACCCTCATATTCCACAGCTTTTTCAATTCTCTGGCAACATCTAGGTATTTATCTATCTTTTCGGTTTCCTTCATCTTCACCCTGTGATCTGCTGGAACTGCAATGTCTTCCAGTTGACAAATTCTCTGTTATTATTATTATTATTATTATTATTATTATTATTATTATTATTATTTACTCCTTTTGAGTTTTCACATCAGTGATGGTCTTTCACTGGAGTCTTTGTGACAGCAAGTCTCCTCAGGTCTCCAGGACTCTTCTGAGTATTCTGGCAGATTGCAGCAGTGCAGTGTTCTGAATGGTTTCAACCCTTCCTCTGATTTCCAAACATTCCAAACCCTTTTCTAATCCTTTTGGGTCTGTTCCAAGTGCACCAACTACAATTGGTATTACTTTCACTTTCATATTCCATAACTTTTTCAGTTCTCTGGCAAGGTCCAGATATCTGTCCATTTTTTCATTTTCCTTTAGCTTCACCCTGTGATCTGCTGGAACTTCAAAATCCACCAGTTGACAAATTCTTTCTTTTTTTTTTTTATTAACACTAGGTCTGGTCTTCTTGCTGGGATAAGGTGATCCGTTTTTATTTCAAAGTCCCAGAGAATTTTATGCGTTTCGTTCTCAAGAACAGATTCTGGTTTATGCATATACCATTTTGTTGTATGGGCAAAATTACATTTTTTGCATAATTCCCAGTGGATCGCCTTCCCAACCCAGTCGTGTCTAGTTTTGTATTCTCGTTGTGCTAGTTTGCTACATTCGCAGAGTATATGGTTTTGCTAGTTTGCTACATTCACAGAGTATATGGTTCACAGTCTCATCTCTATTCCCGCAAAGTCTACATTTACTATTTTTGTTGGGTCCTATTATTATTATTATTATTATTATTATTATTATTATTATTATTATTATTATTGGGTGCACGTTTTAGATTTTATGCATTTTACCTCGGTCTTTTTTAAACCTTCTCTCTGTAGTCAGTTTGGTCGCCCCTGGCGTACTGCTGCAAAGATGATCCACCCCTTTTGTATTGAAAGTAGGAAAAATAGGAGGAACATTTTTGGAGAGCTGGTTCTTTGTTATTTTCTCACTTTTTTAAACTGGCCAACGTATGTAATTGTGCAATTTTTAAAAGATATCATGACACTGTGTCACTGATCCAACTATCACGCACGCACGATCAGTCAGCCAACAAAACAAATACGTACTTACTCTATAAATATATATATAATATATATATATATATATATATATAGGTATATTTTTTGCAGCATTTTTCCTTTTATGCATATTTTGTCGAACTCAAAGGCAATTCTTTGTCTGACGAGGTTTTTTTTTCAATCCTTTCTAATTGTCTGGCCATCTTTTTTAATATCCGGTTGGCAGTAGGAATTAGTCCTACTTATTCCTACTGCTACTCTTTGTTTAAAAAGAAACAATGGAAATATCTCACCAGTTCCACACCTGAGGATGGCACTAAATAGTGCAGAAAGTACTCGTGTTAGAACCTTTGGTGGATTCATACACCAATTCAACCCTGATATTAAAAAGATGGCCATACAATTAGAAATTATTGTAAAAAAAACACGTCCTACAGGAATTGTCCGTTCAGTTCACCAAAACATGCATATGTATATATGCATATATATATATATATATATATATATGTGTGTGTGTGTGTGTGTGTGTGTGTGTGTATGTATGTATCTGTGTGAGGCGGGGGCTTAACAGAGAAGGTAAACTATCGAATGAGTCACAACTTATTCAACCAAATAAGTCGGGGTATTCAATCTATATAAGAGTGCTCAATAGGTTGTAGTGCAAGTTTAGTAAAATGGTATAGCCAGAAAGCCTACTCAGCTTTCAGCGTTTGGATCCCCAAGATTATCCGCGATGAGGTAATTAAAATAATTGATTAGTTTAATTAATTCACCGTAGATAGTCCTGATTATCGAACGATGAAACCTGGGAAGGCTTTCTGACTATACCATTTAACTGATTATATATATATTATATATATATTATATATATATATATATTATATATATTAAATCTAGATCTTCACGCAAACTCTTCCTTACACTTAGTTACTAAATTACCATACCACAAATATTTTATTCAAAATCTTTAGATCTTCATTCAAACTTCCCTACTTTTATTTACTATAAATTACCACACCACAAATATTTTATAACTTATTAATTCCACACTTATTATATAACGCAACATGTATTATACCTAATTCTTCTTTACATAATCTGTTAAATAAAAAATATATTCACCACTTAAACTGAACCATCTTTACGATAACATCTCAATAAATTAAACAACTTATACAAAATTATCTATATATATGTGGTCCCTTTTTTAATCGACAACTTTTTTAACATTTCACCGATTTTTTTTCAAAACATAAACTAAGCTCCGAGAAAAATATTCAACATGTTATTGATAAATAATAACACTTTATTTTTTATGTTATTTATTTTTTGTAACAATAAAAAAAACTATTTTGTACCATAACCCCTAGAAAAAAACAAATATCCTAATCATAACGGTCTATCTTAGCTA
Source organism: Doryteuthis pealeii (assembly GCA_023376005.1). NCBI lineage: Eukaryota > Metazoa > Mollusca > Cephalopoda > Myopsida > Loliginidae > Doryteuthis > Doryteuthis pealeii. Next base: position 32,307,770 of record CM042146.1, read on the forward strand.
TTCTCAGCGTTCCAAATTTTTAAAAAAAAAATTCGATTTTCGAATATTTCCAAAAATCTCTGTTGTTTTTCCCAACGAATTTTTTCAAAAAAGTAAATGTTCACTCTGATGAAGGTCGATTCTTCTATGTGTGCGAAATATTTTCACACACATAAACTGACCGAAACATATGTGTAAGTGATATCGATTAATGTGATATCGATTAATTCATTTTATCCATTTACATTTCTTTTCTTTACTCATTTTTCCTCATATATATATATATATATATATATATATATATATATATATATAATATATATATAATATATATATATAATATATATATATATATATATATAGTAAACATTCTTAGTAAACATGCACGTATGGAGATATATTGTATGTATGACGATATGTATGCAACACATAAATAAACTGATAGAATTATAAATCTTTGTAAATATAGGTATGCTTTTGTTTCTGAAAGTATATATCTGCCTTTGTCTGTCTCTGTCTATTTTTCACACACACACACACCCATACCACTGTGTGCAGGTATTTAAGTTTTAATGTAATAAAATATTATATCAAATTGGAGAGGCTAATGAATCTAAATAAGAATGTAGCTAAAAAGATTTAAAACAGAGGGCTTATAATCAGAAAATGGAACAACTGTAACTTACTCTTACATCACTCCCGTTTTTCATTGTTAAATTTTACTAATTTGACTATTTAGGTAAATTAGAAAGTAAAGAATAAGATTACACTTATTTCTTCTTGTTAATGGATTTCCTCCCGAGATTTTGGTTCATATTTATAAAGATAAAACCAAACAATTAGAAACAATAATGCTATCACATATTTATTAAAATCAAATTTTTAATATCAATATGCAAATTAGCTTTCCCGTTCATACAGTAAACCGCTTTTTGTTGTATATAAATACAAATGCATGTATTCAGTATGTTGATCTTTAAAGTTAATAGCGTCGATCCAGTGGGCTATCCCCTCAGGCAAAAATGCCCCCTTGATTTAAAGGGGCAGGGCTGGGTTTATTGCCCAGCGCCTGGGGTGCCCCCTTAAGGGGGGATCCCGAGGGGATCGACGCAATTTTTGTGCTTACCACCCATGAGCTTCAGCTTATGGGTGGGCCCACGTTAATAAGTGTGATGAGAGGCAAATACCTGTTGACTCGCCTCTCGGGGGAGGGGTCCAGTGGATTCGGTCCTGGATCTTACAAGCTAATAGCTACCACAGACAACACCTGCCCCCTTGATTTAAAGTGACAGGGCTGGGCTTATTGCTCAGTGCCTGAGGTGCCCCCTTAAGGGGGGATGCCGACGAGATCAACGTATTTTTTGCACTCGCTATCCATGAGTCTCGGCTTGTGGGTGGTCCCACATTAATAGAGCCTGGTGCCTAACCCGTACATAAATATATAGTATGTAGATAAGGCCAACACTAGTAATAATGTAAATCAATTTACTTAATAATTGAAGGTTTAAATACCAATAAAATCATGGAGATGTGACGTAAATAACTAAAGGAACTGTGACATGAGTAGTAATATAGTTTCGGTTACAGACAAACACATAATCTCCATTATAATAAGATGTATTTCCAAACTTTTTCTCTAATACAATCACATAGGCAAGTCTAGAGATGAAATCATATCAAATACAGCGGAATTAACACAAACCACAAAGGAACATTTCAGAACTATTTATTATATCTAAATAAGCAATAACGATAAAAAAACGTTTCTATTTTATTTTATTATTTTCTACCACGGCTGCTCCTCAATTCTCTCTTTAAGCAAATCCTGCTTCACATCATTTGCCGCCATTATAACCCCATTTTTTTTTCGCTCCTTTCCCCATTCGACTCTTTATGACAATCATTTAACCCTTAAACTACCATTTCTCTGCCCTTGTCATGTGTGCTTCCTCTGCTGTCACGTACCCTTTTTCAGAGTCGTATTTGTGCCGCAGGGTTGTGCAGGATTTCGTGTGGCGACATCTATTGGCTCCACTACGAAGTATTACAATGGCTGGCACTCCTTGCAACTACCACGATCACCACCATGGAATGTTGAAATTAGAAAAATTGAATTGGTTTCGGGTGGGGGAGGGGTAGAAAAGAATTATAGTAAAATAAAGATATTTGGAAATCATGCACATAGATGCTTATATGAAACTAATGAATATCTTATCACGCACACATACACTCACACACACACACACACACACACACACACGCACACACACACACACACACAAATTGCAAAGCTCTTCTTAAACGGATAGACCACTCACACCAGCCTAATATATTTATATCAGTAAATTTCTATTCTTAAAATGGGTATGTAGACGGCGTGGAAATATGAATTCTAACGACAAACCGTGAAGACGGCGAAACATAACTGTATATGGATGACAATTGTTTTTAATTAATCAATTTCTTGATTAATTCACTACGATTAACCCTGATGATCCTTTTTTGGTGAAACTTAAGGAGATTATTTATCTATACCTTTCTACTAAATCCGCTCTACTAACGTATTTTCATATTCTTTATAGCCCTGACTTATTCCGTTAATATTTGTATCGACGGTCAATGTTGCAATTAATTGCGAATATTCTATTCTCGGGTAAGTCATCTTTTTTTATCATAGATAGATAGTTAGATGTGCTTACCAAATTTAATTGCATTGTATCAAATAGTTTGTATCTATAGCGCAAATCATCAAAATGCTCTTAATAACTGAACTTTTTAAACATTTCTGGAAACTAAAAGAAAAAAAATCAAAACCCATAAATAAAATGGCAAATCATAAAAATGTCAACAACACCAACAGGATTCAAAAACAAATCTTATCTTTGGAGGAACAAGTAGCAATAATACAATTCAAAATCCGGAAGAAACAACTGAATAGAAGAAATTAAATCATATTCAAGTGTAGACATGCTAATAACTTTTACGTACCCATATGTACACATACAAAACCCCGACAATCGGAACATAAAATACAAAAAAATACATAAAATTAGAACATACATATTCATAAGTAATAGAAAAAAATTAAATTGAAAAACTATGACATCACAATCATGACAAATACGTGCAAAACCATAACACTTATAAAAATCGCGAGTGTGCGCGTGTCCTTGAACTGACGCATTTAACGAACGCAGTATTTGAATAAAAGTTTTTAAAAATAAGGAAAATACGGGAAGATTACACCAGTCAAGTCTTCAAATCGATGAAGATCAGACTGATGAGACAGAGAAATGTCGAAATAAATTTGAATTTAAATCAAGATATATATATATATATATATATATATATATATATATTATATATATATATATGAAAGAAATACTCTGTGTGTCTGTACATCTGTATGTTTTTTTTTTGTAAAACGACCAAGCGCACGTCCTTTTACAAAGAAAAATTGGTAGAGACCAACAAAGACCAAAATTCTAAAAGGTACACATCAGTTTTTTGTCCTGTGGAGAGGAACTTTTTACCCCTCATTTTCCAAAGAAAAGCTAATAAAAATATGATAAAAGTATAATCAATTATATATTAAAAAATTATAAAAAAAACTGAAAAATAAAGAAATTATCTAGTATAAATCATAATAAAAAGCAAATAAAAGACAAATAAAATGAAAAAATACTAACAATGATAATAATAAAACAAGAACATATAAAGAATAAAGGATAAAGGAAATATGTAGAAAAATTAGACAAAACGTGGCCCATTGGGTCACCCATTCAGCTCTAGATTGAGATTAGGGAAAAGGGAGTTAGCAAAGCGGATAATTTTTTTTAAATAAATAAATACGGTCGGACGAAACCTTAAAATCATTTTTTAAGCTTTCTAAGAAAGAAAATCTTTGACCTCATTTAAGCTACGAGTTGCTGGTGTGAAATTTTACATAGAAATACATTTTAAATTCTCCCATCTCTCTTTCTCTCTCTCTCTCTCTCTCTCTCTCTCTCTCTCTATATATATATATATATATAAATATTATATATATATATATATATATTATATTCCACTCAGAGAAACTAACATTCTATAATGAGGAGGAGGGTAATGAGGAGATACATAGAGGGGAAGAAAGAGATAGACACAGAGTAAAGTAAGAGATTGTAGTTTTTTTTTTTACCTAATTGCAAATTACGACTAATTAGAACCAATTAAAACAGATTTTTTTCAAAACATAATTCAATTCCTCAAAGTAAGGAATAATTTTTTATAATTTTCGTGTCATGGAACTAAACAGTAAAAAAGCTTTTAGGAAACAAAAGTTGATTAAGTCAGCTTTAGTATAATAATAGATATTCAAAAATATTCAAAAATGTATCTTTTCGAATACTTTATTTTTCTTATTTACGACACACACACACACACACACAACACACACACACACACACATATATATATATTATATATATATATATATATATATATATATATTCAAATATTGGTAAGTAAGGATTGATTCTCTTTAGGATCATCAAAAACTCGCTGTAGAACTATACTGTCTGCTCTTGTATGTGCAAACATATATACTCATACAAGGATTTTTATAAAAAAACTCAAAAGAGCTCAATATATAATAATCAATAAATCTAATTATATACAGAGCAATAATTACCTTTCAAAGGAAGAAAAACGTAAACCGTCATCCCATTATAATTTTATTTCGACCAGAAACTCAAAAAATGTGTCTAGCATTTGTAAAACCCGTCTGATGAGGTTAGACTCATTTTTTTAGTTTCTAGTTGAAATAAAATTATAATCGGATGAAGGTTTGTTAGTTTTTTCTTTCTTTGAAAAGTATATGGCTAATTCCATGTCAAACCATCCACTTCAATTTTTCTGAATTTTTGTACAAGTATGAACTATGTCTCTTTCTCTTCTGTCTTGTCCGAGTGAGACGGACAAGACACGCGGGACACTGCTGGAGAAGCAAGGACGAACTCATAAGCGACGTCCTCCTGTGGAAGCCAGCACATGGACAAGCCAGCGTGGGCCGACCAGCAAAAACATACGTTGATCAGCTCTGTGCGGATGCAGGATGCTGCATAGAGGACCTCCCGAGAATGATGAGCGATAGGGACGGATGGAGAGAGATTGTCATGGATATCTGCGCTAAAAGCGCGACATGATGATGATGATGATGATTTATGTTAATATTAGACAATCCCCAAAATTTGAGCTTCCAATTCCAAGAATTGTAGGGGGTTGTCAATTTTTAGCTATCCATATTTGAGGGGGGAGCCTGTAAAATGAGTTCTAGAGCTTCCTTACTCCTAAAAATTGGTTTATAAATGCATTTTTGCCCGAGGAATCCAAAAATGTCATCGAGAAAATTTACCCATATACTTTTGAAAGAAAGAAAAAAATTAACAAACCGCTATCCGGTTAAAGAAAAATTGAAGTGGGTGGGTGACAATTTTACTTTTTTCCGGATGATTTGACATGGAATTGGTCATATGTATGAACTCTCAGACGCATACCCATAAATGTAGGCATGAATGGGTACGGGTGTGTATAAGCACTTATACATATAGTTATATAGGACTAATGAAATGAATTAATTAAATCTAATCAAATTATGGGTACTTAGAGATTAGAGAGCATGACTACCTTAGCAAAATTTGGGAACTGACCCAGCAAGCACTCTCGAATCTAACTCAAAAATATACTAAGTTACTAGAACCAAATATTAAAGAAAACTCTAACCAGAATGTAAGTAGAGAAGATGTTATGTTATATTAAAGATAACTAGCAACAGAAATCACCCTCCGGGCGTCGTAAAAATTAATTTTTGAAAGAAATTGCCTGAGAGGGTGGGAGTTAAAAATTCAATGCCAGAGTGTTTGTATCATAAGTAAGACAAATCCTCATATTTATTAAAGGGGTAGAAAAAATAAACAATTTGAAATGAAAACTGAGCCCCGTCCCTCTCAAATAAAATGTTGCGGGCATGTAATAATCAAACAATTATTTTGATTATTTTCCACATCAATTTTCTACAAAATCGTAGGTATTTATTTTGTAAACTTTTTAGTTAACTTCTTGTTACTGTAAAAAAAAAAAGAACGTGAGTAAAAAATAATTTTTAAAATTGCTTGCTCAAATTTTGGGTGTATATAGCATAAGAATATTGTGACGTAAGCTGTGACGTAGCTATGACGTAGTTTTTGTTACAGACAGAAATACAGACAATCTCCATTATTAATAGATATGCAATACTCATGAAGATATTTATGGTTTGATAAAATAGAGGTCTAAAATTGTATCAATGCATCTTATGTGTTTGTTTGTAGGATGGTGGGGATGGAAACACATATACACACTATGACGTAGGACAAGGAATTAACTAAATTACGTATGGATTTTAATGGGGCATCCTGCGATGATTCAACTCATAATTCAGTAATAATTGATCTGCGAAACTAACTATTTTTGCTCTGAAGTGGCTATCCAGGCGACTCCGGGTAGCCACTTCTAGTATATATATATATATATATATATATATATATATATATATATATATATATATATATATATATATAAGGGTATATTATTTTATTTGTTTTATTGGATTAATACTTTTTCTTACTTGTTTTATATCCTTCTTTATTTCGACATTATTTTATTTGTGGACTTAATCTATCGACATTAAAGTCTACCCTCCGTTATCATTTCTTCTCTTGGCCTTTCTGTGTGTGCGCATGCGTGCGTTTGTGTGTATTCAAGTTAACCCTTTCTGTCATTTTTGTGTTTATTCCTTCCATAGATTTCCTCTCTTTCTTCACATGCATTTCTTTTAAAACACTATTTTATTCCTTCCTTCATCTTTCTCCCTTTAGTCTACCCTTTTCTATTCACATCTCCCTCTACCGGTTACACTCATACGCACAGAATGTCTCAACATGCATCCCCCAATTTTTGTTTTATTTTATTTCACCTAACCACATATTTCCCCCATTGTTAATCTGAATTTTACTTCATTTCAATAGAATCCACCATGTTTTTTTTTGTCTTTTTGTTTTGTTTGTTTTTATTTTCTTCTTTTGACTCTGTTCGTTCTTCCATCTTTAAACCGTGCTTTTCTTGTATCGATCAACACAGCAGCATTAAGAACTTCAAGCCAGAATAGCCAGAACCTGATCGTCCGCTGCATGTTTTCTCTGAGATCACCACCGTTCCAGCTCTGCCGCCCGTCGATGTCCTCTTGTCTCTTGAATACGACCTAATCACTGGCAAACGGTGCCGCCGACCGCCGCCACTGGGGCCTCCAAAACCGTTCGTTACCGAAGAACAAAGACAAGACTTGCTTTAGCAATCACAGCGAATCAATAATGTTTACCGATTCCTCCAAGATCCTCTAGGGAAAATTTCTCAGCATCTTCCAGCACTCATTGACCTCTTTTTCTGATTTCAAGAGATTTTGTTTATTTTATTTTATTTTTATTTTTGTTCGTATATATTTCTCTTTTTGTGGGGATGGATTTTTTTTATTTGCTTTTGCATATTGACGAGTAAAGATAAAAATAGGTGTTATTCTTTTTTTAAGTTTTGGACTTATTTTTCATGTTTGATCTGAGATATATATATGCCCTTTTTTTTAGGGATATTATTATTTAAAATCAGGTTTTCAAATCTTCACCGGGGATTAATCCCAGAAAAAAAAAACAAGAAAGCCAAAACAAACGAAAACGCTAACATCAAAGATAAAAGCAAAAGCAATAAGAAAAATAAAAGAAGGGTGTGAGATGGATGATGCATAAAAATAAAGCTTAAACTCTTTGATTTTCGGCGTCTTTTCTTTATGTATTATGTTGCTTTTTTTTTGTTTTGTTTTGTTTTTGTTTTTTTTGAAAATGTAGCGATTGGGTTTGTAGTTAGTTCTATGTTGTTTAAGGTCGCTCGTAGTCGTGTCTAGACCCCAACATAGTTGATTCTTCCTCCTTGTGGGTTGGTAAGCTAAAAGGGAATAAGAAAAGAAGCGAGAGAAACAAAGATAAGGATAACTTTAGGGTAAGACTTTTATTAGTTGATTCACACTTTTTTCCCGAGCAAGTCAATGGGTGTTTTCTTCTTCCAAATCCTGGGGTAAAAAGGGCATGAGAGTCCTTTTTGGAGCGAAGAATCTGGGGGTTTTCTGTTCATATGCCCGAGGACTCTTCCGGTCTCAGGCCTTCTGGGAGAGTGCTATTTTTGTGTCTCTTATCTATTTTATATTTAATTCAATTTTTTTTTTACTTTTTTTTATTTATTCTTATTGGTTTATTCTATTTTTCTTAATCACCACACAAACATCTAAATTACTTTTTGGTGTTACGGAATAACATTCACTGGGTATTACACTAAACTGCTTCGAATTCTTGAGCTCTGGGGTGTGTGGAGTAAGCCCTTCATTGCCATTACTACCAAGTAAACTCTGTCCCGGAGTTGTAGCGCCGGTTAGGATTAGTGTATAACGTGCTGGATTGCTACATTGTAGTAAGCATATGATTCCCCTTATTCCCCAGTTATGGACTAAACAGTACCACTGCCGTTCTTCTACAGGGATAGATTGAGCATAATATAACCCACGAAGGTTTGTATGCCATTATAGCAAAGAAAACAAATCAAGCATTTACAAATGAATCAAATTTGGCATAAAATAACACATTAGATAACCATTTTCCCCCACCCCTGGGCACCTGGTATGCATGACCGTTGGAATCTATTATGGCAATGTGTATCAGTGCTGCCCGTTTCAAAATCAAGTTCAAAGTACTAGAAAACCCTACAAATGGTAAATACTCAGCCCTTTCTATCATATAAGTGGTAGAAAGCGGTACATGATGATCAACCACCAATTCAATACATATAAAGTCATTTCTTCTTATATATTGCTGCACATAAGTTAATGAAAATTATTTCTATCAATTTATAAAATCAAACAAGATATTTACCTACAAACTATTTGCTTACAAATCATATATACAAAAGAAACAACATTTGTCATTAAATAGCCCACAAGGGTTGATATGCCATTAGACAAAATAATCAATCAACTATTTGATGCATAGATAGCAGCCAATCAGGTACTGCCACACCAGGTCAGTCGGGTATGGCTGACTATATATGGAGAGAAAGGGGAAACCATCTACAGATAAACTTAGCTGGAGCGCGTGTTGTAATGGTTAGAGTCGTAGGAAATGGACTCGTCTATCCGAGTTCAAATCCTGGACGAAGCTACCGTTCACATAACGCTAATACACTTGATAAAGGTATGCATCCAATTATTCTCCCTCCAGCTATGGGTAAATAGTAGAGCAGATTCCATTTTTAAATGGAGCCGTCAATTTTGTGTTCTTATATTTATCCATGTTCTTACATATATGTAATTTATTGTTTATGGAGGCGCGTGGTCTAATGTTTAGAGTCGTAGGAAATGGACTCGTCGACCCGAGTTCAATTCCTGGACGAAGCTGTTTGAATATCACATAGCACTGATACCCTTGAGAAAGGTATGAATCTAATTCTCCCTCCAGCTATGGGTAAATAGGGCAGACGGAGCTCTATAACCTTGGTTAAGCAACCAGCCTAGGAGAAGGAAAACTCTGAATTCAAACCAGTTAAACTCCGCTTGGGGTGGTCACTACTAGAATACGCTCAGTCCTAATTAGTGATTTATTCAAAAAAGGCTAAAATGATAAATAGGGAAGGACATTGAAAAAAAGACGTCTCAAAGAAGCAGCATATATGTTGGGCTGTCGTATCTTCTTGAGTAAGCCAAGTATAGAGAGGACTACAATATGGGAACCAGCCATTGAAAAGGCTAAATCAAATTGTTTTTTGAGTAAATTACATTAAAAATAAGCATATCGAAAATTACTGATGTAATTGGAATTTACGCTTCGTATACAAATATTTTGATGACCGTGATGCTCCTCGTGACACCTGTCAGAATGATAGGCGAGCAAAAATAATGACATCATTATTTGAATAAGATCTGTAAAAGTTATTCGACACCTTGTTTTATCAACTGTCAAACTATTCAAAATGATTTGGGGTCAAAAAGGGATTTGGATCATTCCTATGCTCGGATACACAGGAAACACCCGTGGAAGTCCGGAGGATACAGCATACGACAATAAAGATGAGGACAACAGTCCGAAACATCAAAATTATACGAAACTGCACTTATTCGATAGGTTTATGTTTCAGTGCATATCTTTCTAGAAAGTATTAAAAACAAATTAAATGAAATATACAAAGGGGGATTTTACGTCTTGCACATGCATCTTCACGTCAGTACAAATGCAGAATACCAAGCGAGAGATAATATCATTAAAATCACATTTTACGTATAAATAGCATTAGATTAGACTAGCAGAAGGCCAGTTTAGCTCAGTCGGTAGAGCTTCCGACTAGGAACCACAAGGTCCTGGATTCGATACCGGTCCTCGCCATGAGTAGCACAGGGATCTGTGCGGTAAAGTTAGGAGCTGATGGTAGGTGTAGCACTCCCCACTGATACCAAAAGAATCTCCATATCTGGGCGTATCGCTAGTGAAAAGGGGGATAAACTCTCTAGCTGTCTGGCTGATATTGATTTTAGACTACCCCGACAACGTAGACTTGCCGAAACAAACTAATCCTAACACTAACCCTAAAACTAAACCTAACCCTTAACCTAGCGTTTCAAAGGTTTCGAGTATTTCTGTGAAATGTAGTGTTTGTTATACGTAATCTAATGATATTATCTCTTGCACACTATTCTGTATTAGTAATAATGCTTTTTATACGTAAACTAATGATATAATCTCTTGCATGCTATTCTGCATTAGTACTGTTTCGGGTATTTCCATGAAATGTAGTGCTTTTTATACGTAATCTAATGATATTATCTCTTGCACACTATTCTGTATTAGTACTGTTTCGGATATTTCCATGAAATGTAGTGTTTTTTATACGTAATCTAATTATCTTATCTCATGCGCGCTATTGTGCATTAGTACCATGAAATGTAATGCTTTTTATACGTAATCTAATGATATTATCTCTTGCACACTATTCTGTATTAGTACCTAAATCAAATGTAGAATAGGGGAGTTCACCTGAAATAGAAATGTGTCTTGCACGTACCCCTTCCCTCCACCAAAGAATACGCAGATAACGCCGATAAGAACGTTGGTAATTTCCCTCCAATAAATGCGGACATTCGTCCATTTATTCTAAAATAAATCGCGTTGCTAATAGAAAAAAAAAGTCTAGAAAAATCGCAGAAGGAATCTACAGAAGAATTTTTTGGAGGTTTTGGTTTCAGAGGGTAAAAGAGAAATTCTTCACCCACAAGAGAAAATAAACACTTGAAAACGATCGGTAAAAAAGCTGTGCTTATATTATCTAAGAAAACGAACCTACCTTTCTTTCTTTCATTCTTTCTTTCTTTCTTTCTTTCCCGCTCTAAAAGATTGTAAAAGGTGTACGCAGAGAATAGAGCGGACAGTAAACACGTTCGTTTCTCCTTTAGTGTCGATGAAAACGGAAAGTATGTTATATAGCCGGTTACCTTTTAAAAAAATATCTATGTTAAAACCAGAGAGGTTTGTTAATATATATATATATATGTATATATATATATATATATATATATATAAGAGAGAGAGAGAGAGAGAGAGAGAGAGAGAGAGAGAGAGAGGTGTAAACATTGGAACAGATAGATAAATTTATACAACAAATTTAGAAAAATAAATAATTAGTTTAAACTCATATAAAAATGGTATTTTTTTTAAATTTATGAATTTTTTGTATTAGCTTTTATTAAACCTTTTTTAAAATAATTTTCCATAAACATTTAATTTTTCAAAGAATTATTTTAAAAAGTATAATTTATTGATTGATTTTACCAGTTTACAGATAATTCAAAATTAATTCAATTTTTGATCCCTTGAATCCTCTAGATCTAGGAAGAATAAGATTAATGCAACAAAATTGCTGAAAGTGCTAATTATATGGTAAATATAAGGACAGAAGAGGAAAGTGAGAAAAAGGGTATATGTTAAGAAAGAAAGAAAGAAAGAAAGAAGAAAGAAAGATTGTTCGACGACGGTAACTAATATATTCTTAAGAAATTAAGAAAGAAAGAAAGAATAAAGGAATGAAGGAACAGGCAAAAACAAACCGAATGAACGAAAGAAATGAGAGAAAGAGAAAAAGAAGAAATAGATAAAGGAAAGAAGAAAAAAGAAAGAGAGAAAAAATAAATATTTGACGATATTATAAGGAAGAAAGAAAAAAATGAAAGAAAGAACTGCCAAAAGAATGAAGAAATGAAGGAAAAAACGAAGGAAAGAAAGAAAGAAAGACGAAAGATTTATCTACAAAAATAAATACATTAATAAAAAGAAACAAAGAAGGAAAGACAACAAACAAATTTGCTTCCAACACGAAATAAAAAAATAGGTGAATAAATATTTTCATTGCTAACTAAATAAATAAATAAAAGAACAAAGAAAGAAATTAACAATGAAAGAAAAAGTCAAAACGTCCGGTAAGGAAAAGTGTTGAATGAATGAAAGTCTAAAATAAATGTTTGACTATGAAAATTAATGCATTCATTAGAAAGAAAGAAAGAAAGAAGAAGAGAAAGAATTGTTCGACGACGGAAACTAATATATTCATAAGAATGAAAGAAAGAAACAAAGAAACAAAGAAAGAAACAATGAATGAAAGAATAAACGAATGAACAACAGAAAGAAAAAAGAAAGCGAAACAGATAAAAGAGACAAAGGAAAACGCATCCATAAGAAAGAAAGAAGAAAGAAAGAAAGAAAGAAAGAAAGAAGGAATAAAGGAACGGACAAAAACGAATGAACGAAAGAAAACATGAATGAAGAAATAAGAGAGCGGACAAAAAAGAATGAACGAATGAAAGAAGAAAGAAAAGAAAGAAAGAAAGAAAGAATAAAAGAACGGACAAAAATGAATGAAAGAAAGAAAGAAAAAAATTAAGAAAAATTATAGAGACAAAAGAAAACAAAGATAGAAATACATTCACAAGAAAAGAAAGAACGAAAGAAAGAAAGAAATAAAGAAAATTCATTCTTTAGAAAGAAAGAAAGAAAGAAAGAAAGAAAGAAAGAAAGAAAGAAACGAATAAACAAAAGAAAGAAAGAGAGAAAGAAAGTAAAGAGAAGAACGAAAGAAAATGAAACAGACAAAAGAAAGAAAAAAGAAAATACTTTCATGAGAAATAGAGAAAGAAGGAAGGAAGAAAGAAAGAAAGAAAGAAAGAAAGAAAGAAAGAAAGAAGGGATGGACAAAAGAAAAACAAACGAAAGAATGAAGGAGAGAAAAGTTTATCTACGAAAATAAATACATGAATAAAAAAAATAAAGAAACAGAAAAAGAGACAACGAACAAGTCATTTTCCAACCCGAAATAAAAATATAAGAATGAATATTTTCATTTCTAACAAAAATAATAAAGAACAAAGAAAGAAGTAAACAATAGAAGACAAAGTCAAAATGGCCGATGAGGAAAAAAGTGTTTGAATGAATGAAATACTAAAGTAAATAGAGAGACGTCGACGATGATTATTGTTTGTCAAGGTTTAATAACAATCGGGGCGACTTCTAGCCGAAACGTCCCTGTTACTACTTGAGCGACCCCTGGAGGCAAAAATGCAGAAGACTGACGACAGGGACCGGGACGAAGTCCTCTAAACACAACAGACTGACCGCCGAAACGTCGATAAGTATCTTATTCCACGTGTTTTCTCTAGCAATAAGCGGGGTCCTTCATGATGAACACTTGCACCATTGGCTTAATTATTGGCTATTGCGTGAACTGCTGGTGTAGAAGGACTTTATCTTGAAGAATCGGACTGTTTGGAATAATAGAGAAAGGAGTGGCGTGGCGAGTTCTATAAATGATGAAGAGGTTATGGAGAGAAAGAGGAATTGGTGGTGGTGCTGGTGGTGGTGGTAAGAGGTTAGAAAAGAAATAAGGAGTATGGAAAAGTTAGATAGGAAATGTATAAAGATGATGGTAATAAAGGACTATTTGCTCGTAAATTCCTACCATAAAATAAACTGAACCCATATTTTATGTCCGTGTTTTTGCAATAGATTTTTTATTTTTCTTGCACCCGTTATTTTACAATACTGAATATATTTTATCTATTTATTTTAATATTCACTTCAATGTGCATATTCTAAAAGTTTTTATTTTGTGAGAATGTTTAGTTCTAATGTGGGGGCTCGTTTTACAATTTAGGCATAAATTGGATCCTCCTTTTATGACCGTAATTTTGTTTTTTCGTCGACGATGATTAAAATCTGACGTTTCTATTTTAGAGTACCAAAGCCAAAAAGAAAAGAAATAACAACAACAAAAGGTAATATTCAACTTTTTACTCGTAAATTCCTACCATAAAATTAGGCTTAGGCATTTTATGGCAGGAATTTACGAGTAAAAAGTTGAAGTATAAAAACGAACCCCCGCTTTATAACTAACCATTCTTATAAAATAAAAACTTTTAGAATATACATATTGAAGTGAATATTAAAATAAATAAATAAAATATATTTAGTATTGTAAAATAATGAGTGCAAGAAAAATAAAACATTTATTGCAAAAACACGGACATAAAATGGGGGTTCAGTTTATTTTATGGTAGGAATTTACGAGCAAATAGTCCTTTATTACCAAGATGATAGGGTAAATATAAACGTGTAAATAGTTGTTTGGTGACGAGCGCACGGGTGAATAGGCGAAAAAGAAATAACGGAAATTTGAGATCAAAATTTAAGAGAAAGAAAAAAAGATAAATAGTAGTTGTTGACGGAGTGGCTTTTTTTGTCAGTATCAGCTTGACAACCAGGGAGTCTATCCCCTTTTCACTAGCGCGAAAATCTTTTGCACGGATCAGATTATCCAATCTGTGCTACTCAAGCGCTGAGTTGGCGGGAACGGCTATCGAACCCGGAATCTGGCGATTAAGAGGTGGGAGCTCTATTGACTGAGCCATGCTGGACTCAAAAATAGAAATATAAAGAAATTATATTATTAAAATGAGGAAAAACCTCGAGAGAGATGGAATTAACCACTAACAAAAAGAAGCACAAGGATGTAAACCTGTTGGGGCGAGATTCGTAAAACGGTTGTCGTCACTGGAAATGGAAACGGCGATCAGAGTTCAAATCCTGAGCCAGAATACGAGGGGAAAGAATTCGAGAAAGAAAGAAAAAACAGGCGGGAGAGAGAAATATAAGAAGAAAGTGAAAACAAAGGAAAGAGAGGGAGGAACAGAGTGAGAGGAACAAAAAAGGGAAAACGAATAAGAAAGGAAAGAAGAAAGAAATGAAAAGAAAGGAAGGATGGAATTGAAGGATAAGGGAAGATAAAGAAGATGAAGAAAGAAAGAAAGAAAGAAAGAAAGAAAGAAGAGAATGAATAAACAAGGGACGGGTCAGAAGGAGAAAGAAAGAATAAAGAAGAATAAAGGAAGGAAAGAATTGAAGGATAGGTGAAGACAAAGAAAGAAAGAAAGAAAGAAAGAAAGATAGGAAGAGGAAGGAAGGGAGAAATCTATACATATATAAAAGGCAGTTTTCTGTGTGTATGTATGTATGTATGTATTTACGTATGTAAGCTGGTGGTCTCAAGCTTCACATGAAAGTTCACAGTGATGCATATACAACACCTGTTGACTCAGTCAACACTGATCGTTATGTGTGCCAGATATGTTCTAAGTTATGCAAGACTTTGGCAGTATTAAAAAGTCATGAACGAGTTCACAAACAGACGATGAATGAAGAAGTGGCAGTCGCCTGACAAGACGTTGCGATCAATATAATATGTATGTGTTAAAATAAAACAATTAACGAAAAAGTTAACACACACACACACACATATATATATATATATATATATATGTGTGTGTGTGTGTGTGTGTGTGTGTGTGTGTGTGTGTGTGTGAAGAAAAGGAAGTGAATCCGACGGTATGTAGTATATTAAGAAAGATTTAAAAAACAAAGGTTTAAATGAGTTAAGTGGTGAGTTTATTGGCCGACGCTGCAGTGTTTCGATCTATTAATTAGATCATCTTCAGGACATTTGTTGGTATATGGAAAGTAATAAGAAATTTTTTTATCACAGAATAACGAGAAAAGCGAGTGATAGTCCTTGTTTATCAGTCTGTTTAAAATTTGAAGTTTGAAAAAAGAAGACGGTTTGAAATATGACCTCAATATGACGTCAATATGACGTCAAATACTCTCTTTTACGGTGTGAGTATGTTCAAATGCCCTGAAGATGATCTAATTAATAGATCGAAACACTGCAGCGTCGGCCAATAAACTCACCACTTAACTCATTTAAACCTGTGTTTTTCCAATCTTTCTTAATATACTATATATATATATATATATTATATATATATTATATATATATATATATATATATAATACTAAAATCAATAGCTTCAACTAAAATTTAGTATTGTTTAAAAACACTAAATAAAAATGCAATAATAATTTGAATTTTGTTTTTTGCTTTGAAATATTAATTGAACTTATTATCTCATTTATATTTTACCTTTAAAAAATTGTAAATTATGGAATTAAAATTTCTTAATATATTGTTATATGTGATTTAATTCTCTCCGCCCAGACGTGGCCGGGTAGCCACTTCTAGTGTAGTAAGAAAGGAAGGACATAAAACAGAAGGAAAAAACGAAATTACAAAGAGGGAGATAGAACGGAAGAAAAGAAGGAAAAGAAGGAATAAAAGCAGGAAGGAGATTAAGAAGAAAATGATAAAGAAAACAGAGGGAAGGAACAACAGAAAACAAAAGAAAGAAACGAATGAACAAAAGAAAGAAAAAAAGAATAAAGGACGGAAGGAGTGTGGTAGAAAGAAAGAAAGAATAGAGAAGAGAAAATAAAGAAAAAAGCTGGAAAAGGGAAGAAAGAAGACATAAATGAAAAACGGAAGGAAAAGAAAAGGAAAGAAGGAATAGAGGAGAGAGAGGGGGATAAGAAAGAGAGAGAAGAAGGAAGGAAAAAGAAGAAAAGAAGTAGAAGAAATGAATTAATGAAAAAATGTGGTAGGAACGAAGAAATGTAAGAAGAGAGAGGGAGAGAGGTAATTAATATATTGTAAAAGAAAGAGAGAAGAAAAAAGGAATGAATAAAGGAATGAAAAATTCCAGGTAGGAATTGATGAAAAGAAGCAAAGACGAAGAAAAGAAAATGAAAAAGAGGTAAAGAAGGAGGAAAGAAAGAAATAATAAGTAAAAGAAAAATAGAATGAAAGAAAGTAAAAAGAAAGGAAAATAAAAAAGGAAGAAAGAAATGAAAGATAGAAAGAAAAAGAAAGAAAGAAAGAAACGGAAAGAAAGGAAAGAAGGAAAGAAAGAATGGAATGAAAAAAGAAAAGAAAGAAAGTGAAAAAGGAGGAGAAAGAAAAAAGAAGTTAAAGAAGGGAATTAATGAAAGAAAGAAGAAAGAAATGAAAAAAGGAAAGGAAGGAAAGAAAAAAGTTGTAAACAGAAGAAAGAAATGAATGAAGAAAGGAAGAAAGAATAGAAAGAATGAAAATAAAAAGGAGGAAGAAATAAGAAAGAAGTGAAAGAAAGAAAAGAATGAAAGGAAGTAAGAAGTGAAAGAAAGAATAAAGAAGGAATAAAAGGGGTAGAAGGAATGAAGAAAATAATTATAGAAGTGAAAGAAAAAATGAATCTCAAAACAAAAGATAATGTTTAAGATAAACGTTTTAATAACGAAAGTAAATGAAATGAAGAAGGGAAGTACACTGACCAATCAACGTTTTGTATTTGAACCAGGCAAAGACAAATATTCTTGATAATCGTCCAAAGCAAACATGTGACCAAGCGCAAAGTGTATTAGCTGAGCACGGCAAAAGGTAAAAAAAAGGTCACAAGGTGAATCAAAACAGACACAAGGAGGAGCCTTGTCGTAATCAGGGCCGAACCCTTGACATATTTCGTGTCCTTGTTGAAAATTAGGAGATGCGTCGCGTGGGTAAAGGGATTCTGCCTAAGGTCAGAACAATCGGTAAAAAAAAAGTGATAAAAACAATTAAATAACCTAAGGGTCTAGTTATTCACTACAACGACAGCAGCCATGTTCCCACCCTCGGGGAATTAGTTAAGATATTATAGGGCTTCAACTATCAAGTGGTGTGGGTCATCGCAAAACAGCAATGTGTGGCGCCAAGTATTTAAATAAAGTCGTCGGGGTGGCCTAAAGTCAGTATCAGCCAATCAGCGAGGGAGTGTATCCCCTTTTTCACTAGTGCTAGACCAGAAGATTGTTTTTGGCGTCTGAGGTGGAGCGCCAGTCCTACCATCAGCTTCTCACTTTACTGCACAGGTCCTTGTGTTACCCATATATTGAGTTGGTGAGGGCCGGTATCGAATTAGGAACCTTGTGGTTTCTAGCCGAACGCCCTAACACGGCCCTTAAGTATTTAAATATATCGTTGATAAATGAATAAAACGAGAATTTGGAGAAGTGTAGGGCACAAACATCTAATCTAAAAAATAAATGTGAGTAGACAAACAGAACAAACAAGAATGAAAGAAGAACACGTCAACAGTGACAAACGAAAGGTGATTATCTACCCAACCCCTCCGCCACGAGCAGGATGTGACCCAAAATCAATTTTTAAGTAATACCCTATACACATAGCGCGTCACCAATATGAAGGATGAGTAAGAGAACAAATATTTTATATTTTGCTTTATTTAGATTTTTCGGGCTATTGTCCTCATCTTTATAGTTATATGTACAACGTTTCGGATGATGTGCCCTCCAGCCTTCGTAGGGTGTTTCTTGTCGAACCCGGGAACCTACTCGAACTCGAAAACCTTCTCTTCGAGCCGGGGAACCTTCTTTTCGAACTGGGGAGCCTTCATGTCGTAATTGCGAACATTTACGGGACTTCAAACCGAACCCTTTATTCAATCCATGTGGTGTATATAACAATAAAGATGTGAACAATATTTCGAAGAATCCAAATTAACTGAGATAACCGGGCCCTTGACATCGACCATATACAATTCACTAAATCTTAATTCTTCAACAAGTCAGCTCCCCAACTTTATTACAGTGATTCAAAGCTTTATTTATTTATTTACTAGAATCGGCTACCCGGCATTGCCTGGGTAGAGGGGGAATAATAAAAAGTTAGTCTCGCGAATCCATTCATTGTTTTAGTCTTACATAATTAATTTATGTTTTAATCACGAACGCAACTAATGACCTTCCCTTTAAAGATCCTATTAAAATCCTAATTTTTAAATATTTTTCCAGATATAAATGAAATTTGCATTGTTTTTATACAAAAAGCAAGCTCTGGTGATTGTGAATGTGTATATATATTTACTTTGTCATTAATTGTTTTATTTTCGTATTTTCCTCTGGACATACATACCCACTAGATATCTTATTATAATGGAGATTGTGGGTTTGTCTGTCTGTAACCGAAACTATATTTGTATACAAGCCACAACCCCCTTTGTTATTTACATCACATTCTCCATGATTTTATTTTTTATTTA
The DNA here is from genome assembly GCA_023376005.1 of Doryteuthis pealeii. Taxonomy (NCBI): domain Eukaryota; kingdom Metazoa; phylum Mollusca; class Cephalopoda; order Myopsida; family Loliginidae; genus Doryteuthis; species Doryteuthis pealeii. The sequence continues at coordinate 32,327,364 of CM042146.1, forward strand.
AACCTCAATTATTAATAAAATTGTTTTACATTATTAATTGTTGACCATATCTACATACTAATAACACACAATTGTATTTATATATACAACAAAATAGCGGTTTACAATGTGAATGGGAAGGCTAATTTGCATATTGATATTAGAAATTTGATTTTAATAAATATATGCTTAGTATTATTGATTTCTAATTGTTTGGTTTTATCTTATTGAATATGAGCAAAAATCTCGGGGATAAATCTTAAAAGAAATTCATTAACAAGAAGAAATAACTGTAATTTTATTCTTTACTTCCTATTTTAACTAAAAAGTTAAATTAGGAAAATTTACCAATGAAAGACGGGAGTAACGGAAAATGATGGAAGAGTTAGTTTCAAAGTTGTTCTATTTTTCAATCATACCCCCTCCGTTCCAAATCTTTTTATCTGCATTCTTATTCAGTTTCATTAGCCTTTCTAATTTAATATGATATTTTATCATATTAAAACTTAAATACTTGCACCCGGAGGGTGCATATATTTGCTAGTAGTAATAAGAGAGCATACACAGTCGGACTTGAGTAAGCTTTATTCTACTTTAAATACATTTACAGTTCTCTTGGGAGTTTATATAGTTTTACAAAACTAAAGAGTTACATAAAGGGGGGACTGTCAATTACTTATAACACTAGAGTAGGTCGATTTTTATACCAAAACTCGCCGTAAACGGAGAAAGTTGCCAATTAACATAAAGAATAACTGTACAAAATATTTTTCTCTAAGACTTTATCTCTAAGATCATATTAGGTGATCTTTAAAACTAAATGCTCAAAACTGGGTGCAAATTAGAAACCTACTTTGTAAGTCAGTACTTATAATACCAATACCCAACTTTCCCTGGTTGTGTCATTTTGATATTGAAAAAAGTTGAAAATCGACCTACCCTAATACACACATACACACCAACTGCCCTTTATATATGTATATAGATTTATTATGAGGCCCAATTCGGCAACCATGGAGGATTTTATCGAGGCCATGAAGAGGATGAACCACCATGGATAATGAGATGCTGAGCTCGCCTGATACCCTTCGAGTGCTACACACCGGATTTGCCTCCATGCCCTCAAGTACGGCCTCAGAATCCACGGTTTCATACCTACCTGACATTGCCTGATGGTCCAGGGTTTTTTTCAGCCCAAACCAAATTTCCTAAACCATTTGGTCACAGTACAGTGATAACTTTGCCCTCAACTTTCACAAAACAACTGTTTGGGATTATTTGTGCACGTTTTTCTGTGCGTCCTTCAAGTTACACACGGAGGGAAGCAATGCACAACGTGTCAGCATACTAACTACCACGATACTACCAATCACACTAGGTACACACCATGACTTGAACAGATTTTGTCACCTGATATACGGACCGCAAACTAGCGTGTACCAAAATATTACAAAACTTTTACTCACTCATCTTGTATCTCTGTTGGCTAAGGTAGAAGAATACACCGACTGCACCTCTCCAATAGGACCACTTTTTGTCTGTGTATGGATATCCATCGGGCTTAAGGACGGAATCCTAGTGGCAGAGCAGTCCATAACACGCAACACTCCACTTTGGTCCTTACATAAGCTAGACAGGCAGTTGGAGAGACCTAACCGATCGATCGGTTGGCCACGTCAAGCCCTAGCACTTATATAATTCCCTGAACCTATTGCCCTTATGGCAACCGCCAACCCTTTTGTGGTAGAAGACAGTGGCTGGAGGGGTAGTTTCCGCGGTATAATGTTAAACTGTATTTAATGTGAAGTTTCCATTCGGGAACTCTGGGAAATGTGGAGTACCCCTTATCGCCACTATTTCCAAGTCCACTCTGACCTGGAGTGTTTGTAGCTGTTAAATAGATTAGAAATGAGCATTACAATGGGTTTACAAATTTAGTTTGAAAAAATGCTCAGCAAGAATGAATAAAACAAAATACCGTCGGCATAAAGGCCTCGTTTTAACGTGGGCCCACCCACAAGCCGAAGCTGATGGGTGGGAATAAACAAAAATTGCGTCGATCCCCTCGGCATTCCCCCTCAAGGGGGCGCCTCAGGCGCTGGCAATAAACCCAGCCCTGTCCCTTTAAGTCAAGGGGGCAGGTGTTGCCTGGGGGGAAAGCCCCCTGGGATCGACGCTAATAATTGTACTTTAACCCGGTCCAGTGGCCGAAGCACACTGAATCCGTTCCCGGGGGGGGGGCAAAAGTAGCTGTTAAATAGATTATAACGCTAAACTGTATTTAATGGTGAAGTTTCTATTTGGGAACTCTGGGAAATGTGGAGTACCCCTTATCGCCACTATTTCCAAGTCCATTCTGACCTGGAGTGTTTGTAGTTGTTAAATAGATTAGAAATGAGCATTACAATGGGTTTACAAATTTAGTTTGAAAAAATGCTCAGCAAGAATGAATAAAACAAAATACCGTCGGCATAAAATAACCCAACAAGGGTCGACATGCCGTAAAATACAATAATATATTATAGAATACCGTGTTCATGGTTTTGGCTCTTGTATTCTCGATGACTTTGGTGTCTGTAATCAAACTGCGAAAGTAGCACTAGTAGATAGCATTCAAAAGGTTGTAGGTAACGCCGGTGACCTCCGAGGACAGATACCATTAAGACAGCCTATGAACACTTAAATAATGTCACGTTCCTGTATGAGACCAAGACGGAGCAATTCTTGACTTAAATATTCATTTGCCACACTATTTTAATGGAATTCTCAAAGACAGAATTCTTATATTGTTGTCGATTCGTTTAGAATCGAATTCAAAAACATCTCCAACTTTTCACAGACTCTACTTAATTCAATACACCTCATTCATCCCCGTTTTCCTCCACCCCCCACCCACCCCTCGCTGAATTCGAAAGTATTTCGCAGCATATTCTAATGATGGGCCATCATTTCTAAAATCAGACCGCCTTCAGAGGTTAAGTAAATCAGTGAACGTCCGACGCTTGAGGCTGTATTTTGCACGAATGCCACCAAGTGAGTCTGGTGCGCTCTCTCTCTCTCTCTCTCTCTCTCTCTCTCTCTCTCTCTCTCTCTCTCTCTCTCTCCACCCTTGCCAACGTTTAAAACGCCATTTTATCCACCTGATTCGTCTGTTTCGTAAAAGTTGGTGCCGTTTAC